>CM053622.1:759751381-759890024 GCA_028646595.1 Phalanger gymnotis
GAAAGCTATGCTTTATGGTATAGTTTAGGTGACTGGAGACTGTCTCATACCACCAGGGGAGAAGAAATCCAAGGAAGATCTGCTCTGAGCTGGGATGGGGATCAGCCCCGCCTGGGCCTAATGTACTTGCTGTGAAATCATGTGAAATGCCATTAACCCCAAAGCCTTGGAATGCCTGTTCCAACCTGCCTCCAAGACCAGGGGGAGTCCTCCTTGCATCAAGGAGTGGCTTTTAAAAGGAACATAGAACTGCCTCTCAAGCCCTTGGAGGAGGGCAACAAGCTTTGCCTTTTAAAAAAAGGGGGTGGGGAGCTCTTCCTAAATGGTGTTAATGCAAGTGTAAGATGCTATTTTCTTATGTGTTGTAACTAGGGATGGAGCTGCCTTCCCATAGTCCTCTAGCCAGACTTCGTGTATTTTGTCAATGGAATAAAAACAAAACTACCCAGTTCTTGACTTGTGTCATCATTGATTGTTTTACTTCACCTGACAGAGTATCTGTGCATGACCATAAGCCACCATGTGTCAGTGTAGCTGCAAAGGCATTTCACACATGAAAGAACAGGTGACTGAATATATGTGGCTGACCACATAGAGGACAGACTCCTTTTCAGCAAAGTGTTGACACTTGGAAGGAGCAGAGGGTTCTGTGTTCTGCTTGGTCCCACTAGGAAGAACTAAGAACAGTGGGTGAATATTGTGAAGAGGCAGACTTTAGCTCCAAAAACTCTTTAATTAAAAACTCATTTTATTAAAAACTCATTATTATTATTATATAAAATTAAATAAAATTGTTATATTATTATATTATATTATATTATATTATATTATATTATATTATATTATATTATATTATATTATATTATATTATATTATGCTTCTGCTATGGCACAGAGAATACAAAGAGTGAAGGGGCCTCCCCTCTCAACAAGCTCACATTCTTTTCAGTGAGACAGCACATAGACAAAGTATATATAGAATAGGGTACTTTAATGGGGTGGGGAGGGGAGAGAGGAATCAGGAAAGGCTTCCTGGAAAAGGCAGCACTGCAGCCCATCCTTGAGGGGAACCAAGGCTTCTAAGAGGCAAAGGTGTTCAGGGAGGGCATATCAGCATGGGGGACAGACAGTTGGTGCAGATACAGAGAAAGGAGGTAGAATGGCATCTGGGGACCCGAGTAGGTAAAGAGGAGTGGAATGGATAAGGCTGGACAAATTGGTTGGAGCCAGGACTCTAAGTATAATATGTAAAAGGAACAGGGAGTCACTGAGCATGAGTGTCATAGGTAGATCTGTGCTTTAGGAAAATCACTTGGGCAGCTGAGTAGAAAGAGCGCAGATTGGAGTGGGGAGACCTGATAGGAGACACCTGCAGTAGTCTGGTTAGGGGGTGACGGGGGCCTGTCCTAATGTGGTCAAGAGGCCATAGCATCACAAATAGAGACCTGGAAGGTCTTCGAGTAGACTTGATTCCCTTGCTGGCTATGTCATGGAGAGCTGCTGCCTGGGTACAGGTTGGGCATGTGACCTAGACTGGTAGATGATGGATCTAAAGCCTTCAGAGGTCATTTTAGAGACGAGGGCCTTTGGGCCCAGGGACATCACACCAGTAGTAATTGTCAGAACTGGGACTTGAACCTAGACCTTCTGACTCCTAAGACAGTGGTCTCCATTATACTGCCTCTGACTCCAAGTCCTGTTTGGTTCTTCTTGGTTCTCTGTGACATTGCCCATATTACCTGTTCCAAATCCCTTCTTGCCCAACACACAGCCACCTTTGTAGCAGGTGATCTGATCTTAGAAGCAGCTGTATTCTCTTTCAACTCCACTTTAAAGGAGGGCATCGCCATACCTCCTTTCTGGATACCTCCCCAACTCCTGGTGTTTGATTAATTCCTGTGTATGTGCCTTTAATTCCATTCCCTTCCACTCTCAAGGCCTTGTCCCGTCATCTCATGCATCTTAAATCTTTTCCACTGACCCTTTCCTACCTACAAATGCACTCAAGCCTTCCCATCCTAGAAAGGTCTTCCCTTGAATAGCCTATCTATCTACTACCTTCCTCTCTTCATATGACTGAATTTGAAAGAAGTTTCCTACCTAGCATTCTTATTTAACAGCGGCTAGGTGGCACGTAGAGTGCCTGGTCTGGACTTAGGATGACCTGACACCAGTTGTGGGACCCTGAGCCAGTCACTTAACCCTGTTTGCCTCAGTTTAGTCATCTGTAAAATGAGCTGGAGAGAGCAATGGCAAACCACTCCAGGACCTCTGCCAAGAAAACTCCAGATGGGGTGAGGCGGACATGACTGAAATAACTGAACAACAACAGATTCCTAGTTTGCGTTTTTTCTTCAACCCTTTGCTAAGATCTCTTCCACCCCCACTGCTCTACTGAAAACATTTTCAAAGGTCTCCAGTGCTGACCTTCCTAACTCAAATCCAGTAGTCTTTTTCATTCCTCATTCTCCCCATTTCTGACATCTTTGCACAAATGTTTTGCTCCTTTGGCTTCAGAAACCCTGTATGCTCCTACTCCCTCCTCGCTGACCTCGTTTCTCCCCTTCCACTGGCTCCTTGTGCACTTGCTGACTGATAGGCGCTCCTCAATTACAGATCTGATCTGGCCAGTTCACTCCTGTCGCTTCAGCTATCATTTCTACTCAAACAACTCCTTTAGGAGTCTTAGTCCTAACTTATTCCCAAACTTCAGCCCTGCATTGATTTCTGTTTGCTTTTAGAACAATCCCACTTGTGTGACAAGCCAGCTCTTCAAACTCATGTCCAAAACTGCCTTTTCCCCAAAACCTGTTCCACCTCTTGGGGCACCTCTCTGTTCATTCAGATTTCTGTTTAAAGTCTTTGTTTCACTCCCACCCCCACCCCAATAACCTCTTATCAGTTATCTGGATTTGGCAGCATCCCTCTTTTCTCACTTCAGCCACCTTAGTGCAAGGCTCCATATTGCCACTGACATGAACTATTAAAATAGCCACTGTATAGGTAGGCTTTTCTTGCCTGCACCCTGCCTACTTCTCTGTTAAAATAACATTTCTTACACATATCAATCATGTCATTCCTTGGCTCAGAAATCTTTCATGGTGGTCCTCTATAAAATTCAAACTCCTCTGTTAGACATTTAGAGCCCTCCAAAATCTGGAGTGACCCTACCTTTCAGCTCATCCTTCCTTCTCCACGCACTACCCTTCAGCTAACCTAGATCACTCCCACTCCCTGTGCCCCAGGCTTTCACACCGGTGTGCTTTTTACATTGTTCCCTATGCCTTACCTGTCAATCAGAGATAGTCTTCCACCTCAGACAGACTCCACTTAACTTTGTGCCTTTCTGTATTTAGGTAATATTTTGTGCTGTCATCCTCCACTTCCTACCACCCCCACCAGCCTATGAGGTCCATGAGGACGATATCATTGTCTAAATTTTGTTAGGGAAGAGCTGTGAACTAGGCTCCTGGGTAATTAAGACATGGTAAATGTAGGACAGACTGATAACTGGGCTCTCCTTGGTTTAAGAGAGATGACTGAGTCTGGTTCTTTGAATTCAGAAGGGCCAACTATACCTAAAAGCATCTTTCTTGGGAATTTTGACCATCACAAGACCATATCACCCTTTCCCCTGCTTAGAATAGAGCTGGTGGCTCGGTGTCGAGTCTGCCCTGTGGCCCTAGATCTAGGACCCAGGTCAGCTGCCATTGAAGTCACAACTATTGCTGGCCCAGATATGACTGACTTTATTAAAAGATCTTTGCAAAGAACAATTCCCAGCAGGCCTGTGTAGGGAGCAGGCTAATGATGGCTATCACATGAGAACATAAGCGGTTCATGGACAAACTTATGCTTGCTTGCTAGCTTCCTAGCTTCCTCCCTCAGGGGGCTCCGGGATCCCGATGTTGTTGCTTGAAGATGAAGGAAAATTGGCAGGCAATGCCAGCTTTCTCAGAGCTGAGGCTGAGAGAAGTTTCCCCTGAAGTGGAGGATTGATAATGAGTCATTTTAAAAGTGACTTTTCCATGCCCCCCACCTGTGCCTGTCCCGGTACAGCACTTCACCAGCGCTGGTTTCAAACAGGTGAGAACCTTCGGGGAGAGGCCAGTGAGGGAGCCTGCCTAGGGGCTGCCCCACTGAGGGGCCTGGGCATGAGTCAGAGCCCAGGTAGAAATCGCGCTTTCAGAAGAGATGCATGATCTGGTTTGTTGCGGCCCCTGCCTTTGGGCTGTGGGTGGCAAGGCCTGTCACATGATGCAGCAGATGCAGGAGGAGGGCTGCCGGCACAGCTGTTGGCATAGGCCCTGATTCAGCTGTTCCTGGAGATGCTCCTTCTCTATGGTCAGGACATTGACCCTTTTTTGCAGCTTGTTCAGCTCTGCGATCCATTTCTGAGGATACACAAGTCAGTTAGGGATGGGCAGCCTATCTGGAGCTCTGTACTCCCACTGCCATCCTGCTAGCTCTTCTCGCCTGGACGGCTAGAAGGCTCTCCTAACTGTTCTGCCTCCACCTCTCCTTTCTTTCCCCTCTGATCCTCACAGGCTGTGCTGCTCACTGCACTGCTAGTCATGACTCCTGCCCTAGGTCACTCCTCTCAAGAACGTTCAGTGGCTCCCTATCACCTACTGAGGCACTCAAGTGTACACTTCTGATCTTGGCATTCCAGGCTCTGTACAATCCACTTCCAACCTTTGTATACGACCTTAGCTTACTAACCCCATTCACAGGCTTGCTGTATGTTCCAACCAAAATGGACTTCCTCTCCCTTTTCTGTGCTTGTCCGGCTCTCACCATCTGTCCTCATGCCATCCCCCATATTGGAAGGATTTCCTCCCACTGCTGTCCTAGCCACTCCCCTCGAGCCCCACCCAATTTCTGTCTTTTGAAGGCCATGCTTCCACGTACTAAATGCTTCATTCTACCTTCTACTTGAACCTCATGATTTAAGCTGAAAGAGTGAGGTCCACTGAGAGGGAAGAGGCTTGTTCAAGGTTACACGGCCAGTCCACAGGATTCAGCTGGGTCTCCTGGTGCCAGGCCAGCGTATTCTCCACTGCCTAACCCTGGATAGGCCCTGAAGCTGAAGCCACAGCTTATCTGTTACCTGCTGCCATTTGAAGACTTGTCTCCCCTTATGGTTTTACCACTTTGCTTTCCAGTGATTTCCCCTTCTCCAGGAAGGGTTCCCTGACATTCTGCTTAGAAACAACTGTCTCCCTTTGAACACACAGCCCTTGGCTTGTACCTCTGTGGGGCAGCTTGTCTGTATTGTGTATTAAGAATTATCTGGGTATGTAGGTTATATCACAGCTACATGGTAAGGTTTTATCTACATGCTGTTTCTCCCCACTGCTGGGCAGTGAAGGCATGTCATGAATGTTTAATGAAGGAAGGCCTAGACTACAACTGGTCACTGGTGGGGCCCAGGGACTGGGAGGGAGATAGTTTTGGTGTCCTGTAAGAGAAATGGAATCCTAGGGCCTAGGTTTGACTCTTAGCTCTAGCTGCCTGTGTCACTTTGGATAAGTCCCTTCTTCTCTCTAGGCCTCAGTCTCTTCATCTGTAAAATGAGGAGGGAGGTGTAAGGTCCCATCTAGTTCTCAGACCTTATGATTCTATGATCCTACGTCACCTCTGCTCAGGAAGAGGCCACCAGTTACCTGCCTGCACCAGTCCTGAATGGCACTGCCACAAAGCGGGCCCTGGATGCTGCCATCACGTCGCAGGAACACTTCCCCCAGGTCAGTCTCGTAGAGCAACGGTTCTGAGCGGACCCTTGGCCTGTGCACAGTGAGGCGGATCACCTTAAGCATGCTGTTGTTACTGCCTCCTGCCCTTATCACAGGGATGAAGGTGAGTGTATAGGCATCGGGAAACACCTGGGGCTTGAATCCCTGAAGGATGGAGTCCACCAACAGCCGCACTTGGTCCTCATCACGGTGGCTGCAGCGGATGCCACGCACAAGCCCGCTGTCCTCAACACCCACAAAGAGGCTGCCGCCCTCGCTGTTGAGGAAGGCACAGACGTAGCGGCGAACATGATGCTTCAATGCCAGGTTCAGGTACTCTCCACCCCCGCGTTTGAACTCCAGGTTGCGTGTTTCATTGCCTAGGAAGGCGCCATAGAAGAGCTTCTCCTGCCCCACAATCTCTTGGTGCGTAATGGCACTGTCTGAGCGAGCAGCACAGGGCAAGCATGGAGAGTGGGGTCGGAAGCACTTGGAAGGTGGGGTGTAGGCTGTGGTGGCAGAGGGCCAGTCTGATGAGAGCCCAGCGCTGGGCTGGGATGGGACTGGTCGGGAGGCATAGTTGTTGTGGATGCTGCCATCATCTGTGGGCTGGAAGCTCTGGAGGGACAGGAGGGGAAGGGGGCCTGGGGAACAAGCAGGGAGTTCCCATTCTCCAGAGCATGCAGGGAGGGGCTTAGCTGCCAGAAATATCCTCTGGGATAAGACTTATTCCTCCCCTTTAGATTCTGAGTGGGAAGGAATAAACCGGAGGAGGCTTCTGGTCACCACCCAGGCCTGTTCCTTGAAGGGCAAGCAGGGAAGCAGGGCGGGAAGGTCCCTGGGAAGGACCTCCTTGGAGGGGTGGGGAGGGATCCAGCTTCTGCAACCTGGGACTTGTGGGAGTGGGGGGTAGGGCGGCGGCAAGCTATCCCTGGGATCCCAAGCCTTGGGCCAGTCTAGGTTAAGGTCTCAGGGAAATTAGGCCATTGTGCCCCCTCACAAGGGAAGTGGATGAGTGGGAGTGCTTAGATCCAGTAGGAGCTGGATCTTATTTCTCTTCTTGGACTCCTATACCCCCAGAAAGGAAGAAAGGGTACAACACAAATGGGACTCCTTGGAGACCCAGATGGTGAAACTCCTTGCCTTCCAAGGCAGCCCACTCTACTGTGGGAGAGCTCTGCTAGGAACTTTTTCCTTACATCAAGCCTAAATTTGCTTTATAGTAGCTTCCATCCAATTGAATTCACTCCTAAAATTCCCTTTGGGCCTGGGCCATAGAGATCACATCAGCCAGCCAGGTGACTTTCTTGGTTACAAATGACACGTCCCTGGAATAAGCATAAATCCGTATAGTATTTCACAGAATTCTGAAATCTCAGTTCATCTATTCCAACTTCCACCCAAAGAGGGAGTCTCTTCTAAAATCTCCCAGATGACCCAGAGTGGTCTTTTAGTCTCTATTTAAAGATCTCTGGTATGGGGAACTTTCTGTGTCCCCAGGCAGCCCACTCTGCTTTTAGGCATCAGATCATTGATCAAAGGTGGGAGAGCTTAAGAGACTGTAAGCAAACATGCACATGTGTATCTCTGTCTGGGCCCAAAAAGCTTCCTAAGTTGGTGTGTGAATATGTTGAGGTTGTTTACTGATGGATTCAGTGTGGACATTCCTCACCTTCTGAGGGCCAAAAAGAATTGAATTTGAATCCTGCCTCAGAATGTTGTGTGATCATGGACAAGGCATTGACAACTCTCTGAACTGCAGCTTCCTCTGCATTTTTTGAGCATCTCACAGTTTTGTTATGATGGTTAAATGAGAAGATCCACATAGAGCAGTTCATAATCTTAAAGCACTATGGAAATTTCGGCGATCACTATTATCACTTTGGCAGGATAGGAGTGTCCACTCAGGGGAGGTGGGTCCTGTGATTATACACTATTCTCCATTATAGAAGGAGTCTTTTTTTTTTTCCAAAGCTAGCCTCATGCCTCACCAAGGTCCTAAGTCTTTGTTAAACTCTCATCATTTACACTATTATCACTTTCTAAAGAAAGATCTTTAACTTTGAACCATCCCAAAATGGAATGGGCTGCTCCAAGAGACAGTGGGATCCTTCTCCTCAGAGGTCTCAAAGAAAAGCCTCGATGACCATTTGCTGGAGTGGAAATGGAATTTTGTCTAGTTGTGGGATAGACTAATGGCTCCTCTACCAACTCCATGAGACTATTTTAGAAGGGGGTTCTCCTCTGCCTCAGTTTTATGTGATCAGTGCCAATTGGTTGGGTAGCAAGCTCCCAATACCTGCTCTTGTATCAGTCCCTCTGAGTCCCTCTCCTGCCACCAGCAAAACTCACAGGTCTCTACCCCATTTCCCCTATCAATCCCACATAGCTCTTTAGGTGACAGTGAGAACTAGGTAGTTCTGATCACCGTGGTCTCAGGTGATGGCCTCTCACGTCAACGAAGCTTACAAGAAAGTGTCAAGGCCGAATCCTCCAGGCCTGGAAGCTTTCAGAGAACAGAGGTGGGGGATACTAGGAGTTAGCAGCTGACATGTCCCATATCAAGCTCTGACCTGAAAGGAATTATGAAAGTGGGTGGAAGTTGCTAAAATGAAGATTGAGGCATGATGTAAGGAAAAACCTCCAAACACAGCTTTCCCAAAGTGGTAGCTTTGGGAGGCAGCAGGTATCCGCATTTAGCCATAGCTGGATGCCGCTTGTCAGGGATACTATGAAGGGATTCTTCTCCAGATGTGGTTGGAACTAGAGGGTCTGTGAGGACCTTTCCAACTCTGAGATGTGATTTTATAAAGTTTTTCCTTACATTAAGCCAAAATGTATTTCCTGGTACTTTATACTCATTGTTTCTAGGTCATCCTGCTGGGACTGAGCAAGACAAACCTATTCCTTCTTTTATATGACAGCCATTCAGCTATTTGACTCTTCTGTTGTTTCCTGGCATCCTCCCTGCCCTTTATCTGTTCAAATAAGTTTTCCTTTGAAATCTGTTTCCTTCCTATCTCCCCTGCTGTCCACTATACCCTCCCTCCTCCCTGGATGACTTTGTTTTCTCTTTCCACATTTCATGGCTAAACCTTCCTCTTCCCTTCCTCCCCTCCACCTGCCCCATCATCATCTCTCTGCCCTTAGGACACTGACGGATTGGGAGCAAAGCACAGGCATTGCCAGATGTGAGCCCCAGGCTCTGATAGGGCTCTGATGACTCAGTCAGCTTAGAACATAGAAGAGGACCCCTGTCCCCCCACCTACACCTCTGTCTACATTCTCCTTTCTCTAGAGATAGAGTAACTGGAAATAGATCAGAGAGGCCAAGTGAGAGCCTGGGAGGAGGCAAGGAATGACTCCCTTCACTCCCAGCTGTCAGACAACAGGATAAGGCAGGATAGGAGTGTCCACTCAGGGGAGGTGGGTCCTGTGATTATACACTATTCTCCATTATAGAAGGAGTCTTTTTTTTTTCCAAAGCTAGCCTCATGCCTCACCAAGGTCCTAAGTCTTTGTTAAACTCTCATCATTTACAGAACTTTCCCAAGTGATTGTTTTTCCAAAGCATTGCATGGGTTAGGGCTGAGGTTTTTTTCAAGATGCATCCTGGAGTACCTTCCAGATGCCAATACAGATGGCTGCAGATTAAGCTTGTGCTCTCCCCCCACACCCCCACCGTGGCCCTGCCCTGCCCATCCTACCTCTCTGCTGAAGAAGATCCGTGGACCCTCACTCACTGCCAGCATCTTGCCCCTTGCCACAAGGTCCTTCAGAAGCACATGCTCCTCAGCAGCCTGCTGTAGCTGCTGGGCTACAGTACTGGAAGCCACCGAGGTGGGCACCTGTATTAGGGCATGGGCACGACGATGCTTCTTTACCACCCTGATGGCTTCCCGCTCCAGTGGCAGGTGCAAACGCTCAAACATGTCCCTCAGCAGGCAGGAGAGCACTGCCCCTGAGAATTGCGGGTTCAAGTGGCTCACGTACAGGGTGTGCAGAGGTGGGGGTATCTTGGACAGGGGGACCTCAGGAGGTGGCTCTTCTGGAGGGGGCTGCACATGGAGGGGCTCCCCTGAGGGTCTTCCTTCAAGGGTCTCTTTCAAGATTGTCTCTTCTGCCAGCATCTTCAAGGAAGGCTCTCCCTTTGAGTTCCTGGAGGGAAATTCCCCAGTGGGATTTTCTGTTAACATCTCCTCTAGGGCTGTCCCTGCTATAGGTATCTCTATGAGGGACTCCCAGGAGAGTGTATCTGATCGGGTATTATCTCCTGCTGGAATCTCTACTTGCTGTGTTTCTCTGGGGATTTTTGAGGGGGTTTCTTTAGGTGTCTCCTCTAGGGATTCCTCTGTGAATGTCTTTTCCATGAGTATTTTCACGAAGGACTCCCAAGAGTCTGTTCTGGTCTGTTCTGTTGGAATCTGTCCTTGGGATGTCTCTGTGGGGGTCTCTTTGGGGGTGGCCACCCCTTTTGAAGTTGGCCTCCAGAGTGTTTCTTTGGGGATCAGACCCTGAGGTGTTTCCATGAGGGTCTCCTTTGGGGAGGGCTTTGTGGAGCTCATCTCCAAGGGTGATTTTTGGTTCTGGAGAGTGCCCACTAATTCCTCTCCTACAGTCACCTTCTTCATTCCCCAGTCCTCCTACCCCTAAGGACTGTGCTCTGTGCCTCTGGTTCTCAAGGATTCAGAGACGACTGAAGTAGACGAGCAGCTGGGCCCTGGACTGGGACCAACAGGACAGGGAAGCTTTCTGGGGGAAGCCCACACACTTTCCAGGGACGGTGAGGCTGCCAAGTGACAGGTTGGAGGGAGCAAGGATGGGCCCCAGCTGGGCCTGGCCCTTTTGGGCTCCCAATCTCGGGTGCGGAGAAGGTAGAAGGGGAGAAATGATGGTCTGATGGGGAGGCCCTGTAGTGTGGGGCCTTGCTCCGGCTTGGGTCCTAAAGAACAAAAGAAGACAGTTAAAGCTGAGAAGGCTTTAAAACTTCCCCAGAAAAGCTGAGAGAGGTGATCTGATGTACTCAGAACAGGGCTGACCTTGAGAATCAGATGACTTGGGTCCACTAGGACCTAGGGCAAATCACTTAAGGAATCTGAGCCCAGAGAGGTTATGGTAAAGTAAGTGGCTTGAAACAGATGAAGCTCAGAGTTGGAATAGATAGATAGAATCTCATAGTTGGAAGGGAATTCGGAGATTTCCTAGTCAGATGTATCCTTGAACAGTAGCCCCCAGTCTTTGCTTGAAAACCTCCAGTGACCTGGAATCCACTGTTTCCCAAAGTAGCCCATTTCCTATTTGGATGGCTCTGATTGTTAGACATTTTCTACACTAAACAAGTAGTGTAGTAATATTAGACGAAGTGGAGTTGGAGTGGGTAGAGGCATGATACAGTGAAAGGACCACTGGCTATGGAGTCTGATGACCTGGCATCAATCCTTTTTCAGACACTATGACCACAGGCAAGTCAAAAAAAAAAAACTTCCAGAGCCCAAGTGTCCTCAACTGTAAAATTAAGGGGGTGGGGAGGTGGGCTAGATGGCCTCTGGAGTCCCATCAGGGTCCTGATCTATAATCCAAACCCCTTGGTTTAGACTCCACTTCTGCTATTTTTAAAGAAATCTGTACTACTGTGGGCAAGCCATTTAATTATTCTAGGCCTCAGCTGGATTAGATGATCTCTTGAATTCCCTGCTAGTTCTAAATCTATGTTCCTGTGACTTGAAAACTGCCTGCAGCTGTAACATGTATCCATTGTTCCTAGCTTTGTCCTCTAGGGCTAAGCAGAAAAAGTCTAATCTGTCTTCCTTAGGACTACTTTAAAAACCTGAAGACATTTTGTATCCCTCTTCCACCCCCTCCTGAATCACTGCTTTGTCATGGCAGAGGGTCAGTGAAACTATGAGCTATCCTGTGCAGGGTTACCAAGATGGACAGGTCCTAGTGAAGAGTTACGACAAAAGGTGATCCACCGGAGAAGGAAATGGCAAGCCACTCCAGTATCATTGCCAAGAAAATCCCATGCACAGTATTAGAATGATGAAAAAGATGACATTGGAAGATGAGCCCCTTAGGTCAGAAGGGGCCAGTGTGTTGCTGGGGAAGAGTGGAGGACAAGTACAAGTAGTTCCAGAATGAATGAAGCAGCTGGGCCAAAGCCAAAAGAAAGCTCAGCTGCACATGCATCTGGCCGTCAAAGGAAAGTCCGATGCTGAAAAGATCAATATTGCATAGGAACCTAGAATGTAAGATCCATGAGCCAAGGTAAGCCACATATGGTCAAACAGTAGATGGAAAGAAACATCAACAGCTTGGCTGAACTTAAATTGATGGGAATGGGCAGATTTTATTCAGGTGATGATTACATGACCTACTGCGAGCAAGAGTCCCTTAGAAGAAATGGAATAGCCCTCAAACCCAATAAAAGGGTGAGAGATAAGCAGCACTGGGATGTAATCTCAAAAACAACAGAATGATCTCTATTTGAATCAAAGGCCAACTGTTCAACACCTTCATACACTTCTCTCTCTTTTTTCTTGGGCAGGGCAATTGGGGTTAAGTGACTTGCCCAAGGTCACGTAGCTAGTACATGTGTCAAGTGTCTGAGGCTGGATTTGAACTCAGGCCCTCCTGAAACCAGGGCCGGTGCTCTACTCACTGTGCCACCTAGCTGCCCCCGCAGTAATACAATTCTGTGCTCCAACCGATGATGCTGAAGAGGCCAAAGTTGCTCAGTTCTTTGAAGACCTACAACATCTTCTAGAAATAACACACACACACACACACACACACACACACACAAAAGGCATCATATTCATTGTAAGGAATTTTAATGCTAAAGTATGAAATCAAAAGATAATTGGAATAACATGTAAGTTTGGCCTTGGAGTACAAAATGAAGCAGGGCAGAGACTGATGGAGTTTGTCAGGATAACTCAATGGTCATAGCAAAACACTCTTTTTCAACAGCCCCAAAGGCAACTCTGCATATGGACATCACCAGATGGTCAATATCGAAATCAGATTGATTATATACTTTGTAGCCAAAGGTGGAGAAGCTCTATACATTCAGTTAAAACAAGATCTAAAGTTGACTGTGGTTTCTTGTTGCAAAATTCAGACTTAAAGAAAGTAGGGAAAACCATCAGACTATATAGGCATGACCTAAATAATGTTCCTTATGAATATGAAATAGAATGAAGAATATATTTAAGGGATTCGATTTGGTAGGTAGAGTGCCTAAAGAACTGTGGCCAGAAGTTCACAATATTGTGCAAGAGGCGGCAACAAAAAACATCCCAAAGAAAAAGAAGAGCAAGAAAGCAAAATGCTGTCTGATGAGAATTTACAAATAGCTGAAGAAAGAAGGAAGGCAAAAGGTAAAGACGAAGATATGCCCAACTGAATGCAGAATTCCAGAGAATAGCAAGGAGAGATAAGGTTTCTTAAACGAGCAATGCCAAGAAACAGAAGAAAACAAGAGAATGGGAAAGATAAGAGATCTCTTCAAGAAAATTAGAGATATCCTGTTGGAGCTAGCTGAGACAGAAGCACAGAGCCTACAGCAGCAGCTACTCCTGTGGCTATCAGCCAACAGTATAAAGGTTTGAAATTCATCTTCTTGAACTTCCTGGAGCCGTGATGACTTCGTAAACCCTAAGCGCTCTAGTCCCTCCCTTGAACAAACCCAGAGAATACTGCCCTGGGAGAAACCCTGGAATAGAGGAGCCAGAAGTGGGGGTTCAACAGTCTTTTAACTTGAGAGGCCCTTCTTGTGATAATGCAAGGAGACCAGTGCAGGAAGGGAGGCAGCCCAGCAAGCCCCACCTTAGCAGACCAGCAGGAGTTCCTGAATCCCAGGGGGTTGGAGCCAGCAAGTGCCATCACCAGGACCCCAGGCATGCCTTTGCACAGCCAGGGAAATTGGCAGACACCAGCACAGACCTACAGCTGAGACCACCCATGGTATTTAGCACAGTTCTAGCGAAAGAGGAGACTTCCAGCAGCCAGACTACCCCTCCCCCGCCACCTCACGGTGTGACCCCCCCACCCAGGGAAACTCAGAAAGACTTCATTGGGCCTCAATCCTTGGCACACACTAGCCAGCTTCACCTCAGCATCAGGTGAGCTGCAGCAGTATATAGCTTCTAGCTGACAAAACCAGAGGCCACAGTATACAAAGCCAGTAACCAGGCCCCGAGCTCCCAACATAAGAAGTATGGGACAGAGCCCCCTGTGCCCCAGAAGCAAAGATCCACTTAAAAAGCCAAGAAAAAGGCAACTACCATGAAGAAGCAAGCTAGAAAAGTAAAACTTGAATAAGGGATGAAAAGGAATTGTTCTGGGAGAAGAGGTAAGGAAGAGGTAGGAAAGGGTAAATTACATTGCATGAAGAGGCACAAAAACATACTATAGTAGAAGGAAAGAAGGGAGGGAGAAGGGCAGTGTTTGAGCTTTATTGTCATTGGATTTGATTCAAGGAGGGAATAACATACTCTGATAAGTATAGAAATCAAAGCTGTCCTACAGGTAGTAGGAGAGGAAAGGGGAAAGAGGGGGGATGGTAAGAAGGGAGGGAAGAAGTAGTAAGAGAAAAGGGTAAGATAAGGGAGGAGGAACGATAGGGAGGGAAAATTGAGGGAGGTGGTGGTCAAAAGCAAAACTCTTGAGGAGGGGAAGGGAGAAGGGAGAAATAAAAGCACAAATGGGGGAGAAACAGGATGGAGAAAAAGACACAGATAGTACCCATAATTGTGAATGTGAATGGTATGTACTCTCCCATAAAACAAAGGTGGATAGCAAAATGAATTAAAAACCATAATCCTACAATATGTTTACAAGAAACACATTTGAAACAGGAGGATACACACAGGGTAAAATTAAAAGGCTGGAGTAGAATATATTATGCTTCAGCTGAAGTAAAAAAAAAGCAGGGGTAGAAGTCCTAATCTCAGACAAAGCAAAAGCAAAGATAGATCTAATTAAAAAAGATAAGGAAGGAAACTATATCCTGCTAAAAGGCACCATAGACAATGCAGTAATATCATTACTTAACATCGATGCACCAAGTGGTATAGCATCCAAATTCTTAGAAGAGAAGTTAAGGGATTTACAGGAAGAAAGACTGCAAAACTATACTAGCAGGGGACATCAACCTTCCCCTTTCTGAACTTGATAAATCTAACCTCAAAATAAACAAGAAAGAAGTCAAGGAAGTGAATAGAATTTTAGAAAAGGTAGATATGATAGACCTCGGGAGAAAACTGAATGGGAATAGAAAGCTGTACATGGCACATACACAAAATTGATCATGTACTAGGGCATAAAAACCTCACAGTGCAGTGCAGAATGGCAGAAATAGTCAATGCATCATTTTCAGATCATGATGCAATAAAAACTATTTGTAATAAATGGCCATGGAAAGATAGACTAAAAACTAATTGGAAACTAAATAATCTAATCCTAAAGAATGAGCGGGCCAAACAACAAATCATAGAAACAATCAGTAACTTCATTCAAGAGAATGACAATAATGAGACAACATACCAAAACTTACGGGATGCAGTGAAAGCAGTTCTTAGGGGAAGTTTTATATCTCTGAATGCTTACATGAATAAAATAAAGAGATCAAAGAATTGGGCATGACACTGAAAAAGCTAGAAAAAGAACAAATTGAAAATCCCTAATTAAATACCAAATTAAAAATACTGAAACCAAAGGAGAGGTTAATAAAATTGAAATCCAGAAAACTATTGAACTAATAAATAAAACTAAGAGCTGATTTTATGAAAAAAAAACAATAAAATTGATAAGCCTTTGGTCAATTTGATTAAAAAAAGAAAGAAGAAAACCAAATTACAAGTACCAAAAATGAAAAGGGTGAATTCACCTGCAATGAAGAAGAAATTAAAACAATAATTAGGAATTATTTTGTCCAATTGTATGCCCATAAATTTGATAATCTTAGGGAAATGGATGAATATTTACACAAATATAAATTGCCCAGATTAACAGAAGAGGAAGTAAAATACTTAAATAATGCCATCTCAGAAAAAGAAATTGAACAAGCCATCAACGAACCCTAGGAAAAAATCTCCAGGGCCAGATGGATTAACAAGTGACTTCTATCAAACATTTAAAGAATAATTAATTTCAATATTTTATAGACTATTTGGGAAAATAGGTGAAGAAGGAGTCCTACCAAATTCTTTTTATGAGATACAAATAATGTACTAATTCCTAAGCCAGGAAGAGTCAAAACAGAGAAAGAAAAATATAGACCAATTTACCTAATGAATATAGATGCAAAAATTTTAACCAAAATATTAGCAAAAAGATTACCAGAACTTATCACAAGAATAATACACTATGACCAGGTAGGATTTATTCTAGGAATGCAAGGCTGGTTCAACACTAGGAAAACTTATCAGCATAATTGATCATATCAACAACAAAAGTATCAGAAACCATATGATTATCTCAATAGATGCACAGAAAGCTTTTGATACAATACAACACTCATTCCTATTAAAAACACCAGAAAGCACAGGAATAAATGGAGTATTCCTTGGAGTGATAAGTAGCATCTACCTACAACCATCAGAAAACATTATATGCAATGAGGATAACCTAGATGCATTTCCAATAAGATCAGGGGTGAAACAAGGATGTCCATTATCACCCCTATTATTCAATTTGGTACTAGAAATGTTAGCTGTAGCAATAAGAAAAAGAAATTGAAGGAATTAGAATAGACAAAGCAGAAACTAAATTATCACTCTTTGCAGATGATATGATGATATACTTAGACAATCCTAGAAAATCAAGTAAAAACTACTTGAAATAATAAATAACTTTAGCAAAGTTGCAGGATATAAAATAAACCCACATAAATCTGCAGCATTCCTGTATAATACCAACAAATCCCAACAACAAGAGATACTAAGAGAAATTCCACTTAAAGTTACTGTAGACACTATAAAATACTTGGGAGTCTACCTGCTAAGACAAACCCAAGAACTATATGAACACAATTACAAAACACTTCTCACACAAATAAAGTCAGGTCTAAATAAATGGAAAAACATTAGTTACTCATGGTTAGGCTGAACTAATATAATAAAAATGACAGTTTTACCTAAATTACTTATTTAGTGCCATGCCAGTCAAACTACTAAAAAATTATTTTATAGAGCTAGGTAAAATAATAACAAAATCCATCTGGAAGAACAAAAGATCCAGAATATCAAGGGAATTAATGAAAATAAATGCTATGGAAGGAAGCCTAGCCATACCAGATATTAAACTGTATTATAAAGCAGCAATCATCAAAACTACTTGGTACTGGCTAAGAAATAGAGTGGTAGATCAGTGGAATAGGTTAGGTACACAAGATACATTAGTCAATGAATATAGTAATTTGCTCTTTGATAAACCCAAAGAGTCCATCTTCTGGGATAAGAACTCACTATTTCACAAAAACTGCTGAGAAAACTGGAAAATAGTATGGCAGAAACTGGGCATAGATCAATATCTTTATATAACGAAATAATGTCAAAATGGATTCATGACTTAGATATAAAGCCTCCTACTGTAAGCAATTTGGGAGAGGAGGGAATAGTTTACCTGTCAGACTTAAGGAGAAAGGAAGAATTTATGACTAAACAAGAGATAGAGAGCATTACAAAAATGCAAAATGGATAATTTTGATTACATTAAATTGAAAAGTTTTTGTACAAACAAAGCCAATGCAACCAAGATTAGGAGGAAAGCAGAAAATTGGGAAAGAACTTTTACAACCAATGTCTCTGACAAAGGCCTCATCTCTAAAATGTACAGGGAACTGAGTCAAATTTGTAAGAATACAAGTCATTCCCCAATTGATAAATGGTTAAAGGATATGAACAGGCAGTTTTCAGAGGAAGAAACTAAAGCTATCTATAGTCACATGAAAAAAGTCACAATTGATTAGAGAAATGCAAATCAAAACAACTCTCAGGTACCACATCTCTCCTGTCAGATTGGCTAACATGTCAAAACAGGAAAATGATAAATTCTGGAGAAGATGCAGGAAAATTGGAACACTATTGCATTGTGAGTGGAGTTGTGAACTGATCCAACCATTATAGAGAGCAATTTGGAACTATGCCCAAAGGGCTATAAAAATGTGCATATGCTTTGACTCAGCAATACCACTTCTATGGCTATAACCCAAAGAAATCATAAAAATAGGAAAAGGACACACATGTACAAAAATATTTATAGCAGCTTTTTGTGGTGGCCAAGAATTAGAAATTATGGGGATGCCCATCAATTGGGAATGGCTAAACAAATTGTGGTAAATGAATTTAATGGAATACTATAATGCTATAAGAAATGAGGAGCAGATGGACTTCATAAGAACCTGGAGAGTGTTATATGATTTGATGATGAGTGAAGGGAGCAGAACCAGAAGAACATTGTACACAACCACAGACGTTGCTTTTGTGATGACTAACTTTGATAGATTTGGCTCTTCTCAATGATGCAAGGTTTTAAGACAGCTCCAAAAGACTCATGATGGAAAAGGCTATCCACATCCAGAGAAAGAATTATGGAATGTGAATGCAGATTGAAGCCAACTATTTGCTCTCTTTTTCTCTTTTTTACTTTATTTTATTTTATTTTTGGTTTTGTTACGTCTTTCTCATGGTTCATTTCATTGGTTATAATTCTTCTTTACAATCTGACTATTGGGAAAAGAAGTTTAATGTGAAGGTATAAGTAGAACCTATACCAGATTACATGCCATCTTGTGGGGAAGCAGGGGGAGAGGGAGAAAATTTGGAACTCAAAAACTTGTGGAACTGAGTGTTTTAAACTAAAAATAGTAAATTAATATAAAAAATTAGAGATATCAAGGGAACATTTCACGCAAAAAATGGGCATGATAAAAGACAAAAATGGTAGGGACTTAACAGAAGTAGAAAAGATTAAGAAGAGATGGTAAGAATACACAGAAGAGGGGGCAGCTAGGTGGTGCAATGAGTAGAGCACTGGCCCTGGAGTCAGGAGTACCTGAGTTCAAATCCAGCCTCAGACACTTGACACACTTACTAGCTATGTGACTTTGGGCAAGTCACTTAATCCCAATTACTCTGCCTTCCCCCCTCCAAAAAAAACCAAAACAAAACAAAAAAACAAAGAATACACAGAAGAATCATACAAGAAAGCTCTTAAGATCACCAATAACAATGATGATGTGGCTACTGATCTGAAGCCAGCCACCCTAGAGAATGAAGTCAAATGGCCTTAAAAAGCATTGCTAACAATAAGGCTAGTGGAGATGATGGAATTCCAACTAAGCTATTCTAAACTCTAAAGGATGATGCTATTAAAGTGCTGCATTCCATATGCCAGCAAATTTGGAAAACTCAAGAGTAGCCACTGGATTGGAAAAGATCAGTATATGTCCCAATCCTAAGTAAGGGCATTGCCAAGTGATACTGTTCAAATAACTGAACAATTGCACTCATTTCACATGCCAGCAAGGTTATGCTTAAAATTCTGCAAGCTAGGCTTTAGCAATATGTGAACCAAGAATTACCAGAAGAGCACGCTGGTTTTCAAAGAGGTAGAAGAACTAGAGACCAAATTGTCAACATCTGTTGGATTATGGACAAAGCAAGGAAGTTCCAGAAAAACACCTACTGCTTCACTGACTACACTAAAGCCTTTGACTTTGTAGATCACAACAACATGTGGCAAGTCCTTAAAGAGATGGGAGCACCAGATCCCTGAGGAGATAAGAGAAAATGTATGAGGGTCAAGAAGCAACACTTAGAACTGAATATGGAACAACTGATTAGTTTAAGATTGGAAAAGGAGTATCACAAGGCTATTTATTGTTGCCTTACTTAACTCATCTGCAGAGTACATCATGAGAAGTGCCAGTCTGGATGAACCAAAAGCCAGAATTAAGGTTTCTGGGAGAAATACCAACAATCTTGGATATGCAGAAGATAACACTCTGATGGTGGAAAGTGAAGAATTAAAAAGCCTCTTGATGAGGGTGAAAGAAGTTGAGTATAAAGGCTGGTTTGAAGCTTAACATCCAAAAAACTAAGATCTTGGCAAGTGGTCTCATCACTTCCTGGCAAATAGAGAGTAAAGAAATGGAAGCAGTGTCAGATTTTACATTCTTGGGCTCAAAAATCACTTCAGATGGCAAGTGCAGCCATAAAATTAAAAGCCACTTGCTCCTTGGAAGGAAAGTGATAGCAAATCTGAACAGCATACTAAAAAGCAGAGACATCACCTTACTGACTAGGGTCTGTATAGTCAAAGCTTGGTTTTTCCAGTAGCAACATATGGCTATGAGAGTTAGACTACAGGGAAAGCTGAGTGCAGCAGAATTGATGCTTTTGAATTGTGATGCTAGAGGAGACTTTTGATTGTCCCTTGGACAGCAAGGAGATCAAATCAGTCAATACTTAAAGAAATTAATTCAGACTATTCACTGGAAGGTCAAATACAGAAGCTGAAGCTTAAATACTCTGGTGACATGAGAAAATGAGACTCATTGGAAAAGACCCTGATGTCGGGAAAGACTGAAGACAAAAGAAAGCAAAAGAAAAAAGGCATGATAGAAGATGAGATGGATAGTGTCATGGAAACAACAAACTTTGAGAGATAATGGGGGGATAGAAGGGCCTAACATGCTATAGTTCATGGAGGCCACAAAAAGTCGGATACGACTGAAAGCCTGAACAACTCCTTTTTCTCAAGTCTTCTCCCTTACAGGTGAAACATCCCCAGTTTCATCAAATGATTCTTATATGGTTATTGGAATAGTCATTTCTAAATTACATATTTTATTCAATCAATAAAAATCTGCCTTCTTAACTTTCTTCTCCCTAATTAAAAACTAAAGAAAAACAACAAACATTTTTAATTAAACAAAACCAATGTCTTGCATTGGCCACATCCAGACAATATTTTTCTCAGTATGCTCTTTCAGACTACTTTATCAGGAGGTGGATAGTATGTATCAACATTAATCTTCTATAATCATGGTTAACTATTACACTGATTAGAATTCCTAATTCTTTCAAAATGGTTTGTCTTTACTGGATCGCTTTGATTGTATAAATTGTTCTCTTGGTTCTGCTCACTTCACTTTGAATCAGTTCATAAAAGTCTTTCCAGGTTTTTCTGAAACTCTTTTGCAATTTTTTACAGTATTACATTATCCTATCATATTTATATACCAAAAGTTGTCCAGCCATTCCCTTATTTATAGACAGCTTCTTAGATTCCCATTCTTTGCTATCTCACAAAGAGCTATAGATTTTTTTTTTTGTGTGAATACTTAATTAGACTTTGTTTTGCTTGGGACAAATCCCTCAATTTATCTACCCTTCCTCTAATTCCTGGCCCCTCTTTCTCCTGTCTTCCTCTTATTATCTCTTGAGTGAGATTTATTTTTGTATCCAACTCTGTGTGTACATGTGTATTTTTCCTTTCTTTAATCAGTTCAGATGAGAATGAAGTTGAAGTGTCCACAGCTTCCCCCACACCCTCTTCCTTGTTTGTATAGTCTACAATTTTCCCTGATCTTCTTCATCCCATCTCTTTCTTCTTTTAAGATCATCAAACAAGACCACTCCCAGGCTTTGTCTAATTAGATGATGATAGGGTTCAGAGAAGATACATGACTTATCTCCCATATTTGAATGTAAGTAGTTTATCCTTGTTTAGTCCCTTAGCACTGTTCTTTCATTTTTACTTCTTTATATTTTCACTCCTGTGTTTGAACTTCAAAATCTCTCTGCAGCTCTGGCCTTTTCATTTGGAATGGTTGGAATTCCTTGTTTTCAGTAAAAGTCTATTTTTCTCCCTCTATGATTAAACTTAGTTTTGCTGGTAAGTTATTCTTGGCTGTAAGCTCACATCCTTTGTCTCATGGAATATTTTATTTCACGTTCACTGCTTCTTTATAGTATTGGCTGCAAAACTGTGTGGGATCCTGACTATGGCTTCTTGATACTTTTAATTTTTTTTTTCTGGCTGTTCCCAGCATTTTTTCTTTGGCCTGGAAGTTCTGGATTTTGGCCATGATATTCCTGTGAGTTTTCATTTTGAAGTTTTTTCAAGGAGGTGACTGGTAGATTCTTTCTATTTCCACTTTGTCCTCTAGCTCTAAGAGACTTAGGCAATTTTCTTTCTAAGATTTCTTGAAATAAGATGTTTAGGCTCTTTTTATTTGTTATGGTATTCAGGTAGTATAATGATTCTAAAATTTTCTCCTCAATCTGTTTTCCATGGAAGTTGTTTTTGCTATCGCTACCTTATATTTTCTTCTATTTTTTTTTGTCCAGCGCTCTCATTTCATTGATTAAAAACATTTAAAAACTCTTTTTTATATTCTCGCTCCATCTCTTCCAAGAATTCTAGATGAGTTTGTGTCTGAGCTGAGTTTTCTCTGGGCCTTTGCTTGTAGATGCTTTAGAATCATTCTCTTCTTTGGAGTTTGTTTCTTGAGCATCCCTACCACTATAAAAGCTCATTTTAGTTGGGTTCTTTTTTGGTCTGCCCATTCTTCCAGCCTACTTTCTGACCTCAGGCTTTCAGTGCTCCCTAAGTGGTCTGATGTAGAGCAAAGTCTGATTGCTGGCCCTCTGGTCTAAGTTGAATGCTCCTGGACTCAGCTCCTAATCAGCCAGATAGAAAGCTTTGTTGATTCAGAATAACAGAATTGTAGGCTCCCCTTTGGTCTGAGATTCCTGTTCTGGTTATTCCTCTGCAGTTTGGGTTAGATCCTAGAAATGAGACCTTGCTCTGCTCCTGGAATTTGAGTCACACAGCTGCTGCTTGCTTCTGAATTTCTTTCTTTCTCAGTACACTCTCCAGGGCCTCCCTATTCAGGAATACTACTTCAGACAACTCTACCCCTAGGTGCAGGCCCCCTTTTCAATTTGCCCTAGATCTGTGACCCAGAACTATGGCCCAGAAGTGAGTGACAAAGCTGCCATTTGGCACCTCTTTCCATCACAATGCCCTGGTACATATCTGGGTGTGCTCCAGAATAGCTCTGGGACCTCCTCTTGCCTGGTACGCAGCTTTTCCCCTGGTGTCGGAGTGCTACATGAGCAGAATGTTCCTGCCCCAACACTGTTCCCAGTGTCCATGGACCTTTCTATCTTGTCATATCTGTATGCTAACCTAGGCTGGATAAATGACTCACTGTAGCTTTTGCTGGATTTCCTCCTCACGATTGGGTTTGGCCAATTTTCTAAGTCTGTTTGGAGTAGTTTTGCGGAAGAAAGCTTGGCTGTATTGCTTCTGCTACTCTACCATCTTGGATTCATCAACTGATGTAGTCTTGAGACTTCTTACCTTTCTAGTCATCCCCTACTTTCTAGTTCATAGATGCCCTTCCTAAAATATGGCACCAGCAACCTAACATGATATTCCAAATTTTCTCTGACTGAGGCAGAGTATAGCAGGACACTCACTCCTTTCTAGAAATCATGCCTCTCTTAATGTTAAGCCAGCTTTGTTCTTGCTGTATCTTGTAAATTAGTGGTCCTCTTTGTTGCTCTTCATATCAGCTTTTTTGATTGCCTCTCATGTTGTACTGTTAACACACATTGAACTTGTAGTCCACTGAAATGCCCAATTGGTGGGTATTTTTTCCCCATGCTGTTGCTTAGCCATGCCTCCTCTATACTCGAGATTAAAAAAAACATTAATATTTTTGTTCCTTCTGAATATGGAACAAATAGCAAGATTTGAGTCATAAGTACCAACCCACCAAGCATTAGTGATAGTTATGAGGTTAAATTTCTCTCCTTCCATTAGGATTCCTAGTTCTTTCCCTTATACTTTGTGTTTTGGGATCATTAGGATGTAGACATCTGAGGTGCGTGGGCAACATTGCCAGCTTTGTTCTTGCTGTATCTTGTAAATTAGTGGTCCTCTTTGTTGCTCTTCTTTTTCTATGTATCTGTTATATACTCTCAAGTATTTAATGTGGCAGGTCTATGTGGGTGATTTTTTCCTTTCCTTTTTCCTTTTCAGTTTAAAGCCCTTGTGATCAGATTCATAAGATTCTAGGAACATTTTTTTTACCAGCTTCCATTGGGCTCCTACCATCCCTGGACCAGGAGCCTATCATTCCTTTATCTTAAGATTCAGCCAAGAAATTCAAATCCTCTCTCTGAGATATCATCTTAATTAACTGTTCATTTCTCAAATCCTACTTTTTCTTGTGAAACAATCTAAATCTATGATGAAATTGCCTCCTCTTCTCCTAAGGTCTCCATTTTAAAATTTTTATTTTTTGCCCAGGATTCACAGTTCCTAGTAATGCTTTCTAGATTCCTTTTGGTGGTATAATTTGCCCTACCCATGAATCACCAGGAGTGGTCAGTGTAGTCAGGTTTAACAAGTATCTTCTGTCAAATCCCGGACAAATATCATAGACCTCTTTGTTTTTCATAGAGTCAACAAAAATTTCCTCTGCCTCTCAACAAAGTCACCAACTCTTTTTTCTCTGTTACTGGAAGATTCCTCACTAGTGACTTCTGTGAACCCACATAATCATTTCTTGGAGTACAAGAGGCTTCTTTATTTTTGGGAGGTCCAGCTCTAACCTCCACAGAAAAAAACCTCTACCTATTATATAGCTTCAAAGGATCAATGGTCCTTCCCTTCTCTCAATACTCTGTTCTAACTTCCTGATACAGACTAGCATTCAACCCTGCCTTTTCTGTTTCCTTTTACCCCCTTTTGGTTTTCCCTCTGGAGCATTTCTACTCTTTCTAAGAGTACTTCATTTTCTCTGATAGGCTGGAGAGTAGAGAAACTATCTTATCTCCTTTTCATCTTTTCCTCTATTAGGGAAAATAAATTGCATTTTGAGCATACATAGCTGTACTCTCACTGAAACACAAATGGAGAGTGTTTTCTGGGTCACTGCAAAATTCTCCTTGTCCTCCATATTTTCTGGAAGTGAGAACATTACCCTTCTTCTGTTTTCATGGTGGACTCTTACGGCAAACTGGCTGCTACAGCTATTTGACGTAGGTTTAGTGTCTGAGCCCATTTCCACAGATGTGATAGGGGCACACTGAGATGCCTGTGATCAGTAACTATCACAGATTTCTGCCAAAGCCATAATACCAACAAAAGCTGCCCTCCTGTTGTCTCTGAGGTCTGAAGTAGACCTCTAACTTCCAACTATTTCTTCTTTTTTTCCTTTTCCTTCCTTATGTATTAGAATTTAGATATTTGCCCACTTTACTACTTCAGAGTCTTCAGTACCTAAAGGATCTATAAGGTCACTGTAAATTCTATAAGCTTATAAATCATTCAAATGCCCCAGACTTCAGTTTCCTGATGTATATGAAATGGGACAATACAACTTGCCTGACATTTGCCTCATAGGGTTGTGAACAAAGTACTTTATAAACTGTAAAGCCAATAGAAATGGCAGTTAATAACAAGTAACAAGACTGAGGAGGTGGCAGCCAGATATCCAGGGTCTCTAGTGCCTTTTGGTTCCCAAAAGCCATGCATGCCTCTATACTTTCTCACACCCGACCTCTACAGTTACAAAGACTTGGCATACATTCCCTTAGTGCTCTTCTCCGAGGCTAATCTGAAGCATTTCACAAACCTATTATTCTTCTCACCACCATTGTCCAAAGGCTTGGGATGGTAATGGGTTCCTGTATCCTGTTAAAATTTCCCTTCCCCAGCTTTCCTGGCAAGGTATAGGCTGTGTGCACAGGACTTATGGAGACAGTCCTTTAACTTTAATTTTAACAAAATAGGCAGAAGGCGGAGAAAGCAGGGACCCTAAAATTATAGGGTAATCTTCCACTGGTTGAGAACTGAGATTTAGGGGTACTACAGAGTGCAAGAGCAGAAAGGGCCCTTGAATATCAGTCCATTCTCTTCTGTTTATAGACAGAGGAAATGAGACCCTGAGTGAGCAAGTGACTTGCCAAGGTCATAGCAAGGTCATAGCCAAGAGGTAGCAGAGTGGGATCCTTTAAGTCACAGAATGTTAATGTGGAAAGGGACTTTAAAATAAGATTATATGGTGAACCCTCTCACTTTACAGAGTAAACTAAAGCCAATAAATAGAGAGACTTGCCCAGCTTGAGCTGGAGGGAGGACAGAGATAACAGGTTAGTCAAGAGTTAGTTCTCAAACCATCCCATGTCTTGGTCCCATCACATTCTTACACATGTATACTGACTCTTTCACACAGATATATACACATACAATGAAAAACACAGGACTTGAACTCAGGAGACATGGGTTTAAGTCTTCACTCCTCTGTTTCCTAACTGTGTGGGCTTGGGTAAATAAAAATAACTTCACCTGAGCCTCAGTTTTGTCATCTGTAAAACAGAGATAATAATGATTCTACTTTACATAGTGGTTGTTAAAAAGGTACCTAATAAACCTTTAAAAATCATCTTTAGTTATAGAAATGAGGTGTTAGTTTACTCAGACATATACATCCAGATACATAAAAAACCAGTCATAGAGTGTGTGTGTGTGTGTGTGTGTGTACACACCAACAGACAGACGTAAAGTCATAGAATTTGAGAGCTGGAAGGGACCTCAGTGGCTGTCTACTTTAGCTCTCACCCAAAAAGAACTTCCCATCCCTGAGTGTTAGCCGCTCAGGCTCTGCTTGGAGACCTCCCTTCCCCCTCTGTGGCAGCCCATGCCACTTGAGAGCAGCTCTCATTGCTAGCAGCTTTCTCTTAGCATCTATGCTAAATGCCTATTTACTGTTTCAAACCATTGCTTCTGGTTTTGTCCTTTGGGGCCAAGTAAAACAAGTCTAAATAAATGCTCTTTCACATGACAGCCCTTGAACTATCTGAACACAATTATCAGGCCTGTCCTGTGTTCTTTTCTCTAAGCTAACCATCCCCCATCCCTCCAACCAGTCCTCATGAGCGGGGGCTCTTTAAGGCCCTTTCTCACCCTGATTGCCCTTCCCTAGATATATTCTCAAGCTTATTAAAGTCCTTCTTAACCCGGAAGGTGCCTAGAGATAAACATAATACTGCAGTGTCCTAGGTCTGAAGAGGGTGGCATAAAGGAAGGCTGTCACCTCCTCATCCCTAGAAGCTTTGCCTCCTAGAAGATAGTCCAAGATCACCCCAGCCACTTTGGTTACCACGCTGTACTGCTGGCTCACCTGGAGCTCACCTACTCTACTAAAAACCACAAACTGCTTTCTAACCATGCCTTCCTGTCCAGTATTCATAGAGTTTATTTTTTTTAAATTCAAATTGAAGATTTAAATTTATCTCTAGTAAATTTCTTCTTATTAGGATCAGCCAGTTAGTCTTTTCCTCCCGATTTGGTGTCATCTGCAAATCTGATGAGCATGCCACCTATTTCTTTATGTGAGTCATTGATGAAAATGTTAAAACAGCTCATGGTCAAGTGCAGTTGCGTGGGACACGCCACTGAATAAGACCTTTGTCAAGCTCTTTTTCACAGGGCTGTGTCATGTTTTTAGAGTCAGCCCATTCTCTGACCTCATTTCCATCTTCTGTACAGTTCTTTTTAAAATCTAAAGGTGCTTGGTGAGTTCCCTGTGCATCCACATCAGTTTTTTTCAGACAACTCCCCATTTTCCTCTTTATGGTTGTTTTCCTTTGTGCTCATTTTTGAGAATCTCCCATCTCTCCAGGGCTCACTTCTCCTGTAGAATTTTAATCCTTGGGATTCTACAAAATCTAGGATGTATGTCAGACCATTCTCAACTTTCCTCTCTGTTTCTATCAAAACTTGAGGATAATGATGTTAATGATAATAATAACATTTATCTTTTTTTTTTTAAGCAGGGCAATTGGGGTTAAGTGACTTGCCCAAGGTCACACAGCTAGTACATGTGTCAAGTGTCTGAGGTCAGATTTGAACTCAGGTCCTCCTGACTCCAGGGCTGGTGCTTTACTCACTGCACCACCAAGCTGCCCTGATAACATTTATCTAATATCTACTATGTATCGGGCACAGTGTGAGATCCTCTCAAGAACCTAGGAAGACAGGTACCATCATGATCCCCGTTTGATAGTTGAGGAAACTAAAGCAGAGGTTAAGTGACTTGCACAAGGACATACGGCTTGTCAGTGTCTGGTCAAAGTTAACCTGGGTCTTCCTGACTCCAAGTCCAGCCCTCTTCTCTACTGTAGCCCCCTGGGTAAGGAGGGAGTTGCCACTCCCCATCACCCACCCAAATTCTTATCATTTTCTTTTCATCCCATCGATTAAATTCTATGTTAGAAAGAAGCAGATCCAATATAGAATTTCCTCTTCATTAGCATTACGGTATATCAAGAAGTTATTAATTGCCCTATTTTTATATTTTTGGTAGAGAAAGCAAGCTCCGAAAGATGTCTAGATAACCAGCCCGATCACTGCTGTATCATGCCTCTCCATTTCCTCTATTCCTCATTTATTTCTTCTTTTCATTTAAGTGGTGTGTGGTATACTCCAATGACAAAATCATTTGTTTCTCCACTAACCTTCACCCAGCTGCTCTACTGTGCCTCTCTCCTCTGTGGTGGATTTCATCACAAGCATGCTCTGTCTCCCTATTTACCTATACTGTTTTTTAGAGGAAATATGCTCTTTCCATTCAAAGTCATATTCCAGTCATGAGTTTCAACCATCAAGACTCAGGTGAACCTGTGAGGTCAAATTTGCCAAACATGTTCACAAATATATACAAGTTCGTGGTTTTTTCTCAAGACACTACCAAATTTAGCTGGTTGTGGCTTGGACTCCCTCTGTGGACAACACCATGGATTTGTTCTGACTTCCTGGTTGTAGAAATATTGCTCTCAGTTGGACCTCTTCAAATACCATGACTCAAAACCAGCAAACAAACCATGAGGTAATATATCTGATGTATATATACCTGCTATCTATCTCACTATAGCATTCAATCTCAAGGTTCTTAAGCTCTGAAATTCCTTTCTCTGATCATGATCTCCCCCCACCCCAATTTCTTCTTCTGCCTTATTTCTCTTAAATTCCCTGTCCTGGGTCCTCATCTCCTCTATATGTTCTTGCTGTTGGTGATATCAGCTCATATGGGTTCAAATATCATCTCTACACAAAGCAAATTGGCAAAGATAACAAAAGTGGAAATGCAATGTTGGAGGCTCAACTATGGGAAAACAGGGAAGCTTAACACAGTATTTAGTGGCAATGTGAATTGGTTGAACGATCCTGAAAAACAATTTAGAATTATGTGAGAGAAGTAAGGAAATTACCCATATCCTTTGATCTAATAATCCAACTACTAGATATGCTCCAGGGAGGTTAAGGACAAAAAAAAAGGTCCAGTGATGTACCAGCCTATTCATGGCAGTACTTTTCTTTGGTAGCAAAGAACTGGAAACAAATTAGACACTCAAGAGTACAAGGGATGGCTCAACAAACTGTTATTGATGAATAATGGATTATTATGGTACAGTAAAGAAATGATCAATGTGAGAAATTCAGAAAAACAGACTGATTTAAATGAACCAGTGAAGAGTAAAATATAAAAAAAATCACCAAGAACAATAAATACAATGAATTTACAACAATAATGTAAATTGTTAGGAAAAAAAAAACTAACTCTAAGTAACAGTAATGACCAGTTGTGCTCCTAGAGGATAGATAGGTAGTGTATTTTCTTTTTCTTGACAGAGGTGTGGGACTATGGGAGCAGAACACTGCCACTCACTGTTACTTGCAATCACTAGAACACTTGTTTTTTTTTTAATTGTTTTTCTGTTACAAAACAAGTTCTATTGTCACGTATCACCATATGATGATTATAGCCAGAAAAGATTGTGATATAAAAACAAAAGGATGACAATAAAACCTATTTTAAATAAAAAAGTAAACTTGGCAATGATCATTTCTATATGAATAACTCCCAAATCTATAAATTCAGCCCTGATGACTCTCTTATACAAGCTTCAGTCTTGTATAACCCATAGTGACCTACAGCCTTCCTGGACATCTTCACCTGGATGCCCTGTCACTTCAAATTCCATGTCTAAAACAATACTGATCATCTTTCCCTCTAAACCTACCCTTCAAGCTTCCCTGTTTTCAACTGAGGGCAACTTGCCACCTTCCCAGTAAACCAGTTTTGAAACCTGAAAGTCCTGCTCCCCTCCCCCCAACATATTCAATTAGTTACCAAGCCCTATTGATTCTTCTTTCACAATATCTCTTGTATCACTCATTCACCTGGCTTACTCCCACCCCCCTTATTTGAACAGCCCTTATCACTTCTCACATGGGCTACTGTAATATTGCATCTAATTGGTCTCCATACTGACTACCTCCAACCTCCCCACACAGATGCCAAAAATAACCTTCTATGACATTCCTCTGCTCAAAACCCCTCAGTAGATTCTAATGGCCTCTAGGATATACAAACTGAGTCTGTCTGGCAGTTAAGGTCTTCCACAATCTGGCTCCAACCTACCTTTCCAGCTTTAGAAGCTTGGAAACTTAGTCCCCTTCACAAGCTTCTACATTCAGGCAAACTGGCCCTGAGATGTTTCCTGAACTTGACATTCAATCTTCCCACATTCTGCCTTTGAACACAGGCTGTTCCCTAAGCTTGGAATTCATCTTTCCTCCTCATCCCTGCTTCTCAGAATCTTCGTTCAAGGCTCAGCTCAGGTGCCACCATTCCTGCAAAGCGTTCTTTCATCCCTCCATTTGTTGAGGATCTCCCTCCCTCTTCCTCATATTATACAGTATTTTCTTATCTGTGTTATATATCCTCCCTCATCCAGTAGAATGTAAACCTTGGGGAGGAGGTGGTGGTCTGTTTTTTGTCTTTGTTATCTCAGCAACAAGCACAAGACCTTGTATGTGCTGCTAATAAATGTTGAGTGGAATTGAAAACAAGCTTCCATCATTCCTCTCCTGTCTAAGGAGACTCAGCCCCTCCCTGCTGGTGCTCCAGCCTCTGTCTCCCCTCCCTCCCAGGGTAAGCTATGCTACTGGGAGCCTCATCTAGAATGATAGCTGAGTTGGGGAGGGACCCAGCAGTCTCCAATGACCTCTGTGGTTAGGGCAAGTTTTCTGGCAGGGCAGAAAAACAGGTATAGGAGGGCTAGTATGAGAGCAGAGAACCCATTTAACTCATCATTCCTCTTACCCCAAACCTCCCCCATCTGGCTAACTCCCAAACACATGACAAGCTATCCCTAGGGTCCAGCCAGGGCTCCTACTGCCCTGACTCCCCAGCTGAAATCAAAGTGCTGAAGGGTGGTTGGGGCTCAGACTCACTCAGCTCCCTGGTGGGCAGCAGTGGATGAAATAGAAAGTGAGTGCCTCCCTGTCAGGGCCCCTACTGTGATCTCACAGAAAGATGGAAATGTCAGGATTGGACTGAGCTTGGTGGTCAGGGAAGAGGCAGGGTCTGTGCCTTTAAAAGCTACTCTATATGGGGGCAAATGCCTAAGGGCCACTAAGGAACTCAGCATGTCCCAAAAGCTGGAAGCAACAATGTCAGCCCAGTCCTATGCTCTTCCTCCTCTAGGGCCCACATTCCTTCATTTGGACAGTAAAAGCCCAAGCCTCAAAAGATCCAAGTCCTAGCCTATCTCACTCTTGTCCTAGGTACCTGGCCTTGCTCACCTGTCCAGAGCCCAGCAGCCTGGCAGTGCCCACGCCCCCATCCCCTGCCATCATCAAACGTCTGCAATGTTGGAACCCCCAGCTGGCCTGCCGAGGTCCATTTCAGGGGGCTTGGTGCCCTGGTGTCTCAAAACCAGCCTCACCCTGGCTGGTGCCCAGCCCCAGGGTGTATTAGAATGCCTGGGGCTGGTTCCCCAGGTGACAATGCCTTGGGTTCTGTGGCTCTCTCCTATACTCCATGCAGCTGGTGGGGGGTGGGGAGGAGTTCCTTTGATCAGAAAGTAAGGCATAATTTCCTACTTCAGCAAGTCCAAACCTTTTCATACTTTCATTTTAGGAAATTGGGAATCGGGTTCCATAGTCTGGGAGGGGAAATGGAAGAATGAGATATTATTGCATGCCCAAATGATACAGGCATAGACGACCAGAATGTGTAGAAGGAAGACAGCTGAATTTGGACTCAAAATATCTGGGTTCCATGTAACTTCGGTAAGTTACCCACTCTGGTCTATACTTTTCTAAACTGTAAAATGGGGGGGGGGTGGAATAAATTAGATGACCTCTAAGGTCTCTTTCAGCTCTAAATTTAAGATTTTATGGCCATAGGTGGAACAGCCTGGAAAAAGATTTTGTATTCCCATCCAAGGGGCAACTGGATGGCACAGTGGATAGAAAATCTTTATGAGTTCAAATCTGGCCTCAGATACTTCCTGCCTATGGGTGACCCTAGGCAAGTCACTTAACCCTATTTGCCTCAGTTTCCTCATAAAAATGAGCTGGAGAAGGAAATGGCAAACCACTCCAGTATCCTTGCTAAGAAACACACCCCTCCCCCCAATGGGGGTTGTCCCCCCAGGGCTCTGAGCACAGGGCATCCATTCTTTCAGTATAATTTAGTAATTGCCTAGGGTGTGCAGAATACTGTGCTAGGGGAGACAGAAAGTTTCCTACACTCAAGAAGCTTAACAGTTTAGTAAGGGAGTAAGATAGAAACATAAATAACTCTATAGCAGAATTTTACATAATAAATGCATTAGTAAGGTTCAAATAAAGCACCATGTGAGGACCAAGTGGGAAAACCCCTTCACTAAACTGGGGGTGGAGTGGGGATCAAAGAGGCCTTCCTGGAGGCCATCCTCCAGAGGTTAGACTGTAACAGATAGGTATGAATTCAACAGGCAGAGGCGAGGAAAGAGGACATTCCTGGCACAAGGAACAGGATGAGCAAAGGCACACATGCAAGAAAGCAAAGGCACTTTTCAAGGTACAGCAGAACATATTTCCCAGGCCTTAACATTCATGGAAGGGATTCAAATTAGGTAAGAGCAGAACAATGGAACTGTCCTAGACCTAGAGCCTCACCTGGTGATAATAGCTAAAAATTATAGAGCACTTTAAGGTTTGCAAAGTGCTTTACAGAGGTTATCTCGTGAACTCACAACAATGCTGTGAAGTAGGTGCTACTATTATTCTTATTTCATAGATGAAGAAACTGAGGAAGAGGTTAAGTGACTGCCCATGATCACACAGCTTGTAAGCATTTGAGGGAAGAACAAAACACAAGACATTGAAAAAGCAGAGTTGGCAACAGATTATACTGGAAGGGAAAGTCTTCAAGGCACTCTAGAGACCCTGCAAAAAGAACTCATCAGGCTCAGGAACATCATCTGCTACCTGAGGTCACCATCCTGCCCTACCTATGGATGTCCCCATTTCCCCACCATATGAATCAAAAATGTGACATCACAAAATCACAGAATTTCAGAGTTGGAAGGGACCTCAAAATACCTTAAAAAAGAACAAACAAAAATACAACCACCCCTCTCACCGCCCCCAAAACAAAAACAAACCCACAAACATCTATTAGATAGCCAACAAGAAGTCATCCAAGTTTTTCCCTTGAAAACTCTCAATGTAGATGAGACCACTCATACCTTAAGGTAACCCATTGCATTTCTGGATAACTCTAATTATCTGGAAGTTTTTCAAGGCTGATCCTAAATAATGCCCTTTGTACCTTCTATCTCCTGCTTCTGCCCTCTGGGGCCAAAGAGAATAGGCCTAAGCCTTCTTCCACGTGAAGACCAATATCATGTCTTCTTCTGAGTCTTGTCTTCTCTTACCTAAATATCCCTAATCCTTTCATGTAATGTTCACATGCCAGGAATCTGAGGCTCTTGAGAAAGAACTTGAGTTGATAGACACCCTATACTTTAGTTTGGACAGGTCAAACCACGTGAAGAGCATTATGTGCGCTACTGCATTTTAGAAGTACCTAGATAGCTAAGAAAACTGAGAGGAGCGCACTCAGAATAGTGAAGGGGGTCTTGATTCTACCACCCAGTTGTTTATCTCTCTCAGTTTTCTGTCATCAGCAAATCTGATACTATTTGTCCACACCATTGATTTAAATGTTGAATAGCACAGAGTCAAGCACAGCTTCTGGGGACACTGCACTGGAGCCACCTTCCACCAAGTTAGTCTCAAACTACTCTTTGCACCTGGCCATTCGCTTGGGTCTTAATCCACCGAAATGAGCTATGATCTAGCCTATATAGCTCCATCTGTTCTACATGACTAGTATGAAATACTTTGTCAAATGCTTTGCACAAATCTAGGTAAACTATATCTACACCCGAGATGTCAAATTTGCTGCCAGCAAAAACCCCTGAGTGAAGCCTGAAGCAGATTAAGATGTAGTTGGGAAATGTTTTAACAAAATGAATAAAAACACAACATAACATAGATAATGTTAACTTGTGGTTTTCTACATCAATATGTGGCCCACAGGGATCCATTTCTATTTGAGTTTGATACCACTGACTATACCATCTGATCACATCTTGCTGTTACTCCCTCTTTCACTCTGCCTTGCAACCTCAAACCCTGTTCCTTGTCCTCAAGGTGACCTCAGTCTTTCACCCCCTTAGTGCTCTCCTAGGCCATCACCCCTGCATTACATCTCCTTCTCCCATCCTGATCCTTACCGAACCACTTTAACCCAGCACTGATTTTTTCTCTTGAGTCCTTTGCCCCCTCATCATGTTGCCAATCTTGCCCTGCCAAGTCTCAGCCCTGGATTACTGCCATCATTCACTATCTTCCTTCCTACTCATATGCTGCTGAATAAAGCCAGAGAAAAATCATGAATCTCTAACTAAATCCACTACGAATTTGTCATGTAATCTCTGCCTGGCCCTCACTGCTTCTTTTATACCTCCCTAATTGATTCAATATCCTATTCATCCCAGCAGCAATTCCAAGCCTTTTCACCCCTCCTCAAATTTGCTGTCCCTCCAGCTGAGAGCCCTGTCTCAATATTTCACTGAAAAAGCCAAGCCATTTGCCAAGATGCCTCCCCTCCTGTTCACATCTCCCAGACGCCTTCTGCCACTATCTCCACCTTCACTCCTGTCTCACATGAGATGGTTCTTCTCCTTGCCAAGGGAAACCTTTCTACAAGTGATCCCATTCCATCCTATATTCTCCAGGAGACTGCTCCCTTTATCATTTCCATCCTCTCATTTACCTTCAATTTCTCCTTGTCTACTGACTGCTTCCCTACTGTCTATAATCTTGCTCACATCTCCCCCATCCTCAAAAAATCTCACTTGATCCATGCTAACTACTGTCCTATGTATTTGCTGCCTTTTGTACAGCCTCTTACAAGGCTTCTTATAGGCAAAATTACATTGGAGTGACAGAGAAATAATTCTTTCACACACTGCAATCTTGCACATTCTTCCTAGGCCATATAAGTTAAAGAGAAGACAGATCCATAATCCCATGCTTCCTTCAATGTCATAAAAAATAGAACAGTTATAAGGAAACAAACCTCATCAAACGAACTCTACAGGGAAACCAAGTCAGGTTACAGATTAAACTACATTTAAAGGATTCATAATTAGGCTGATCTGAAGAGGAGGATTTACGTGTAATCAAGGAGTCAGGGACAGTAGAGATTCTTCTCTGGCTTCTTATCCAAGGAATGCTGACGGCTCTAAGTAAATTTTTGCATCTCATGGAACAGGTTTTGGTCAGTTGGGGTTAATATTAAGACAGACCTTTGGTTAGTCAAAATTTGTAGGAGATATGGCCCTGAGTCCTGAATAATAAAAGGAAATCAAAAATTCCCATAACAATTTCTTAACTGCCAAATCCAATGGCCTTTTTTCAATCTTCATCCTACGTGAACTCTCTGTAGTCTTTGACGCTGTTGATCACCGCCTTATCCTTGATAATCTCTTCTTTCTAGGTTCTTGGGACACTACTTTCTCCTGGTCTTCCTCCTCCCTACCTGACTACTCCTCAGTCTACTGGATCTTCACCCAGGTCACACCCACTAACCCTGGGTGTCCCACATGACTCTGTCCTGAACCCTCTTCTCTCTATACACTACTAATCTCATCAGCTCTCATGGACTTAATTATCATCTCTAGGCTGTAATTTTCATATCTACTTATCCAGTCCTAACCTGTCTCTTGACCTCCAGTCTCACAACTCTTAGCTTCCTACTGGCAGCTTGAACTGGATGTCTGGTAGACATCTTAAACATGTCCAAAACTGAACTCATTATCTTTCACTCACATACCTTCCTTCCTCCTAAACGTCCCTATTACTGTCAAGGATACCACTATTCTCAAAGTCACTCCTCAACTCTGTACTCTCTCACTCTGCTCCCCACCCCCATCATATCCAATCTCTTGCTAAGACCTATTGGTTTAATTCTCATCACATCTTTCACTATACAAGCTTCTTTCATGTGACACTGTTCACTATCTTTATGCAGGCTCTTATCACCTCATGTTTAGACTATTATAACAGCCTGTTGGTTGGTTTCTCTGTCTCAAATGTCTTTCTATTCCAGTCCATCCTCCACTCAACCGTCAAAGGGATCTTCCTAAAATATAGGTCTGACTAGGTCACCCCGCTGCTTGATAAACTTGAATGTCTCCCTACCGCTTTCAAGATCAAATACTAAATTCTCCATTTAGTTTTCAAAGCCTGCTCCCTTTTACCTCTCCAGTTTTTTTTTTTTACACATGCTCTCCAATCAAGTAAAAGCAGCCTCCTATCTATTTCTCACACAAGACATTCAATATCTTGACTCCAGGTGTTTTCAGTGGTTATGGGTATTTTCACTGGCTGTCCAGTATACCTGGAATTTTGTCCCTCATCTCCATTTCTTGGTTTCCTTCAAGTCCTAGCTAAAATCTCACCTTCCACAGAAAGCTTTTCCTAATCCCCCTTAATTCTATTGACTTCTCTCTGTTGATTATTTCCAATTTATCCTGCATATATCTTGTTTGTACATAGTTGTTTGCATGTTATTTTCTCCATTAGACTGTGAGCTCCTTCAGAATGAGGAATGTTTGGCCCCTCTTTGTATCCCCAGCACTTAGCACAGTATATAGTATGGCATATAGTAGGCATTTAATAAAAGTTCACTGACTGATACCAATTCCCTCTACCTACCAGTTTAGTAACCCTGCCAAAAAATGGAATTAAGATTATTTTGTTTTTGTGATCATTGCTTTCTTTTCTAGGTGTTCTTTAATCATCTTTTAAATAATTCATTCCAGAAATTTCTCAGGAAAATATAAGGGTGCCTATCAATTGGGGAAAAGCTGAACAAATTATAGTATATGAATATAATGGAATACTATTCTACTGTAAGAAATGATGAAGAGGATAGTTTTATAGAAACCTGGGAAGATTTGTATGAGCAGATGCAGAGTGAAATGAGCAGAACCAGGGGAGCAATTTATAGTATAAAATCAACATTGTCAAAATGAACAATTTTCACAGACTTAGGAACTCTAATCAAATGCAAGATTCCAGAGGATCCCATGATGAAGCATGCTATCTACCTCCTGACAAAGAGATGATGGCCGCAGTGTACAGTGTGAGAGAAATTTTTTTAGACAGTCTTTACAGGAATTTTTTTTTTTGCTTGACTATACTTATCTATTACAAGAGTTTTCTTTTTCTTTTTTTTCCCAATGGAGGAGAGAGAAAATTGATTTTTGTTAATTGGAAAAAAATTAAAATAGAACTTTCCTAAGTATTGGGAAGGGTTGAGGAAGTTGTTCTGACAACATGGCTTGGAAATGACCTGGAAGTTACAAGCAAGATTGCTTCCTTGGGTCAGAAAGGTGAAAGTTCCCCTATCAGTCCGAAGTATGTAGTTCATCTGATCCACATGACTTGAATTTATTAAGGGCGTAGAGGTGCTACTTTACTGTATCCTTACTTATAATAATTATGCACTTCCTATTAGGCATTTTTGTTTTGTTTATTCCTACTGAAAGGCCATTCTCTATATGTATATATACATATGAGTAAATAGAAAGTAAACTTAGAGGGAAAAGGCACTACCAGCAGAAGACTAGGAAAGGCCTCTGTAGACAGTGGTGTTTGAGGTGAATCTTGAAGAAATCCAGGGATTCTAAGATTCTGTGAGGAAGGAAAGCATTCCAGGCATGGAGAACAGCCAATGCAAAAGTATAGGAATTGGGAGATGGGGGTATTAGGTGAGAGGAATAGCAAATGGGTCAATATAGCTGGAGTACAGTACGTTAAGGGAATGTGTAAGAAGACTGGAAAAGCAGAAAGAGGACAGGTTGTAACGAGCTTTAAAATGCCAAGTGAAATAGTTTATATTTGACCCTAGAGGAAAAAGGGAGTCACTGAACTTTACTGAGTAGAGCAGTGACATGGTCAGAGAAATCAACTCAGCAGAGAGAAAATTCTCAAGAATGAAATACTGACAATGCAAAAGAATTTTGCTGAGGAACAAGAATGGTCTGAAGACTGATGTAAGTGTACAGAGAACTTATCAACCAACTTAGATTTTCAAAGAGGTATACAGAAGATGGAAGCAAAGGAATGTAACAGAGGATAAATAAAAAAATAGGGAATAGTCCTATAAGAATACTATCAGGAGTGATAAAATGCAGAATGAATTAAGACTGGCAAGTAAAACTAGGGTAATAAAACTGGTGTTTTGGATTTTTTTTTCAAAAGCTATATTGGGGAAAACATGAGATCAAAAACTAGATAGGACCCAGTACTGCTTGGAGGTACTTAAGACAAGGGTAACTGGCAAAAGAGAGAAGGAATTGCTACTCAATTCTTGCTTCTATTCTTTGCTAATGGTACTCCAAAAATTTTTGATGGGCAAGAATATTGGGCTGAATCTAGTAAGATGAAATTTAATAGGAAAAGAAATAAAATCTTACATTGGTTCAATAACCTAATGTCACAAGTAGAAGATGGGGAACACGTGGTTAGACATCAGTTTGTCTGCAAAAGACCTGGGGTTTCAATTCCATTCCATCCAACATGATGTGGCAGCTAAAAAAGCTAGTGCAAACTTAAACTGCAGTGAGATTCATAGCTTCTAGGAATAAAGTGGTAATGTTCAGTGGTACTGAACCCTGATCAGACCACATTCAGAGTACCGTGTTTAGTTCTGAGCACAACAAGGTTGGAAGTACAATGATAAGCTGGAGAATGACCAAAGGACAGTAACTGAGATAAGAAAAAAGGAATCAAGTTCATGGCACATGATGATCAGATGAAGAGATTGGGAAAATTTGTTGTTGTTCAGTCATTTCAGTCGTGTCCAACTCTTTGTGACCCTATTTGAGCTTTTCTTAGCAAAGATATTGGAGTGGTTTGCCATTTCTTTTTTCAGCTCATCTTACAGATGAGGAAGCAGAGGCAAGCTGGGTTAAATGACTTGTCCAGGGTCACACAGCTAGTTAGCGTCTGAGGCTTAGCCTGGAGAAGAAAAGATTCAGGGGATATGATATTAGTTCTTTACATATTTAAAGGGCAGTAATGTGGAAGAAGAACTATGTTTGTTCTGTCTGGTATAAGAAGACATAACCAGGAACAGTTGGTGGATGTGATTTAGTTAAGCAAGTTCTTGATACTGAAAAATGAGAAAGATAGGGGAAATGACAATCACTACAATAATTGCATACAGAAATTTCACCAATCTAGATCATTCATCAGAATGAGGACATCTAAAGAGTCTATAAAATGACTTTAATCAGCAAATGCTTGACTTAGTTATCAATGGGGAGACAGAGCTACAAGTGCAACACTGACAATAAAAACTCATTTATAAAATCTCATGGATAGTGGAAAACTTATGACATCTTATAAAATAGCATGCAGTGGAAGTAAAAAAAAAAAAGCCAGTTTAAAGCAAGCTTGGTGAGAGACTCAACTCAGAATAAGAAAGTGGATAAAGAATATCTATTGTCCAGACTGTGACATACATATAATTTGGATGAACCTACAGAACTCATTCACTGCTTTCTCTGTTTTGTATGTATAGACACAGGGTTCTTTAGAAATTTACATGATAGAAGCAAACTATAAATGTCACATGTATGGTGGATTCTTTAAAAAATTTTTGTATTACTGTTGTTAATTTTTGGGTTAATTTTTAATGTCTTTACTGAGGTACAACTGAGAAAGGTTTTCACTGCAATAGACTTGGGAAATTGATTTAAAAACCACCAAAAATAATGATGGTTGTGCTGAAAGTTAAAAAGGCAAACTGTATATAGCTTTAAAACTCTAAGATTTCAGCTATTAAATGTAATTTACTATTACTTCTACCATGAGCATCCACAGTTATTAAACTTTTAAATTACACAAGGACTTTGTTAACCACTCTGTGTGAGATTAGGAGAAAAGATCATGAGTTACAATTTGTCAGTTATCCTTCTGAGCTTTGTGTTGCCTGCAAATTCTGATGAAAGGCACCATATATGTCTTTATTCAAATTACTGACAAACATGTTAAACAGCAGAGATGCCTGGGGCAGTCCGCTGAAGACCTCCTTCCAAAATTACATTAAACTACTAAAGACTATTCCTTGGGGCTGCCCCAATATTCAACTAGTTCCAAATCCATCTAATTGTTCTATTAGCTAGCTAAATCTTTCTATCTTTTTCATCTGACTTTGTTACGTGCTTTGCTCCTATCTAGGTAAACCATGTAGAAAGCATCTTTCCGACTAGGTTACATCCAGTGATAGATTTCATCAAACGCTTATTGGATACTCTTGGATGAGGATAATAGCTATATGCCTCATATCCCATGAGGCTATGGGAAATTGGCTCGTGTCTTTTGCTTATTTTGTTTTTTGGGGTAGGGTGGGGTTGGGTTTTAGTGGTGGTAAAAGACCTACCTTGTTTGGTTGTCTCAGTAAGAAGAAAGTCCTGGCACCAGCAGAGGAGTTCGGGACCTTCCACTGAGATCTCTGAAAGGCAACATGTCATCTGGAGGAAGGCGGTGTAGTTAGGGGCATCTAAGGATGCTAAGCCCTTCCTCTCCCCCAAGGGATCTATACATACCTGATTATAAAGTTGTTCTCATCAACTCCAAAACATACTTTCTTCTTATGGTCTTAGAGTTTACGAGTGATCAGCTCTGTCACCCATATGCCTTCACCACATTAAAGGGACCTGATTCTGCACCCTCTAGACAGAGATGATCCCAGAGTATCTTCATGGGATCACCTAACAAAGAGGACAGAGCTCAGTACAGCCTGTTTTTTCCCTTCTCCCTCCAACTCCCAACCTCCAATTTACCTACTGAAATTCTCAAGGATCAGCTTTGGAGGGCGCTGCTGACTTCATGAATTCTGAGGTCCAAGTATAAAGTGTTTTCTTCCTCTTCACATTTAATACCCCTAGAACAGCCTCTAACCTTTGGCCCTATCACATTTTACCTGGAATCCTACTAATCTATATATACACATCACTAGTATTTTGAAAGTACCTTGGAAGCAGGGACTAGGCTCATTTTGTTTCCAGTGCTAAATAAATGGTGGATGAACTGAACCGAATGGGGCCATATCCCAGAGAAGAGCTGGTTCTTTGGCTTCTCCATGGTCTGTGTCTTTTTACTTACCCCACTATGGTCAGAAAAAAATCACCCTGGCATCCCTCCCTCTCCATCTAACCAAATTTTATCTCTCCTTTTGTCAAGTGGCACCTCCTCCAGGGATCATCCCTAGCTACTTCAAATCCATCTGACCTGCTCCATCTCTAAACTCCCTGCTGCCCTTTTACACACCACATATTCCTTAAGTGTTCTGTCATGCTTCTTCTTAACCAGGCTGTAAGCTTCCTCAGGGCAGGGATCATGGCTCTTCTGTTTTCACCTGGTACAAAGTAGGCATTCAAAAGGACCTGATTGATGATTAATAAGAGACCAACATCTTGATTTTTTTTTTATTTCTTCTTTATAAACAAATTGACATAAAAGGAATCTGGGTGAGAGCATCAGTGAGACCATGGGTAGCACTCTGTTCTGTTAACCCAGTGACAAATGATGTTAATGGACAGCTTGTGAAATCAAACTTTTGGACTGGGAGAGACCAATGCTGGCAGCAGGGCTGCTTCCGAGACGCTGGCAGCCACACTGCCTTTTTTGTGTTGGAGGGGTGGGGATGGTGAGAGAAAGATGAATTAGAGGGGAGAGGGAAGGAGACAGGAAAGAGGGCTGTCTGGCCAAACCAGAGGCAAGTTCATTGCTGGGTATTATTAACTAATCCCACCAAACTTGGGAGTACCTGAAAGGGATTTACCTTCTCAGTCTAGACATCCATCTAGGCACCCCCTTCCCACTTCAGTTTTCTTGGTTCTTACAAATCATCTGGTCCAAATTCCAGGAAGGCAGCTAAGAAGCAGGGGGTGATGTGGAGGGGAATATAGAAGTAGGACCCCTTGATGGCATAGGCACCCTTCTTTCTTTGTGGGATTTTTCTCATCAGATAAATGAAAGAGAAATCAGGACTGAAGGTAGAAAGGTGGAAGGTGCTGGGAATGGTCCTCTCTACTGACTAGGGAGGTAGACCCCGGGGTTACTTTTGAACCTCTTCTCCAGGACCCTCTGGGGGCTATGGTTGGCTTTCCAGTCCCTCCAGAAGAAGAGTATTTAACCTTCTGAGTCCTCTGGAAAGGGGCTAAGACCTTTCAGGGCTGGGGGAGGGAGGAGCGGGGAAAGGGCGGGGGAGATTATTGGCAGTCTCACTCCTCCTCCTGCCTACTTCCCAGCCTCTAGGTTGGAATGGATGTGAGCTGTGGATCACTGCACAGGTGCTGGAAAAAAATAAATAACAATAGAAAAGACTCTTACAAAAAGAAAACATTTGCACCATTAATTGGGAGTATGTAGCTGGGGGAAGGACGCGGTGCACTGGGGAAGAGGTGGCCAGAGTCCCCATGGGACATTGTAGGGTGGGGCCATGCTGCTAACTTGATAGAAAACTCCCAAAGTCTGCACCTATCAGGGTAGGGCTACTGGCAGTGGAGCTGGCTAACACCACCACAAGGCCTTGTACTCTTGTTCTTAAAGTAGTACCCACAGTGTGTAAGTGCCTAGTCTCAGCTCCTTTTTCAGGGGCTCAGTCCATTCCCTTCATGCAAGGCCACAGCACCCAGAATAAATACAAAGGGACGTGGGCCTCTGAATCATATGTTGCTTTGCCAGCTCCAGGCACCCTCTCCCTGCAGGGAAGGGTTGGGGGGCCAGCAGCTTTGGGGAAGGAGGAAGAGCAGCACCAGCCCTGGATGAGAAGGTAGCAAACTCCCCTGCCCCTCCAGAGGGATGGGTGTAGCAGGCTAATGGGCAGTTCCTTCTCCTCTCCTTGGCCCTTCATGGAAGGGCATGTCATTGGAGGGAAAAGCACACATTTCAGAGCGACCAGCCTCAATGAGGGAAGGGGAAAACAGGGGAGGACTGGTCAATGTGGGGAGAGGAGGGAACAAAAAGGAGGGAGACTGCTCCTCAAACAGCCTCCTGGAGTCTCAAAGCCCTCTGCAAAGACAACCAGCCAAGAAGTGGCATGAGGACAAAGCCAGCTTGGAGGAAGGAAGCCAGGCCAGGCATTCCTGATCTGGGAATAAAGAATCCAGGTGGCCAAACCAGCCATCCAATGCATTCCCCTCTGGAGTCTTCCACCGGCACAGAAATGGGATGGTTCTGCAGTCTTCACCAGGAGCTGCCCATGAGCAAGACCATTAACTCATCTTCATTGTTGGACAGCCCCATTCAGGGCCAGGGGCAGGGCCTGTTTTTCCAGGAACCTGCTGGGTGCTGGGCAGGGGTCCAGAGGTGTGCGTGCGTGCGTGCATACAGGGGCAGGGAGGGGTGCCTGCTTGACTTGGAGGCCCCCAGAATGGTGCTGCATTGTGCTGGGCTGCACTGAGCCATGGAGGCCTCAAGTAGGTGTGAGCTGGGCCTCTGGGGCTAGGCAGATGGGACAGATATCCTTCTCCAGGAGTTCCTCAGAACTTCCCTTGCTTTAGTCTGTCAATGTGGTAGGTGAGCTTCAGTGCTGGGCCCAGCTTTAGACCCATGTACTTCATCATCATATCGCTCCGGAGGAGGAGCAGGGCCTTCCCGTCGATCTCCTGTTGCCAGAGAAAGGGGAGTTAAGAGAAGGGGTCAGATGATACCCTCAGAATTGGGCAAGTGTAACTGGTTATGGGAGCTCTCAAGCACCAGAGGTATAAAGTCTTCACCTGAGGCATCGGGCATCACACAAGGATCACTCAGGTCTCAAGTCCTACTTTCTTCTTCCCTGGGGCAATTTAAGTGCTGGAGAGATAACTACTTGGCTAATTACCACATGAAAAACAGCCTTGATTATGACAGCATGATTTAACACTAACAGTTTTTACTGTTTGGAGTCTAAGCTCTAAGTTTAGACTTGGAGTCAGGAAACTTGGGTTCAAATCATGATTCCACTACTTATTGTGTTTAATCCTGGGCAAGTTTATCTTTCTCATCTTCTGTTTGGCTGCCTGTAAAATGGAGATGACAAAATCTGTGCTACCTCCTGTATAGGGCCCTTGATAAACCTTATTAGGCTATGTTAAAGGGTTTATAAAGCGCAGTCATTATCTGGCATCTGAGGCCTTCCATCATGATGCCACACTTTGCCAATTCCACCTTCTCTTCCCTTAGCCTGGAATGCCCTCTCTATTTCTTTTAGCCTCTTCCAATCCTTCTGATCCTTCCAGGCACAGCTCAAGCCCTAATTAAGCCTTTCCTGCTTCCTGGAGTCTATGCTAATGTGTTCCTTTCTTAGTATTTAGAATTTGTATATTGATGAATATACCCTCTCACAAGGTGAGACAGTGGCACTGTGGGAGGCAGGAAAGGTGGCTGTGGATCCTGGCCAACACTTCTACTTGTGGGGCTTTGGGTGAGCTGTTGAGTTTCTTGAAGCCTCAGTCTCCTTATCTACAAAATGAGGATAATACCTACCTCATGGAACTGCTGTAAGGAAACTGCTTGGTAACCCCTAAAATGCTACACAAATGAAAAATTATATATTATTGTTCTCTTACTGTTTTTTTATGTTTTGTCTCTCTAACTAGACTATGAGCTCTGTGTCAGTGGGAACTAGGCCTTTCCCCCTTGCATTTCCATGCTGTCTATCTAGCTCTAGGATGGGCATCTAACTTGGGCCCCAACCAAGGAAAATCAGCCAATTAATGAGTAAGGGTTACTGGAACCTTACTATGCACCTCGAATTGTGCAGACTAATGAAGCCTCTGGAATAACGGTTTGTTGCCTATACTCATAAATGATGGAAATGCTAAATTTTAGTTATAGATTTAGTGAAAATGTAATGTAATTCCCCCTCCCCCAATCCAAGTTCATAGATCTCCTGAAATCTATCCCCAGATCCCTTGGGAGTCCTTGGACCCCAGGTTAAGAACCCCTGTTGTAGAGGATGCTGAACAGTTATTAAACATAATGCCTGCCCTCGGAAAGCTTATAGTCAGGTTGCTAAGACAAAACTAACACACATAAACCAGAATCCATCTAAGATAACTCCAAAAGGAGAATTACATGTTTTCGAAAGAGGTCAGCATGGGGTCCCAGCTGAGGATCAGCGTCTCTGACAAACTTCATCACATCTTCTACCGTCCAAGAAGAGGGGTCCCGGCTGCTCGATCGTGATGGGTCTCGGGATCCTAGATACCGATCAGAACCTACCAGATGGGAATATGAGAGAAAGTTACATCTTCTGCTCAGTCATACACAAAAATGAAAATGTCATAAGCTAATGGTACTAATTAAAAAAAAAAAGACCAGAACTTACACATCCAGGAATATTCAGACTCTCTCACAGTTGAAAGGCGCCTCAGAGGTCATCTAATCTATTTTGTGCCTGAATAGGAATTTGCTCTACAACATAGTTGAGAATTGGTAGCCTTCCCAAGTTTTAAGGCCTCAAATGATGGGGAACTCATTACTTTCCAACGCAGCTCATTTTACACCTGAAAAGTACTTTTAATACTTGGAAGTTCTTTATATCAAGCTGAAATCTATTTTTATGCAATTTCTGCCCTCCGGAGTCAAGGTAAGTAAGTCTAATCCCTCTTCCATATGACGGCCCTTCAAATACTTGGAAGAAGCTCTCACATCACGAGTCTTCTTTTCTCTGGACTGTGTCCAGTTCCCTTATCTAGTCTTCACGTATCCTGAAGCTGAAGCTCTTCATTACTCTGGTCACTCTCTAGGTTGATATGTTTCCTAAGAGATCCCTTGGGGGCCTGTTCTTTTGAACTGCCTGTGGAAGGAATCCCAGGGTCATTGATTTAGGGCTAAAAAGGCTCTTAGAAACAACTAAGTTACTGTATCATGCCAGCCTAAATTATGATTTGGGATGTGAGACCAGAGAAAGTCTTTTACCAATGCAGATTTAAACAGCTGGCCCAGTTTACCACAAGTGACTCCTCTTCAGGAGGTATCTGGCTTCTCCAGCTTCTCTATTTTTGTCAGGGGTATCACTTCCAGTTAGTTATAATGCAAGCTGCTTGCAAGGAGGGATTGCTTTACTCTTTGTAACTGTATCCCCAGAGTGACAGTGTCTGGTACTTAGTAGGTGCTCCATAATGCTTACTGACCAACTGACTGATGGAGCTGAAAGGGACCTCAGAGACCATCTAGTCAAACTTCTTATTTTACAGACCAGGAAACTGAGGCTTATAGTGATGAAATGATTTAGGTGAATTCGGGCATCTAGATTTATGAGAGGAAGTACAGCCTACATAGACGAGCCTAAGAGTCAGAATGATACATGTTTAAGTCCCCACTCTGACACATTCTGGGTGAGTTACTTAACCTCTTAGTGGCCCAGGCAACACTCTAAGATGCTAAATTGCAGTAGAGTTGTTGATCTGCATTGGCAGGAATTCCCTACCCCAAAGAAATAATAGATCAGGATTCCTCCTCCAAAAATAGAAAAGACTGATATCATACTATTAAAGAAAGTTTAAGGAATGTCAATTCAATTCAATGTGCCAATCACATACTAAGTGCCTATTGTGTGCAGGGCATTGTGCTAGGTATCTTCAGAAAGAAGCCACACAGCCCCTAATGGGGGGCGGGGGAGAGAAGTAACTATAATATACAAATATCATATTCAGTCAACTATTGTGTGCTAGATGCTTCTAGCAAGCTGAGGTTGATGTCATGGTGGGCTGCTACATTCTACTACTAGGTACTGTTATAACCAGAGACAGAATCTTGGAGATCATTGGCTGAGCCCAGGAGCATCTCTGTTTCCCTCTCTCTGGCCATTCATTCTCTTCTCCTTTCTTGCATTGCTCCTTGCAATCTGTGCCACCAGCTGCCCTTATGATGTCCATTTAGGTTCTCTCCTGTCAAGTGACCTGACAGCCAGTGGCAAAACTAGTCCTTGACCTGTTGCTGCTACATAGGTATTATAGGAACGAGAGACTCTCCAGACTGTCCCAATGTCCTTACCTGAAGGCTTGGCTTTTGAGTTCTCTATCAGCCTGGGAGCAAAGTTTTGATATGGTAGTATGGTTTATTATGGTATAGTGTTTGAACAAAGCTAGAGCACTGGTATAGGAACCAATACCCAGGGAACTATATTTTGGGGGCATGTTTGTTGAGGCTGAAGGAACTGGGGTAGGGAAGAGTAACAGACCTTTCTCCAAATGGAGATTTCAAGCCAATCTCAAGCTCTGATGAATAAAGTTTCCCCACTGCCTGCTTAAGAGTCCTACTGACACACTCAGGTCAGGAACAGAAGTGGCATTCCAAAATAAAAACAGCTTGGAAATGGTTAGACTAGATAAGGGGTGAGGAACCTTTGGTTTCAAGGCCATATATGGTTCTCTAGATCCTCAAGTATGGCCCTTTGACTGAATCTAAACTTCACAGAACGAATCCCCTTAAAAAGATTTGCTCTGTAAAGCTTGGAGTCAGTCAAAAGGCCATACCCAAGGACCTAGAAGGCCACATGTGGCCTCGAGGATGCAGGTTCCCCACCCCTGGACTAGAAGATCTCAAAGGCCTCTGCCATCTCTGACATCCTATGGTTCAATGGTTTGAAGGTAAGACCCAAATGAGCCTGGTAGAATGGGCAAAGCAGACACTAGGTTTATTTCAGTCCTGTTCTGTGTCCAGATGCTCTGTCGCCTTCTCTAGTAGGAGATGTTGAAGGGCTCTGAGTCAGTTTCTTGGGCAAGGCTGGTCCTATGTCTAGAAATAGTAGAAAACGGTACCAGGTGGGTACCTTGGCTATTAATTTCTAACCCACTGACTGATATGGTGCTCGAAATACCCACTATCACTCACTCTTTTGCCAGAAAATTCTTGGCCAATTCCCCTTAGTTACTTGAGAGCATGATTATGCTAAATAATTACCAGTCAATCATATATCAAAATTACAGCATGATGAAATTGGAGGGGACCTTAGAAATCATTGATTTTAATCCCTTTTCCCATCTTACACTCCAAATATGAGAAGAATGAGTTCAAGAAAGATTAAGTGACTTGCCCATGGTCATGCTGCTAGTAAACGGCATAGAGAGGCCTTGAACTCTGATCTTTTGACTAAAAACTCTGCATTTTTTCTTCTACAAGCTCATGCTGGCTCTTGGGAGCTCTTATCACTCAGCCATCCCTCTACCATGGGAGAATTTCCAAATCTTGGTTTATCTTGGACTTGGATTCTTCCTCTTCTTCACTTACATCCAATCAGGAAGTCCTATTGATACCACTTTTGAAATATTTTTTGAAGAAAGGAGGCCTAACAGTACCTGATCTCAATATATTACAAAATTATCAAAACAATTGAGTAGTGAGTAAGAAATAGGAAGGTTGATTGGTACAACAGTTTAGGTACATATGTGGAAGCCAGTAACCCAGTATTTGGTAAGCCCCCAAATCCCAGCTACTGGGGCAAGAACTCACTCTTCAACAGCAATTTTCACTGGGGAAACTGGAAAATACTCTGGAAGACACCAGAGATAGACCAACATCTCATTTTGTATACCAAGAGAAGTTCCAAATGGGCATATGATTTAGATCTAAAGAGTGACATCATTAGTAAATTAAAGGAACATGGGAGAAATTATCTGTTGGATCTATGGAAAGCAGAAGAGTTCATGACCAAACAAGAGAGAGATTCACAGGATGTAAAATGGACAATTTTGATTACATAAAATTAAAAAGTTTTGTACACACAAAACCAATACAGCTAAAATTAAAAGAGAAGCAGGAAACTGGGGAAAATAAACTTTGTGGCAAGTTACTCTTATAAAAGTCTCATATAGTAAACTGATTCAAATTTATAAGGGCTATCCCCTAATTGATAAATGGTCAATGTGTATGATTAGGCAGTTTTCAGAGAAGAAATCCAAGCTATCACTAATCATATGAAAAAAATATTCTACATCACTCAAAATTAGAGAAATTCAATAAAACAAATCTTAGGTACCCATTTGATTGGCTAAGACAACAAAAAAGGAACAAGACAAACTCTGGAAGGATTCTGGGAAAACAAGAACTTTAATGAACTACTGATACAGCTGTGAACGGGTCCATTTATTCTCGAAAGCAATTTGTAACTATACTCCCCAAAACTATTAAATTGTACATACCCCTTGACCCAGCAATATCAATACCGGGTCTATACCCCAAAGACATAAAGAAAGAAAAAGACCCACCTGTACAAAAATGTTTGTACAGCTCTTTTTGTGCTAGCAAAGAATTAGAAACTGATATGGTGCCCATCAACAGGGGAATGACCAAACAAGTTATGGTATATGAATGTGATGGAATACTATTGTGCTATAAGAAATGAGAAAAGAGAGGGTTTCACAAAAACCTGGGAATAACAAATTCAAGGTGAAGTGAGCAGAATGAGAAGAATATTTTATACAATATTGTAAAGATAATCAACTTTGCTTTTTCCCCTTATTGTTAATTTCTATTTTCAGTTCTGAATTCTTTCCTTCCTTCTACCCCCTCCCCCAGAGAAGGCAAGAAATATGATGCCCATTATACATATGTAGTCATGCAAAATATATTCCCATATTAGCCATGTTGCAAAAAAAGCAAGAAAAATAAGAAAAAAAAATATGCTTCAATCTACCCTCTGAGTACCTAGAGGTGGATAGCATTTTTTATCAGGAGTCCTTTGGAATTATTGTGGATCGTTATATTGATCGAGGAGCTAAGTCTTTCACAGTTGATTACATTACAATATCACTGTTATTGCGTACATTTTCCTTTTGATTCTGTTCACTCCACTTTGCATCAGTTCATATAGGTATTCCCAGGTTTTTCAGAAATAATCCTCATCATTTCTAATAGCACAACAGTATTCCATCACAATCATATATCGTAACTTGTTCAGCCATTCTCCAATTGATGGGTATCCCTTCGGTTTCCAATTCTTTGCCACCACAAAAAGAGAAGCTATAAATATTTTTGTACATGTGGGTCCTTTTCCTTTTCCTTTGATCTTTTTGAGGTATAGACCTAGGAGCTGTATTGCTGGGTCAAATGGTATGCAGTTTTATAGCCCTTTGGGCATAGTTCCAAATTGTTCTCCAGAATGGCTGGACTAGTCCACAGTTCCACAAACAGTATATTAGTGTATCTAAGATAATCAACATTGAAAGACTTAGGAATGCTGATCAATACAATGACCAACCACAATTCCAAAGGGCTCATGATAAGACATGCTGTCTAGATGGATAATTGATGGACTCAGAGTACAGAATGAAACATTGTCTTTCTCCCTGTTTCTTTCTATTTTCGGATATGGTTAATGTGGGGATTTGTTTTTCATGACTATACGTATTTGTAATAGGCTTTGGTTTTCTTGTCTGCTCAATGAATGGTGGAGAGGGAGGAAAGAGGGAAAGAATTCAAAACTGATAAAAAAATAAAACTGAATTAAAAAATAAAAACAATTCAATTCAACAAGCATTTATTCATTTATACCAGGTGCTGGAGATATAATGACAAAAGTCCAACTCAAATGCCATCTCCTTCATAAAGTATCCCTATTACTGCAATTGGTAATGAACTAGTTGCACCTCTCATATACTTATCAAATGTGCTAGTCTATATGTATTATACTTTTACCTGTTATATCCTTCTATGCTATAAATTATCAGATCCATAAGAGTAGTTACCTTCTATCATTCCTAGTATAGCACTCTGTACGTAGTAGGTAGTTAATAAAAGATACTGGGCTAAGTCACCACAAGCCTCACCTGCAGATACTGTGTAGGCTCCAGAACTGGAAACCTAATTACTTTTCTTCCACTTCTCTTGGGGCATCTTCAGGGTCAAAGCTGACACCCCAGGGAGGCAGGACTGAAGCATGAGCAACAGGGAATGGCTCTTCAACCATCACTAACATGTACTCTGTCTTTCCTAAAGCCCTTTTACTCCTTGCTCTAATGTCACTTATTAAGTACCTACTATGTATCAGGCCTTGTTCCAGGTGACGTGGACAAAAATACAAAAAAATGAAACAAATAAAACAAAAAATGAAACCACCTCTCCTCTCAAGCATAGTATATTCTATTAAGGAAGACAATATATCAACGTGTGTGTGTGTGTGTGTGTGTGTGTAACACATGCAGAATAAATACAAAATACAAGGGAGGGAGGGAAAAAAGAAACCAGTGGTTGCTGGCAGGGTGAAGCTGGGGGAGAAAATCAGGAAAGTCTTCATATAGAAGATGATTCTTCAGCTGTGTCTTGAAGGAAGAGAGGGATTTCATGAGGCAAAGGTAAGAAGGGAATACATTCCAGGCATGGGAAACAGGCAGTGGAAAGTCATGGAGATGTGTAAAGAACAAAAAGGCCACTTTGGTTGGACCAACAGGTGCAGAAAGGGGAGTGATATATAATGAGGCTGGAAAGAGCTTGAGTCCAGTACATGAAGGCCCTTACAAGCAAAACAGGAGAGTTTATATTTTATCCTAGAGGCAATAGGGAACCACTGGAACTTTTTTGGTGCAGGAAAGAGACATAGACAAATATGAGCTTTAAGAACGTCTCTTTGGCAGCCAAAGGATGGACTGGAGAAAAGAGAGAATTGAAACAAGGAGACCACTTAGGAAGCCACTCTAACAGGCTAGTCTAGGAGCGATGAGGGCCTAAACTAAGATGGGGACCATATGAATAGAGAAAAGGGGTCTAACGTAAGTAAATGTTGTGGAGGGAGGGAAAAAAGCAAGATTTGGTAACTGACTGAATATGTGATAGATCATAGAATTTAGAGCAGGGAGAAATCTTCCAATTTCATCATTTTACAGATTAAGAAACTGAGGTCCAGAGCATTTAAATGATTTATTCAAGATCATATAGGTGGCAAGTCTAGGATTCAAATTCAAGTTTCTGACCACAAGTTCATTGTTCTTTCCACCATACTATGCTGCTTCCTACAGGCAAAATTATGATCCCCTTTGCTGTGAAGAAAAGACTTTGGAGATGTTTTGTAATATGCCTGAGAAAATGCAATAAATTAGTGGGGAGGCAGGGAATGACGTACAGAATTTCCAGCTGCTGCCATACAGCATAGTAGAAAGAGTTTTGGGATTTAGAGTCACAGGACAATAGAATCTCAAACATAGACAAGGAAAAAATCTCAGAGATCTTCTAGTACAACTGCCTCATCTTGGAGATACCAACATAGAGTCCTAGCGAGATAAAGTGACTTCCCCAAAGTCATATAACCTGACTCTAATTCCAGCACTCTTTCCAGACACCACTTTGCTTTTCTAGCTCGGCTACTTACCACCTATGACTCTGGACATTTTCCCACTCTGGGTCTCAGTTTCCTCTTTTGTGAAATGAAAGGAATGTAACGTAATGATCTCTAAGGTCCCTGCCAGCTTTAAATGCTAAGATTTTATAACTCCCATATTCTATCTATGTTAATTTCCATTGCTATTTTTTGCTACTAGCATTTAGAGATTCAGATGGAGGTTTGGGATGTCATTTAGCAGTCAATGAATCCAAAGGGCCCCACATAGCATGCTACGTGTCCTGCTTGAGCTGACCTGCAGATCTATTATTGACTGCATCTTAATAATTACCCACAAACTCAGTAATACCCTGTGTATAGATTCGCCAAAATACTGCTATGAAAGGGAGAGGTAGTGTGGTTTAACAGAAATGAACCCAGGAGTCAGAAGAACTGGGATTTAATCCCTTTGTCTATCATATACTACCTGCTTGCCCTTCAGCAACAAATATTCATTAGGGGCTTCTTGTAGAAAGGCACTAAAAGAAAAAAGATATGATACTTCCCCTCATGGAACATATAATCTAGTAAACTTCTTGAGTAGGTCACAAGATCTGTGAGTCTCATCTAAAAAATGGGCAATGAGATGCCAGTAATTTGTAAGCTGTAAAGTTCTACATAAATGAGTTACTATTATATGAGGCAGGTCTATTTTAGACTCTATGCAAGGAGGTCTGTATCTGAAGTACTGTCTTAAGGAAGTTGCACAGTAAAATACTAAGGAGAATGTAAGGCCCTACTAGATTTTAATTGATACACATATAATATGCCTAATATATCAAAGTACCCATACTCTACCTACCAACCCCTTGTCCACCACTGCTTCTCACAGAAGGGGACCAGGATTGTCTCTGCCCTACAGGTGAAGCTCCTGAGACAATGACTTACCTACTGTTTCACACTGAGATATGGAGCACCAGAGGTTTACTGCGATGCTCTGAGCCCACCAGAGGTTGCTTCATAGCTTTGTACACTTTTGTACTCACTTTAATACTGCCAAGTAGCTAGCTGGGGCTAACTGTTATTTTAATTGCTATCTATGGTTCAATGTGTTCAACAGAGCAAGACTGCCTGTGATAAAAGATGCAGACTCATTCTAACCTGTATAAAGGACCTCTTCCTTTACCGTAAAAGCAGCCAGCCTCCTGGGGTACTACAAAGTTCTGCTACTCTCAGCACTGATAAAATGAAGTACTGGCTGGTCTTTTACAGGTTCATATTAGATCTGTACTTGCCCATAATCTGATTTCTGTCTGATGCTAGGTCTGTGCCCATTAGCATGGCTGTCTCAGTATAAAATGGACCTAATTATGCTTTTGGAAAGATGGCAGAATCCTTATCAATACTACAAAGCAATGTAGGCTCAGCTTGCCAGAAACACTCGTTGATGTGACCAGTGCTAAGGTTCAAGCACTTAATTTTTTTTCTGAAATGCTGCTACTTTTTTTTTTTTAATTCTACTTGAGTATACAGGGCACACTGCCTTTGAACAAGAATGCCTTATGGAAACCCAACCTCAGACCGATATTTTCTCTTGCATCCCAGCAGAGGGTGCCAAATCCAAGCAAAAAGTTAGCAAATCCAGTTTGTGAAGGGCAAATCCTCTGTGTTTTCCAGCAGAGGCTAGTTATTATGTAGAAAATGGAGATACAAATCTAAATTCTTCTATGGAAAGTGGAGATCAGGTGAGAATGCAATTGATCAGGTGCCTTACCTGCTGATGGACACAATCCTTAGCAAGTATTAATCTCCCCTTCCCTCTGAGATCGACTGGTTCTACCAACTTGATAGATCCACAACAAAACCAGCTTTGTACCCTTCCTTGGAAGGGATTGTGAGGCAAAGCATTGATGACCTATACGGTACAGATGACTCAAAACTAGGGTCATCCTGAGCAGAGAGCAGAAATCTGAATATATAACAATAAACACAACTCAAAATTTTTGTAGCATTTTGAGACAACCCTATGAGACAGGAAGCACAAATTATCCCTGTGTTATATGTGGAGAAATCAAGAGTGAAATAAGAGATGCGCTCACCTAGTTAGTTAAGTGTTGGAGTTGTGACTTGACCCCAGCTGTCTAGTCTCTAAACCCAGACCTCTTTCTACTACTGAAGGCTGCTATCGCTGGGCACAAAGGCAGAGACCTCTGTGATTTTAAGCACTTTATGATACTGAGAATAGGAGTGCCTGCACATGTAGTATGCATTTAACTGATATTTGTTGAACCGTATTGAAAAGAGTAATTTTCAGCAGAAATCATTTTCAGAGAGATGCGGAAAAAATGGTTTATCCAGAAAACATCAAGCAGGATGCTGAAGGGTATGGAAAATTTGTCAAAAGAAGAGGAAACTAGAGACAATGAACCTAGAGAAGACCAAGGGAGGACTTAGACCTGTGACTTCATTGGGCTAAGTCCTTGTGAGGAAAACTCCCTCTCTTAATGTAAATCAGCACCTCCTGGCAATTTATAATTTTAGAGTGGTGCTAATCTGTAAATTGGGGATAATAGTATTGGTGATACCGATCTATGCTCTTGTGAAATTCTAAAGAGATAATGCACACGAAGCCCTTTGCAAACCTTCAAGCTCATCAGAACCATCACCTCAGACAGAGGAGCAAACACTGGACCTGTGACTTCCCTTGTACAGGGAGCTCCTGAGTGAGGAACCTCGCCTTGCAAGTCAGTGCTGGTTGCCTGGGACCCTGAGAGGTTAAATGACTTTTCCATGGCCAGGACATCGCCAAGAACTGTCAAAAGGGGACTTCAACTCCAGTCCCCCCGGCTTTGAGGCCAGCTCTCATCCACTTCCATCTGATACTTTTCTCATTTTTGTTATTATAACTTTAAGAGAATGATGATCAGTACTAGGAGTGACAGCCTCCTGCTTTTAGTCATTGCTGGGACCAGGGCCCGGCAGAGTTCCTTGCACAGGATCCTATCCAAAGCAGGCACTCTACAGATATAGGATGATTAGCTGGTGGCCCCCAATCCAGGGCAAATCCCAGCAGAGGCAGCATGGGAAAGGTGCCCTTCCCTTCACTTCCACCTCCACCTCCACCTCCACCCACCTGACTGAGGAGTTCTGCTGTCATCAGAGAGGTGGGTTTGGCTCCAAAGACCAGATGAGGAGAAGGCTCTGGAACTCTTTCTGGGCCCTCAGCCTATCTTTTCTTGGATATTGGTGCACCTTATACTCGTGAAGAAGTAGACTTCTATTTTTGAAAGTAAGTTTACTCTAAGGAGACCCAGAGAAGCTACATAAGATGTTACTGAAGTAATGAGGTGGTTCTGTCAATAAATACTCATCCTAACAGACACAGCATGGCATATAGTAGAAAGAGCCCTGCATTTAAGACCAAAAGAGGCTCAAGTCCATGCTCTTACTCACTACATCTATGATCTTGAACAAGACACTGAAGTTCTCTCAGCCACAATTTCTTCTTGTAAAATTAAAAGATCTGGACTAGAAAGAGGATCTTTAAGGTCCCTAGCTCTAATCCTGTGATCTAAATGAAAGCTATCCCTTTCAAAGGAATTCACTTAAGAGGTCTTTTAGAAACCACAGAATCTCAGAGTTGGAAAAGATATCAGGGTCAATGCCCACCTGAACAAGAATTCCTTCTATAGTATCCCCAACCATTGAAGTAACTGGAAATTCAATTACTTCCTGAGATGCCCATTCCACTTTGGGATAGCTCTCATTTTCAGAAGTTTTTTTTCCTATCAAGCCAAAATCTGCCTTTCTTCAACTTCCCTCCATTGGTCCTAGTACCTCTCCGTGGGGCCTCTTCCACATGACAACCCTGCGCATACTTAAACACAGATATCATGCTCCCACCTCGTCTTATCTCCAGATTCGTTAAACTAGTCCTTATATGGTGCGTTCTCTCATCATCCTAGCCACTCTCCTCTGGAAATTCTCCAGCACAGCAATATTCTTTCCAAAAGGCCTGCTTGTTCATCCATTCATAGAGGACAGTGGGACTATTACCTTCATCATTCTGGACATGGTGTCTCCAATTTGTGATATGTTCTGAATGATAGCAGCATGACTAGAAGTAATGTATAACCACTAAGATGACCACTTTGATGGGGACAATATCTAATATAAATTCTGTTCTCATTATTTTTAATTACGTAGCATTTACTGGAACCAATTGCTCCCACTGCTCTAGTGCTTTAAGGTTTATCAAGGTGGGTTGTAACATTACTGTTACCCTTATTTTACAGAAGAGGAAGCTGAGGCTCTGAGAGAATAAGCTATGTGTCCACAGCTGGGAGCATCAGGGCCACATTTTCCAATTCAGATTCCTATATTTTTTTCACACCATAACACTGCCTTGGTATAAAAGCTGCTTCAGGCTTCACAGAGTGGCAAGGATGATATGAAAGGCCCAAGCACACTGGGAGAAGCCAGTCATTTGTCCAGGAAGGGAAGTCTGTATTTGGACATTATGAGTTAATGAAAAATCCAAGTTATAAACCAAGAAACATTTTTCTGCCACAAAACCCCTGAACCTTAAAATGAAAATGATTAAAAAGAATGATAGCAGTGAGGATCACGACATATAAATATGTTGGTGTTAACCCTGGAACTTGTAAGGCTTTTCCAGATGAGAGAAGATGTTGGGGGGAGGTTAACATGTGACCGTTAATGATTTTTATGCTTCTATCTTGGGAGCTCATAAATGTGGGAAGGCACTGAACAATACAATATGAAATTTTAGAGCTGGAAGAGACCTTAGAGATTTTCTAGTCCAACTCCCTCATTTTGTAAATGGGGAAACTGAGGCCCTGAGAGGGGAAATGATTTGCTCTAAGGCTGTATTATAGCTAGTCAGTGACAAAGCTGAGACTAGAATCCAAGTCTTTTGCAGGCCCATTCCCTACATTACATCGCCTTCCAAACAAGAGCAATGTTGAAAAACTGAAGAAGGGGAGGGAGAGAGGCAAGCAGAATCAAAGAAGGGAAAAGGGAACAAAATTAAAATTCAGAACAGAGAATTCTGTCCTCTGAGGAAAAGACTTCCTTATATTGCCAAGCTATGGGTGAACATCTAACCACATTACAGCTCAAAGGAAAGTCTTTGCACTGACCAGACTAGAAGGTAGCACACCCATATACATTAACACACACATACACAGATACTCACTTCTGATCTTCCACTTGGATGACGGCCAAGAAAATGCCATTACTGAAAGGACTGAGAGTCAGGTTTGCTTGGATAGTAGGGAGGTAGAAGAGAAAGAGAAGTACATGCTCAGTGGTTTCAACCCTTAATAAGAATCTGGTCAATGTATGAAAGTAATTCTACTATTTAACTCTAAATAACAGCTTTCAATGATTTTTAGGAAACAAGTCATTATAAATTTAATGATACCCATGAGAGAAAATGAAAAAATTACAGATATATACAGGTGTTTTTAAAACTCTAGAAGTATTATATAGAAACTTTTGTCAGCAGGATCTCAAGATATTGTACAGTAGTTATTTCCTATCCGTTGCTGCTTAGGAATTCTCATGGGAATCATCCCTGATGATATCCAGACAGAAATGAGGTAGAAGATTTTGTGTTAGGAGACAAATGAATGGTCTCTTTTATCTGAAAGGAATGTTGGAAATCCCTGTCCTGGGAAGGCCAGAACCAAATGTAGAGCCAGGCAAACACCAGGTTGGGTAATTTTAGAACCACGGATAATAACTGTTCCAAGACACCTCAGAATGCCTAATGTCATTTCTTTTGTAAAGTGGTCCTTGCTTCCCTGACCCAGAAGTGATTTCTTTCTCTTTGCCACTCATATAGAACTTTTCGCCACTCTTAATATATTCTCGCTTCTGCTTTGTTATAATTACCTCTGACTGTGTCTTATTATACATTACTCCCCTCTGCATACTTCGTAGTCCAGTCAAACTGGCCTCTCTTTGTTTCTTACACATGGCACTCTGTCTCCTATCTGCTGATCTTCACAATGGCTATCCCTCATGCCTGGAACGAACTCCCTGCTTGCCATTGTCCATCTTTAAGACGAGACTTATGCACAAGTTTCTATGTGAAGCCTCTTCTGATCTCCCAACTGTTATTGTCCTCCATCCCTATTATGTACTAATTTTGTATTTTTCTGTATATGCAGTTATATGTGTGTGTATATATACATATATATGTATATGTATGTATATGTGTTGTCTTCCCCTATAGAATTTAAGGGGGGGCGGAGCCAAGATGGCGGCTGGAAAGCAGGGACTAGTGTGAGCTCCCTGCCGAGTCCCTCCAAAAACCTATAAAAAATGGCTCTGAACCAATTCTAGAACTGCAGAACCCACAAATTAGCAGAGGGAAGCAGGGCTCTAGCCCAGGACAGCCTGGATGGTCTCTGGGTAAGGTCTATCCTGCACAGAGCTGGGAGCAGAGCAGCATGGAGTGGAGCAGAGCCCAGCGTGGGCAGCGCAGACCAACCAGACCAGGAGCCGGGCGGAGCGTGCCCTAGCGCCCTGAATCAGTGAGCTGCAGCAGTTATCAGACTTCTCAACCCACAAACACCAAAGACAACAGAGAAGGTTAGTGGGAAAAACTGTGGGAGTGGAAGGAGTTCGCGGGTTCAGCCACTGCCCCGGGGGCAGAGGAGGTGGGGCAGGTACAGAACTACAGCTGCAGTTGCTTCTGGCCCCAGACCCACACGGTGGGAGGAATTAAGTGGTAGATCAGAGCAGGAGTGAAGAGCCTGCTGAAGATCTAAGTCTAGTCCAGGTTGGGGGTTCATGGGGAAGGAGGAATGCTGGTGTGGCAGAGCTGGCGCATCCCCCCCAAGCTTGAAACATAATTCTCTTAACTCTACAAGCAGTCATACCCTGCTGAAAAACTCAAGAGTCAAGTTAGTTGGCTAGGAATATGGCCAGGCAGCGAAAACGCACCCAGATTCAGTCTCAGACTCTGGAATCTTTCTTTGGTGTCAAAGAAGACCAAAACATATAGCCAAAAGAAGTCAACAAAGTCAAAGAGCCTACAACAAAAGCCTCCAAGGAAAACATGAAGTGGTCTCAGGCCATGGAAGAGCTCAAAAAGGATTTAGAAAAGCAAGTTAGAGAAGTAGAGGAAAAATTGGGAAGAGAAATTAGAAGGATGCGAGAAAATCCTATAGAATTTAAGCACCTTAGAGAGCATGGATTGTTTCATTTTTTTGGTACCTGCCTAGAACATAGCCTAGCACATAGCAGAGACTTGAGAATGTCTGTTGATTGATTGACCTCACCTCCCCTATTAAAAATGTGAGCTCCATCAGGGCTGAAGGTCATGTTTTATTCTCAATTGTATCACATAAAGCACCTAGGCACAGGACTTTGTACCTAATCAGTATTCAGTAAGTATCTATTAAATAAATGAAGTTCAGTTAGCCAGAAAGCCAGAAGGATTCAAAAACTCCTCAGAACATCCTCATTTATTTGCACTGTTACGAACGCCACGCATAGTCCTATAGAAGTATCAGTTCCTCAGTGCAGGTGACTGGCGACTGGCCTCAGGGAAATGGAATTTCCCAAATGGCCAGGCAAACACTAGACAGTATACACTCCAAGGTGTGCTGATAATTCGTTGACAAGGGAGCCTTGAGAGTATTACTTTTTATCATGCTATGCTTTGGGAAGGCTATTTAAGGACATGATCCCATTTTAGCAGTTCAGCCCAGCCTTCGTGGAGGCAGCTCACTGCATGATCTGTAGGAAGTGTGGTCAGAACAGATCTCTCTGCTCTCTCAATTCTGATGCTAGAGAAATGCTTCTTCACGTTGGCAGTGAAGTAAAGGAGAAACTGATGAGAAAGTATGTCCTTCTACTTCAAAGAAAGGAAACAGTGAAGAACCAAAAAAAATGGCTAAACTGGCGACACAATGACCCTGCCCTCCTATAAAGCATTGGAAAGTCAGAAGCCCTTTCTCCCAATGCATACTCAGTTGGGAAGGACATTCCAGGGAACCTGTGAAGGATCTCACCTCTCTCCTGAATAAGATGAGCCCAGTGCTTTCAGAGTTCTGGCTTTCCTCTTAGTGGTTCAGAGGCGGAGCCTCAGAGTGGAGCAATCTAGGCCTCTGCCTCCTCAGACCTCTCTTAGATGTGCTTAGTCACTTAGGCGGCCACGTGGCACATGCTTCCCTGCTATGAGTCTGGTAGGTTAACTTTAAAAAGTGATTTTCTAGCCCAGTCAAAGATAGTACGAGCATGAATTGGCTTGCATAAAGTGTTGAAGGGAAGAAGTTTATTTGGTATATGCCAAAAGAAATACAGGACAGACAATCATTAGGGAATAAGTTTCTCAATCTGTATTCTGAGTCTAAATTTCCCTGCTGGAGAGAAATCTCCACTCTAGTTCACAGCTGCCAAAATTGAGACAGGAGTGAAATAACTTTGGTGGCTTAAAAAGAATTGTGATTTCCCAGATTCTCAGCATGAGATTCATTGAGTCACCTATTTGTGCCTATACAGACCCAGAGGTAATGAGGGGAAGCCCAAAGAGGTGAGAAGATTAAAGTCCAGGAGAAAGCAAAACATGGGGATGAGACACTCCCTCAGGCATGGCAACAGTAAAGAGCCAGAGAGGAAGGCCTGACGTGGAGTCAGAAAACCTGGGCTCAAGTCCCAGGTTGGCAACATAGTAGCTCTGTGAGCTTGAGCAAGTCACTTACCCTTCTGGGGCCTTAGAGTTCTTCTCTGTAAAATGAGGGGGTTGGATTAGATGATCTGTAAGGCCCCTCCCTTCCAGCTCTGTGATTATTCTGTGATCTGCCCCTAGAAAGTAAAGCTCTCCTCTAGGTATAGATGCCCCATAACTATGCCAACCCAGGGCCGCCTCCAGCCTCCTGACTCCTTCCACCATCCCGCAGGTGTTCTCCAAGCCTAGGCCCATCCCAGCTCCTACCTGGTAGGTACCTGTCGTGGTCGTACTCAGTGGTAGACAGCTGCATGTGATTCTGCGTGAAGGGCTGGTTGCCGAACAGGTTGCTACTGCGGAGGTTTCGGCACAGCTTCTCCAGGAAGCGAAGGACGAAGGTAATGCTGTTGACCGCTGGCAGGTTGAGGGTATGCTGCTCCCGGTCAAACACAGCTACAGAGTTAAGCAAACACGGCAGAACACATAAGCCCCATGGTGCAGGAGGAGCTGGGGCCGCACTGCTGCCAACGCCTGCCTTTCAGTGTCACCTGGTTAAACAAAGGCAAGTCAGTGCCACTGAGATCCACCCCCCTGGTGGGCTTTGATTTGGGGGGGGTCTCCTGCTCCAGAGTTCCTGGATCTGTGATAATGGGAAGAGTCAGGACAGGTCTGTTACACCCAGGGCTGCAAACCGAGTCTACCCAGCCTATAAAAACAACTAGGAAGATATCTGGTCCTCCATCAGCTGGGTTGAGCCTCAAGGGAAAAAAAAAATCTGTTCTTTAGGGAGCTGTCTGCACAAGTACCACTCAGAAGATAAGACACATTGTGGGGAGGACGAGATGATCCACAAAACCAGAAGGAACTATAGCAATTTCCAGTACTGACTGTTAAAAAAGGCTCATTTGTATAGCATTTTAAGGTTTACAATAACTCTATGAACTAAGAAATGAAAACATCATGTCCATTTTACAGATGAGCAAACCAAAGTACAAGGCAGCAGAACGACTTGCCCGTGGTCACAAAGCTAGCTCAGCAGGAGCGGAGGGGCCTGTAGTCCAGTGGGAAGAGAACTAGGTTTGAAGTCTTAAGAGAAGGGTTCAAAATCCAGCTCTGCCACTTCTAGTCATGTGTCCTTGGGCAAGCCCCTTCCCCTCTTAGTATTCTCTATAAAACAGGGATGATGACACCTTTATTACCTACTGTGTGGTGCTACTTTGAGGATCAAATGAGATGAAACACGTAAAGCTGTACATAAATGTAGGTTATAATTATTAAGAGCCAAAACTCAAATCCCGGTCTTATTCCCAAACCAGTGCTTTTGCTATTACATCATGGTACAATTGGGTGCCCAGTCTAATGGGCACAAGCTTGTGTTCTGGTGTTTGCTAAGGAGGGGTCAAGGCACTGATGGCTCTGCTAGGCATCAGCGAGGGCTTCTCAGGGCTAAAAGTTGCTGTTGCTGTTGACTGCGGAGAGAAAAGGAGAGGCTGAATGGGTATTTAGAGTGCAAAGGATGTGTCTCCTCTTGTTGGTATTCATCAGAGCTACTGAAGAGGAGAGAGGAGTTGGAGATTTGGGGGGAAATGAAACATAGGCTTTGGGAAAATCAAGGTGAAAATAATCAAGGGGTTTTATGATACTGATTCAAGTGCTAACATGAGTCCATAGCAGGAAAAAAGAAGGAACTGCTTTGCTCTCCTTAGCATAGGACACAGACCTTCTTGTGCCTAGGAAGAGCTCTGCTTAGGGAGAATAAAGACACAGCAAAGCTAGGTGGGACAGGAAACTCCCATCAGCCTGGGGAAATTCCCCTGGTGATCCTATCCTCATTTTTGGAGAAATCTTCAAAGTGATATATTTATGTATGAACGGGAGAGGCTGACACTCACTGAAGCACTGTTGGGGCAGAGGCAGGTGAAAGTGGGCTAAATGGGGAGAGAACATAAGCCTTAGGGGCCTATTCACCCGATCCAAGGAACGAGCCATCATTGTACTGGCCCAGCAGTTGGCAAAAAGGTTCATGAGTGTGGCCAGAGGAGACCTGGGGAGCTTGGTGCTCTTGAGTGGGAAAAAGGAAGAAACAAACCTGGGGAAGGACCCTCCTCCCTACAACCACCTCACCCCCTAAGAAACCTTTTCCCATTTTTCTGAGAGTTAGGGAGGTGAGGCAAATTGAGAGATACAGCAGGAAGAAAAACCCTGCCCCTCTAGCTGCCTAGGACCCTGGCCATGCCTGTACAGTGAGGAAGGGCAAGGCTAGGGCCCCAGGCAGCTGGGAGAGGGTGCTTACCTGAGATGACCTCCCCGCCGTGGCCTTGCTTGAGGAAGCTGAAGACAGTCTTCTGGTGGTAAGCGCAGTCAATACAGGCCTGCACTGCCTGCTGCAGAACCACTGAGGCCCGTGCTGGCCCAAAGTGGTCAGGCAGCTGCTGGACCTTCTTTTTGTCCAAGTGGGGGCCAGTGCTGCCATTCTTGTTCAAGTAGATGCAAACTGCAGGAGAAAAAGAAGCTGTGGAACTCAGACAGACCCCAGAGAATACAGAGTTCTACTAGCTTCACCTCCAGCTTCTCAGCCCTAACATATGCTTGCCTAGTGCAACACTGCAGAAGATGAGGTGGGGGGATGGGGGTGGAATAGGGAGGAGAAAAGGAAGTGTGTGCCCAGCTGTTATTGGCCTGGGCTACACGATCAAAAGTTCTGGGAATAATGCCTACTGGGGAAAACGATGCTGTCAAAAAGCCAAGGCCCAAAACAACAGTTATCTTTCTTGTACTGAAAACAAAATTCCTAACGATCCCCCAAAAGTACATTCTTAAACATCCCTCCTGTCCTTCCCTCCGTGTGTTCTCTCCATCTCTCGATCGCTGTCTTTTTCTTCACACTGGGCCTATCTGTCTGACTTTCCACTTCCTGGTAAGGAGTGTGGAGGGCTGGGAGAGGAGGGAGGAGAGGAGAGAAGAAGACCAGAGCATCAGGGATGGGGTGAGGAGGTAAGGTCAGTGAGAGAAGAGTGGAAGGTCCTTTCCTCCCTTGGCCACCTGTTCCATCCTCTGACCTGGAATTCCTTGCTGAAACGGTCAAAGACGGTTGTGGTGAAAGGACAATGGGCCTAGATTTCGAGCTCAAACAATCACTGTTCCTCTCTGGGACAAGAACATGGGAAACAGGCTTAAAATCAACTGCGACAATGCACAAAAGCTACTCGTCCTTTCAGTCATGAGTGCATTTATACAGAAAAAGGTTAGAAAAACATTTGGTTAAATAAAAAATTCCAATTCTATCTTCTTTTTTGGTACATTATTTTCATGTATCTTTTTGTTTATTTATTTTTTTAATGACTTGGTCCTCAAAAGCTGAAAGTGGCCCTGGCCTTTCTGGACCTTTAAATGGACCTGCCTGCTGTTGGCATGCTGGCCAGAAGAGAAAAATAAAAATAAAGGACACTTAAAAAATGACAAGGAAGATGCTGGATTTGTCACTTAGGACTGCTTCTGCCCTTGTAGTATTGGTCATGCTATTTCCATAGCACCCAGTCTTAACCCCTAGCATTGAACCAAGGCAGGCACACCAGGGAGGAGGAGGCAGGGGGTCAGCCCAGGAGAGCTCTTCTTCAATCTTTTAAGAGGAACTCAAACCAGGTCAGCTGCTATGCTATTCAGTCACACTCTCAGGGCTTTCCTGCCTATCAGGGCTTCCCAATGGTAAGCATTAATGCTTACTCAGCTTCTTGTCTTTCTAAAACAAGCCCAAGGTATCCGCTGATCCTACCACTTTCCAGAGCCCAGGAGTGAAGGGCCTGAGAACTGTTATGTGACAAATACCTTTTCTCTAGCTTCATCAGCTTATGAATGACAGCAAGAACAGGGTCTGAATTCAGGTCTGGCCCCAGACATTTACTAGCTATGTGACCCTGAGCAAGGCACTTAACCCTGTTTGCCTCAGTTTCCTTATCTATAAAATGAGCTGGAGAAGGAAATGGCAAGGCACTGCAGTATTTCTGCCAAGAAAACCCCAAATGGGGTCACAAAGGATCAGAAACAACTGAAATGACTAAACAACAAAAACAACACTTACAGCAAAAAATAAAATCTACTTTCAATAAGAACCTGACACCACTGAAAATATTCAAAAGCCTGGGATCACCTCAATGGCAATTTTTAAAGGAGTTACAAAATGATTTTTCTGCAATGGCAACTTTATTGGAATGAGCTTGTTGCCTTTGAGGATGACTTTTTTGAAGGACATCCTATTTGTATAAGTTCTTGTATACTTGTTAAAAAATTAGTCACATTTATACCCAGACCTTCTCAGCTGAGTTTTTTTCACTTCATCTCCAACACCTAACAGAGAACCACCTTGGCCTAGAGAGGGCACTTAGTAAATGTTTATTAAATTGAAGTGAGCTTATTTTACACCACCCTCTTTCACGAGTACTATTTTCCAGACTAGTAGGACTATTTGCCATTTCCTCTTTCTCTGCCTCAGTGTCTTCCTTGCAGGTTCTCCCCCGTGCTTTGAAAGCATTCCATCCACACCTCTGTTTATGAAGTTCTTTATCTTCCTTGAAGGGCCAGTTAAGATACTGTCTTCTTCCAGAAGCTTCCTGACTCCTCCCAAATTAAAATCATGTTTTCTTTCTACTCAAAATTTTTTAGAGCATGTTGTACTTATTTATCTTATCACTCTACCTGAGTCACAAACTTCTCTGTGTACATACTGCATCTGTCTTATTAGACAGTAAATTTCTGGAGGGTATGTGTCTCTTTTTATTTTTGTATTCTCAGCGGCAAACATGGGGCACTGCACATAGTAGCTATTTAACATTTTGGACTCCAACCGGTACAAAACTCAAAGAATCCACAGAATCACATGTTAGAGCTCAGTCATGTTTTCGTTCAATCCCTTCATGTTATAGAGAGGGGCTCAGAGAGGAGAAGTGATTTGGCAAAGGTCTTCAGACAGAATCCCCGGACAGTGCTCTTGTGACGACCTCAGATAATAGGCCAAATATCGGTGCAGAAAAAGGCGCTGGCCTTGGGACATCTGGTTTATAATTAGGTCTTTTACCTGTGGGGGCCTGCATTGCCGAGCTGGGGATAGTAGCAGCGTCCTGGGGCACAGTGCTGGTGTCTGGTTCAGGGGTACTGGTGGTTGGCGAGGTGGGTGCTGGGTTTAATAAAGTCCGAGGTTTTCGCTGCCAAAACAGATGGAGAAAAGTTTGCCAATTGTATGTATTAGAGTGTCGCTTTATCCCAAGCATTTACTCTCTTGCCAGACTGTAAGCTCCTTGAGAATGGAGATCATATTTTATACTTTTGAATTCTCTACAGAACCTTTCAAATGGTAGATACATAATAAATACTTGTTGAATGAATAAACAAACAAATGAACAAGAATCCTCTCCTTCCACCCCTTTCCACCAAGCCAGAGTTTAGCTAACCACAAAAACAAAACAAAACAGAAACCCAACACTGTCTTAGTGAAATTGAACCTGGAACACATACTTTTTCGATATTGCATAGTATGGGTCCTCACCACCACCTGCCTAGACCATGAAACTATGACTCTAGCAACAGCCTATTGATTTCAGGTCTTCCTTCCTCCCCGGTGCTCTCTCCTTTCCAGTCCACCTTCCACAAACCATCAGATTAGATCATGCTACTCCTCTGTTTGAAAATTTTCATTGGCTCCCAATGGTTGCTGATTAATGTTCAAATGCCTTGCCTGGCATTCAAAGCCCTTCACAATTTGGTGCTGCCTTGCCTTTGTAGCCTTACCTCATAATATTATCCTAAAACTGTTATACTCCAATTAAAATGAATGTAGTTTCCAATCTACTGCCTCCACTTCAATGTTTATGGTACCTGCGAATGTCTCTCTATTTCTCTTTCTTTGTATCTTGAAGTCCAACCTAAATCCTAGTTCCTCTAAGAACTCTTTCCTAATCTCCCATAAATATGACTTTTCCCTTCAAATATCACATGCCACTTTGTTTCATACTACTCTAAAGCACATATCAAGTGTTATGTTAGACAGTAAACTCTAAGAGGGAAGAGTTCAAATCTTATCTTTGCATTTACCAACACCTAGTTACAATGTTATGCAAAGTCCTTACTTAACCAATATTTACTGAAATGAATGGTGAAAATCCACCTCCCTCTCTCTCCCTAGACATATGCATATGTAATCATAGCATTATTGAATTAGAGCTAGTAGCAACTCTGGAGGCCATCAAGTCCAACCCTCTCATCTTACAAATGAGGAAACTGATGCACAGAGAAGTTAAGTGATTTGCCCAGGGTCCTACGGCTATGCTGTCTTTTACCATCCCGCTTCCAAACTTCACCACTTCTGTTAAAAGCAGCACATTTTTCCAGTCTCTCAGGTTCATAACCTTGTTATTATCTCTGACTTTTCTCTCAGCTCAACATATCCAGTCAGCTGCCAAATATTGCTGTTTATAATTCTACAGTATCTCCCACATTCAACCTCTTCTCTCTATTCACACAGGTACCATCTTAGTTTGGGGTCCTTATTATCCTTTGCCTGGATTTTTCCAAATCTCCTAATTAGTCTCCTTGACTCAAATCTTTCCTTACTCTAGACTCTTCTTAAACAGCTATTATAATAAATTTCCTTAATCACAGATCTGACCATGGCACTACCTTACTCTCTCAGTTTTAGTGGCTTACTAGTGCCTCTAGAACAGAATATAAACTCCTCTATTTAGCTTTTAAAGCCCTTTGCAACTTGGTCCCAAACTATCTTTCCAGACTCATTGTACATTACTCCCCATCAAGCACTGTCTGGTCCAGGCAAACTGGCTTTCTCTGTTCCTCATACACAAACACAAAATTTCATTTACAATCTCCTATACCTAGAATGTACTCCTTTATTACCTCTGCCTCACAGAATCCCTGTCTTTCAGATGCAGCTGAAGCACCACTTTTTACATGAAGCCTCTCCTGGTGTCCCCAGCTCCTAATGCTCTCTTTCTCAAAATACCTTAAACTGCTTTGAATTGGAACGTATTGTGTATATACTTGTCTTCTTTCCCATTAGAATGTAACCTCCTTGTGGGCAAGGATTGTTTCATTCATTGCCTTTGTATCCCCAGCCCCTAGCACAGTGCCTGCCACAGAGCAAGGGTTTAATAAATATGCTTGTTGACAGATTGATACATACTGGGGATAGAAACATAAAGCATGGAGGAAATGAAATCCAAAACAGTGAAGGTGAGCGTGGGCTTCAATCCAATACTACAGGAAGTCATACTACCACAGGAAGACTTCCTGGAGTAGGGGAACTCTGAAAGATTACAGGGTTCTTTTCCGAAACTCTTTTCCAAAAGCTTCTCTGAATGTTAGAGAAAGACAGTCACCCTCAGAGAACCCCACTTCCCAAATGTCCCAGGCACATTCTGTTAGTGGCATGAAAAGTGACTGACAGGCCCTCTGCCTTCTGAAGAGTTTATAAAAGATGAGAGGAACTCAAAAAGGTGATAAGCATACAAACATAGCATACAAACAAGGATGAAATGGCATAAAGTACACACTATACACAGGCATTAGCATATCTTTACATAGTGAGTCCTACAGTATACTTTAGTATGTAGTACATAGTATGCATTATATAGTATAGTTATAAGTGAAAACAATTCACATATGCAAAGAATTTTATAAACATTATCCTATCTGATGTTCATAGTATCTTTATGAGTCCGGTACTGCAAATCTGAACGTATTCCCGTTGAGCAGAGAACAGCACAAAGGCTCAGGGTTGTTGTTAAATCACTTGGTCAAGATCACAGACACAATAAGTATTCACAGCTGGGATTTGGAATCAGGTTTTCTGAACCCAGGTCCCCACATTCCTCCCACTTCCCAACATATCATATTGCCTCTGAACATTAGAATAAGTGGTGGGTAGGAGAAAAGACAGAGGGAATAACTAATTCCTCCTGAGAGCTAAAGAAGGTTTTGGGAAAAAGTGGGACTTCTAGAAATTCCTGGATAGAAGGAAGCTGGGAAAGCTGGGGAGTGTATATGGTATGTAGGAAGAGGGGAAAAAGTAGGTAGGATCAATGGATAAGGAGAACTTTATTAGGGCAAGGGAAAAAAAGAGTTCAGGTCATCCCAATCCCCTTGGTGAGGAGCCGAAAGGCTGAGAATACATTAAGCAATTCCAAAAGGTCTGTGATGAAAAACGCTAACTACATCCAGAGAAAGAACTACAGAGTCTGAATGCAGATCGAAGCATACTATTTTCATGTTTTTTTGCTTTTTTCTTTCTCATGGTTTTTCTGTTTTGTTCTGATTCTTCTTTTACAACATTACAATTTACTAATGTGGAAATAAATTTAACATGATTGTACATGTATAACCTATATCAGATTGCTTGCTGTCCTGGAGAGGGGGGAGAAAATTTAGAACTCAAAATTTTACAAAAATGAATGTTGAAAACTATCTTTATATGCAATTGAGGGAAAATACTATTGAAGGGGGAAAAAAAGAAAAAAAAAAGAGAATGTATTATCCAACTGTGGATAAACCTAGCAGCAAAATGACTGTTCAGGGTATTCAGGATTATAGATAGGGGGCAGAGAAGTGAGTAAGCAAACCAGTGAAAAGATGGTTGTAAGTAACTGAAACAGGAATAATCCAAGCATAGACTAGGAGGAAGAGGCATAGTAGATGTTGTTTTCTGAGTTTCCTTAGCTCAAAATGGGTATTTGTTGAATGACTCGATGTATGAATAAAACGCAGGAAAACATAATAGACTTTAGTAACAGACTGGATATGAAATACGAAGGAAAAGAAGAGTTAACAACAAAGTTTCTTGCTTGAGAGGTAGATGAAAGTGAAGCACCATACAATATAATACAGATTTGGACAATTAGCTCACTGAAAGCCTCATATCTGTAAAGCTCTATGCCTAGTGCACTGAGGTACAAAAAAGTTCTATCAGATATAGGTTCTGGCTTTAAGTAACTTAAATAAGAAGTTCAGTAGAAGGGAATAAAGGCACAACAGAAGGCTTTCTAATAGTTTTATTCTCAGCATATAATTCAGAGTTAGTGAAGAAATCCTACATCTAGGTTAAGTGCTAAGAGAGAATAAACTAAAGGAAAGTGCATAGAATGTGGCAATAGAAACTGATTATCAGTCCCAGATAGGTGGTTCCAGGATCTATGAAACAGATGAGCTTACCCAGAGTCTGGAGGCACAGAAGAAAATAAAAAGAGAAAGCCCTGGGAGACCTAGTGGCTGGCAGGACATAAGTAGTGAAGGGGCCTTCAAAATCCTATAACACCACTTTATCTTCAACTAATGTGAATAAGTGCCCTTAGAGGGAAGGGAAGGAAGACAAGGACAGTCAGTGTTTTTAACAGGTGGTCTGGCCTGGAATCATCCCAGCGAGAGAGAGGGGCTCAGTAGCCTTTACTTCCCAGTCAGGATAGTAGTCTGTCTCAGGAGATTTACATGAGGGAACATGCAGCAGGAAGAATAGATATATGCCACCTTCCTACCTCCTGCAACTGCCTATAGGCCTCTGTCCATATACTGACAAAAAGCTAATGCTATCATCTCAAGAAGGATGAATTGTGCCCAAAATTCACTGAATCTGGAGAGTACGTTAAGAGTCAAAACCCAGGAGATTATCATTCCCCATCAGCTGATGTCCAATAGTGGATCAAATTGGCACTAAAAAAAAAACCACAAACAATTCCAACCATATTAATTAAATTCAGCAAATATCTCCTGTGTGCAAGACCCTGTGCAAAGCACAAAGCAGTTCTTTTAAAAGACTGAAGGACTGAATGAATTTCTCCCTTCCCAACACAGCCACACAAGAATGTTCCCCCCACTACCGCTCCCGCTATACACATTTGCCAAGGGTATGTGATAATATAACCCATCTTGCTTGCCTACCTTACTGCCGGGTTTAGGTCCCCTCTTCTTTGGGAATTTCAAAGGTTCCACTGACTTGGATGGGGTGGAGATGGGGTGGTGAATCAGAGTCTTAGGTGTTCGGCCTCGCTTCTTGCCTGGTTTGCGGCCCCTCTGCCCTGGCTGATGCCCCAAGACAGCTTTGGTGCCACTGTGCATGCTGGGTTTCTCAGCACTCGCATCAGAGGTGGGAAAAGGGTTCTTTGGAATCACAACTGCAAGAAAAAGACTGCGTCACCCCCTCTTCTTGAATGCCATAACTCCCATTCCCGCCGATGGAGTAAGACCACGTCATTCCTGTAAGAGATGACAATGAGAACCTCTCTCCAAACAGAATAGAGCTCCACACTTCTCCCTTGCAAAAGTTCTCATAACTCAGGAAGGCAAATCCATCAGATCTACTGAACACTTTGAGCAGGCTCCACTAAAGCTTTTACAATTCCCAGATAACTTTGGAATATTGTTCTTGTTCTTCCCCTTTCCTGCCTTTCCAAAGTACCTAGTAATTTTTGACTGGGGCATTTCAGGCCCTCCTTTTTCCTTCATCTCAAAGATGAAGCAAAACTTGCACCTAGACCTCAATTTTCTCATCTACAAAGTGAGGAAGTGGAATAGATCAACTCTAAAGCCCTTTCCAGCCCTTACAGTTTATGGATCCACATTAAAATATTGAAAAATTCACAATTTCATCCATGTTGGTTAATTCTTCCGCTGCTGCAGATCACCATACATCCCTCTAGGGCCTTAGTAGATGTTTTCATTAGATGCTGTTGCCAAAAGCCTTCCGGTGATGAACCTCTCTGAACTTGGCTCTGATCCACACACAGTCAACCCATTAACAGCCAGTACTCAAAGACTTTTCAGCTCAGTGGAACTTGCCAATGGCAGCAGTTTGTGCTTTGCTGGTATTGCCTTTGAAAACCTGGCCACTTCCATAATATGATGAGATATTGGAGAAGGACTATGATGGAGACTCAAGTCTATATATAACGGAAAAAAACTGTATTTAGTCTTTACATAGGAATATCCCTGATAGCCTCATTTTTCATACAATGAGAAAGTATATTTTGCTGATGCACTTTGGTCAGGTTCTCTCAAGTAAAGTGTCTACATTCTTCTGGGAAGCTGGCTAGGGCTTCATTCTTTATGGAGAACATTGGTTCTCAGAATCCAAAACTTTCTCTCCTTGTTGCACCTCCTACTCTACTAAATCAGATGTGTGCCAAAAAACTGTCACCTTCGACTAATGATAGAAAATTGTTAGGAGCACAAAGCTTGCACTATTTGGCCTGAGTAGACTATGATGGAGCAACAAACCAGGCAACCCAAGTCTTTCTCCATAATCAGCTCATGAATAGCTCACATGCCAGTTATTAGCACAGAAGGCACCCACACCAACAGAGACTAACCTGTAATGCTAATTAAAAACTTTAATAAATGGGTTTTCCATATACCTAACTGGAAGGCTTCAAGAGTTTTACAGTTCTTCCCATTTGGAAAACTTATCTGACATTCTGTCTAAATTATTAGGGTATCACAAGAGTGCTGGGTGGGTTGTCAGGAAACCTAGACCAATGTGGTTTTGGGAAAAGAACAACAGGTTTGCAGGTGAAAACCCTTGGTTTGAGTCTTGGCTCTATCAGGTATTGGGGTGGACTTGGTCAAGTCCCTTCACCTCATCTCATCTCTTTTCTAATATGAAAAATAAGGTTATCAATAAACATGGTAATAATAATACAGTGTTCTTTCTCATGAAGATCAAAGGGGATTATCTAGGTAAGACACATTCTAAACTATGAAGCATGATCTAAATATTTCTTGCTCCTCCTCCTCTTCTTCTTTATACCTTCTTTGCTTGGATGAGACAACTTTCTCAAACCATTTTAATGATGGCTGATGAATAAGTACCATTTGCTTCACTGACTATTATCATTTCTGCTGATGAGGCTGGGCTAGGTAAAAAAAAGGTAGTGACAATGCTTGCCTCTTAGCAGCTACTTCTTGCCTGGGCCTTCATTTAGGCTAATGTCCAGCTCAAGGTAAGCTAGCTCTTTTTTCTTTGCAATCTAAGATTGTTCGTAAATTTTGGCTCACTATTGCCCAATCCTAGGAATAGGACAGAGAAGGAAAAGGGACTCAGGAGAAGATGGCTAGGAATTTAGAAGGGGACAAAGGAGCAGGAGTGTGGCAGAAATCAAGGGAGAGAAAGCAATTAAGTCCATTAAATTTTCCAGACCCAACTTTGTACCAGCAGAACTTTGGACCTATCTTAAGGCCCGAACCTATTCCTGGCAGCTAAGCATAACTGGTGTGACTGAGATGGCCACAGGAATTCAATATAAGGATGCTTCTCCTGGTCTGGGAAGGGAAGCAAAAAGACCTGAGGATTAGGATTGTCTTTATCGAATGTTCTCAAATAAATTGGGTGTGGGCAATTCACACCTTCTTGAAGAGGGGACAGAAAAACAAAGTATGGGAAGAGCCTAAGAGGATGGCTGGACACAGAATAAACACAACAGCTCTTTCAGGTATAGAATAGGCCTTGTCACCTCTAGCTAACCTCCTGATTGCCCATGTACCATCCCCTACTTTGCACATAATCAGTACGAATTATGCCTCTAAGAAGGAGCAGAGAAAGGACTGGGGAAAGAGTTAGCTAGAAAGAATGGAGAGAAGTAGTTTGTGGATTAAACCCAATAGTGATTTTCCATCACTACTACTGCTACCATTACCTCTAAGTCACATTTCTGTATTGCTTTATAGTTGACAGAAGAAGGCTTTCTCCCAGTACCTCCAGGTGATGAAGGTGAGGTTCAGAGATGTGAGGTGAGACTGCTATCATGCTCCCTAGTCATCTCTTCTTAAAACTAAACACCTGTAGTTCCTTCAGGTGATCCTCATATGGCATGACTTCTAGGCCTTTTATCAACTGTTCTGCTGGACCATATTCATCTTACACATCCTTCCTAAAATGTAGCACTGAGACCTGAACATACATTCCAGATAGTTTCTGACCAGAGCAAACCACAGAGGACCACAGACCTGGATGCTCTTGCCTGTCTTAATGCTGCCTGAAGTCACCTTAACTTTCTTGGCTACTAGATCACACTGCTAGGTCACGTTAGCAACATGTAGTCCACTAAAAGTCCCAATCTTTTTGAGACAAACTGCTGTCTAGCCAAGCCTTGTTCCTGTGAAGCCAATTTTTTTTAACCCAAGTGTACTAATGTTAATTTTTCTCTATTAAATTTTATCTTATTCAATTCAGCCCAATGTTTCAGCCTGTTTAGATCCCTTGGAATCCTGTCATCTAACATATTAAGTTCTCCCCCTAAAATCTGTGGCCTACAAATATGACAAACAAACCATCTGTCCCTTCATCCAGGTCACTTGTAAAAATGTTGAACACCAGAGGGCTAAGCAAAGATCCCTGGGGTACCACATTGGAGACTTCTTTCTAAGATGATATCAAACCATTAATGACTATTTTTTAGGCCCAATCATTCAACCAAATCCAAATCCAACTAATTGGACTACTGTCTGGCCCAAATCTCTTTTTATTTTATTTTTATTGTAATGGTATCTTTTCCCTCACTTAATAGTATTTTATTTTTTCCAATTACACATAAAGATAGTTTTCGACATTCATTTTAATAAGATTTTGAGTTCTAAATTTTTCTCCTTCCCTCCCTCCCTCCCTCAGACATCAAGCAATCTGATATAGGCTATACATGTACACTCATGTTAAACACATTTCCACATTAGTCATGTGGTGAAAGAAGAATCAGAACAGAAGGGAAAAACCATGAGAAAGAAAAAAAAACAAAAAAAGTGAAAATACTATGCTTTGATCTGCATTCAGACTCCATAGTTATTTCTCTGGATGTGGATAGCATTTTCCACCATGAGTCTTTGATCACTGTATTGCTGAGAAGAGCTAAATCTGTCATAGCTGATCATCACACAATGTTGCTGTTACTGTGTACAATGTTCTGGTTCTGCTCACTTCACTCAACATCAGTTCACGTAAGTTTTCCAGGTTTTTCTGAAATCTGCCTGCTCATTATTTCTTACAGCACAACAGTATTCCATTACAAATACCACAACTTGTTTATCCATTCCCCAATTCATGGGCATCCCCTCAATTTCCAATTCTTTGCCACTACAAAAAGAGTTGCTATAAATATTTTTGTACATGTGGGTCTTTTCCCCTTTTTTATGATCTCTGGGATACAGACCAAGTAGTGGTATTGCTGGATCAAAAGGTATCCATGGTATTATAGAACTTTGGGCATAGTTCCAAATTGCTCTCCAGAATGGCTGGATCAGTTCACAACTTCACCAACAATGCGTGTGTTCTGATTTTCCCATATCTTCTCCAATATTTATCATTTTCCTTTTCTGACATATAAACCAACCCGATAGGTATGAGGTAGTACCTCAGAGTTGTTTTGATTTGCATTTCTCCAATCAATAGTGACTTAGAGCATTTTTTTCATATGACTATAGATAGCTTTAATTTCTTCATCTGAAAACTGCTTCTTCATGTCCTTTGACCATTTATCAATTGGGGAATGACTTGTATGCTTATAAATTTAACTTAGTTCTCTACATATTTGAGAAATGATAGCCCACATCTCTTTACCTTTTCCACAAGAATAGCATGAGAGACTTTGTCAAATGCTTTATTCAATTCTAGATAAATTATATCTATGCATTCTTCTGATCTAGCAATCTAATTATCCTGTTAAAAAAGGAAATAAAGTTAGACTGGCTACCTGCTTTTAAAAAACTTTTTATTCTGAATTTAATAAATACCAGATAAAACGGACATATCCCTATTCAGAGAACATAAAAAGAGTATTATACATGAACTTATGGATCTATATTATGGACAGCTTGCTTTTTAAGTATATAAGTTCAATCTATATTTTTAAAAGCTATCCTGCTCCTTATCTATGCTTCTTTCTGGCCCTCCTTCTGCTTTCTTCTCTGCATCTAAAAGTGGCCTGTTCTTGATGAAACCATGCTGGCTTTTTTTCCATGATGCTCATTAACTATCTCTTTAATATGATGTTTTATAACTTTGTCAGGAACTGAAGTCCTCAGAGGGTACTGAATGAAATGATAGAATCTACCACCAATGATGATATAATGTTGATCAAGGCCTGGGAATATCTCTGTCCTGAGCACAGAAACCTGATGCCCCAAATGCTCTTCTGCTTGTTGGGAGCCCAGATGCATGTTCTTACACACCATACTCTGTGAATAGCTACAGTACAGGTCTGTATTTGACTAAGTTGTATTAGTACAACCCTGGCTTTGAAGAATCACTGATGGTCTAGAGAATAAATCCTCAGAAGAAGTATGTATGTTCTCGACACACCCAAATCCAAGGTGCTGTTTATGTTCAATTTTCTTCCTGATTTCCAGAATTCAATCTTCATCCCAAACCACCAAGAATATCTCCACTGAGATGGCTGTCCAGTAGGCATATCAAATTCAATAAGTAAAAAAACAAACATCACTTCCGTCCCCAAGAAAAAAAGTTTTTCCTGTTTTTCCTATTTTTCTCAAAGATACCACCATTTTACCAATCCTCAAATCTTAAGAGTCATCTTCTTTAGCCCATGATGATTTCTCTTTTCTCTTAATTCCTTTAGCGAAAGGCAGTGTGGTATGGTACAAAGAGGTCTGGATTTAGAGCCAAACACCCTGGATAAAAATCCAAGTCCTGATAATTATCACCTATGTAACCTTGGGCAACTTAACCTCTTTGGGCCTCAGTTTTCTTATCTGTAAAATAAGGAGGCTGGAACAGATGATCTCTAAGGGTACCTTCTAGTTCTGTGACTATGGGATTACAATACTATAATCTATACTAGAAAAGTTAGCATAGTTACATATTTCCTTGTAAGTGACAAAACTTCTAAGGACACCTTTATACAGAAGGCTTCTCATGTTTACCATTGATTTTTTTCTTTTTTTTGGCCACCATACAAAGATGGAAAGGCTGGAGTCAGAAGATCTAAGTCTGAATCTTGGGTTTGGCTACTTAATGCCTGAGTGATCTTGGACAAGGCAGTTCACCCCTCTGGGCCTCAATTTCCTTACATTGAACGCGTGGGACCAAATGATCTATAAGGTACCTTCCAGCTTTAAGTCCCATGATCCAAAGTCTTCTCCTCTTAAAATCACACTAAGTTTAGCCTATGGCATCTATTAACTACTCTTCCCTCCAGAGTGAATTTTAAAATACCTGGATTCTAAGGCTGTCAAGTCTATAGAGATTGGCACATTGCAGGTACATAGAAGTCAGAGTCTGGCAAATTTTGTTGCACTGGATAAAATCTTTAAAGGTGGTACTAGGCATTAATAAGCAGGTAGATGGCTCAGTGGATAGAGTGTGGGGCTTGGAGTTAGGAAGACCTGCTTTCAAATCTGGCCTCAGGCAACTCACTAGCTATGTGACCCTGGGCAAGTCACTTTATCTGTTTGCCTTAATCCACTGGAGAAGGAAATGGCAAACCAGTCCAGTATCTTTGCCAAGAAAACACCTGGACAGTATGGCCCATGGGGTCATGAAGAGTTGGATGTGAATGAGCAACAAAAGATAACAGGCATTAACATCTGGGTCAGGTTGAGGGCACTTGACATGCCAAACTATTTATTCTATCTTCCTTGGTTCCCACATTGCAAACCTATGGAACTAGTAGTCTCTTTCAAGTTGTATTCCCCTGGTCAAGTTCCACAGCTCTTGCTTTCAACTGATTCAAAATATTCTATCTCGCTTTCTTCCCTTCTCCTCCTCTTCCCCCATACATCCTTTAGTTCTTTCCTCAAATATTTCCTTCATATTTCCTTTACTTGGAAGATACTGGGTTCCACAATCCAGAAACACTGCTCAAAACAGTACATTCACAATATGCCCTGGGGTTGGGTGGGGAAGGAGCACAATATGCACAATACTTAGATCAGTAATCTTGTAGTTCATTATACCCTCAGTTTTCTGTATATAAGTCTTATTTCCCCAACTAGACTGTAAGTTTTTTCATTACTAGGACCTGTCATATACTCCTGTGTTCTACCCAAATTGGGACATATAGTAGATATTAAACAAATATTTGTTGAACATGTCACTTTCTCTTTCTGGGCCTAGTAAGATCCTAGGATTTGGAACTGGAAGGGGCTTTAGAAATCATCTCATCTAACCCCCTCTTTTACAATGAGGAAACTGAGGACTGAAGAATTTGTCCAAGGTGGCACCCTTAGGCTGCATTAGGAGAGGCCTGATATCCAGGACTAGGGCTTTGATAGTGCTATTATATTGCTCAGAACTAGATTGTATTTCTCAGACCTGGAATCTTGTGGAATCTGGAATACTGTGCTCAGTTCTGGGCACCACATTTTCAGATGGACAGTAACAAATTGTGGATCATCTTAAGAAGAATGATTAGGATGGTGAAAGGCCTTGAGGTCATATCACATGAGGAATGGTTGAAGGAACTGGAGATGTTTAGGCTGGAGAAGAAAAAGCATATACATTGACTAAGTGCCTAATATGAGCCAGGCTAAGTGCTAAGGATACAAAAAAAAAAAAGGCAAAAGAAAACCTTGTTGTCAAGAAGCTCACAAATTTAAAGGGGGAAGACAAACAAATAAAAGAGAAATGGGTTGGGAGAGTGGAGAGGGGGAAGGAAGGTGCCTGAGTGGGGCACGGTGAAGTTCTACAGACAGATGAGAAATTATGGGTTGTCTGCCCTGGGGCCCCTCCAAATAGAGGATCTGGAAGGAGCTCTCCAGTGTTCATTCCCATCCTCTCCAATCAAAGGCGGGGAGGGGAGGGCAGGGGGCACTGGAAGAGGAATGAGTTTCAGAACTGCTTGGCTCTTTCACGAAGAGGAGTTTCTGGATATGGTGATAAAATCCAGATGAGCAGGCAGGTAGGAAATGATGAGGGGAAGTATGATGACTATCTTAAAGAATATGAGTGGCTCTCAGTGGAAAAGAGATAGAATTTAGGTAGAACTGACAGAGAAGAAGATTTCAGGTACAACATGGCACAATGGATAGGGGTAGACTTAGAGTCAAAAAGACCTCAGGGAAAATCCCACCTCTGACACCTGCTAGTTGTATAATCACAGGCAAGACATTTAAACTCTGTGATCCTCAGTTTTCTTAGATGTAAAATGAGAATGATAATACCTATAGTATATACCTCGTGTAGCTCTTGTTCCAAGGCTCAAATGAATGAAAAGGCATTTGCTGTGTACCTACTATCTAAAAAGCATTGTGAGATGATGTATGTAAGGCAGTTGCAAACCTTAGAGTGCTTTATATAGTTTAGCTATTATGAAATCAGATATAGACACAAATTACCATTTTAATGATAAGAATTATTCTTTAGGCTTGATGTAAATAAAAACTTCTAACAATTAGAGCTCTCTTAAAGTGGGATGAGGCTGCAACTGGGGAGTTTCTGTTCCCCCTAGAGATCTCTGAGCAAAGACTGAATGACTGTTTCTTGTTCAGGTCCCAGTGGGCCCTCAGAGGTCATGTAGTCCCTTCCAACTCTGAAACACAGTAGATTCAGGATTCAAATCCAGCTCCTCTGACTCAAAGTTCATTGTTTTCGCTGTACCTTTCATCATATTGAAAATTAGTGGATTAGCCTAGATGATTGCTGAGGTGCCTTCCAGTTTTCACATGCTATGGGTCTGTGAATTAAATTTTGTGCTCTTCTGAGTACCCAGAGTGGCAAGACTTAGGAATAAGAATATGGGGTTATCTTAAGGCCATGACTGGCCTGGAAACAGGGAAATAGCTCACTTCCCCTCTCAAAAATTTTCCTAAGTAGTCAGTCACAGCAAGAAATAAACAAAGAGCATGAACAACCTCCTCTCCTTGAATGTTTCCATGGAAACAGATGACAGCTCCCTAGGATACAAAGTCATCAGCACCAAGCTAAACAAAGCCGAATCCATTTAAGGAAAAATTGTGAGCCAGGTGAAGCCTCAGAAAGACTTATGTTTAAAAGCCATATTCCATAAGGTTGTAGATCAAACCAAAGTGGTCAAAGGCTGGAGGTGAAATGGGGTTGTTTGTGTCAGAGGAGGGCGGGGGAGAATAAGATAAAGTCAATTCCAGTCCACCTAGTAGTTCTTTCGTGCTGATATGGAAACAGTAGAGTACGGGGAAAAAAACACTGGATATACATATATATATATGTATATATATATATATATATGTATATAGTTAGGAGACCTGAGTCACAACTATTTGTGTGACCTTGAACAACTTATAGACTGTAAGGAATCAATCTTCTACCCCTTATTTTACAGATGGAGAAAGTGAAATCCAAAGGGGTTATCAGAGACTGAGGTGGAATCATTTCCCTCTGGAACACTGGAGTTCATTTGATAAATGAGCTAACACACACTCACAGAATTGATATTCCTAAAGTATAGGTCTGACCAGATCATCCCCCAGCTATCTACTGCCTTTAGGATAAGTAAAAACTCCTCTGTTTGTCTAATTCTCTCCCAAATCAGAGTACAGCCTACCTTTCCAGGCTTGTCATATATTGGGGCCCCCTGCCCCCTTTATATGCTGTGCTCAGCCAGACTGTCCAACTTTGTACATCCCCTATATATGATACTCTGCATCTATACCTCACTTGCTTTCCCTTTTCATTTGGGGTTCTTGGAACCTTTGGCTCCCTTCAAGGCTGGTTTCTTTTACTGTTATCCCAAGTTGCTACTGCTCACCACCAAATCATTGTGTATTTATTTTGTATATATCCAGCCTCCCAGGTTCACAGCTTCAGTATTAGTCTAGACTCCTCATTCTCTCTCAGCCTACATATCCAATCAATTGCCAAATCTCAAAGGTTCTACCTCCACAACATCCAACCCTTTATCTCTACTTAACACAGCCCTCATGTCTCACTTGGACTATTGTGATCATCTAGTCGGTCTCAAGCCTTTCATCTCTTGACTCCAACCTCTACATAGCTACCAGAGTGATCTTCAAAAAAAACCAGGTCTGACCATATCACTGCCCTACTCAATAAACTCCACTGGCCCCTTATTGCATTTAAGATAGAACACAAACTCCTGTTTGGCATTTAAAGCCCTTCACAACCTGGCCTCAATCTCCCTTTGCAGCCTTTTAATACATCATTCCCTCTTTTCACATTCTATGTCTAGTCAAACTGACCTTCTTGCTGTCCTCACGCATGGCATTGCATCGCCCATCTCTGGGCCTTTATACTGGTCGTCCTCCATGCCTGGAACACTCTTCTTTCTCATATCTGCCATGTGGAATCCCTTGTTTCCTTCATAAATCAGTCCAAGGACCACAAGAAGTCTATACACCAAGCTCTTAGTATCCCCAATCCTAAAGTTGTTTTGTTTTTGTTGTCTATATATTCTGTATATAGTATATAAAAACATATATTTACATGTGTATATATGTATATAGTTATATAAATTATATGTATGTGTGTATATAATTATATCTAATATACACAGACTATATATATAACATGCACACACAGGCATATATGTATATATATGTCTATATCGATATAGATATATATAAACATAAAATTATATATATGCATGCTGTTTCCTCAGATAAAGGCAGCCAGGTGACCCACTGGATATAGTGTTTGACTTGAAGTCAGGAAGATACGAATTCCAATCTGGCTTCAAACACTTGCTAGCCATGTGACCCTGGACAATGAACTTAATCAGTCTGCCTCAGTTTCCTCAGCTATAACATGGCATGATAATAACAAATACCTCTCAGAGTTGTGGTGATCAAATGAGATATTTATAAAGTGCTTAGCATAGTGCCCGGCACATAGGAGGTATCTAAACCTACCTACCTTCCTTCCTTCCTTCCTTCCTTCCTTCCTTCCTTCCTTCCTTCCTTCCTTCCTTCCTTCCTTCCTTCCTTCCTTCCCTCCTTCCCTCCTTCCCTCCTTCCCTCCTTCCCTCCTTCCCTTCCTTCCTCCCTCTCCCTCTGATAGAAAGCAAGCTTCCTGAGGGGAGAAGAGAATGGTCCCTTTGTACCCCTAGTGCCCATCACAGTGCCAGGTACATAGCAGGTGCTTAATGAATGTTTGTTAATTGACTGGATATTTACTCATCTGTGAATATATTGTATTCCTCCAATAGAATGTAAGCTCCTTGAGAACAAGAACCATTTAACATTTTTATTTGTATGCCTAGCACAGTGCTTGGTAATTAAGGTACTCAATAAGTGCTTATTAACTGACTGAATGAGGATCATAGAATAGGGTTGGAAAGGCCCATAGAAATCACTGTGTTTTAATTAGAGGGTAGAACTAAAAGCAATGGGTAGAAATTCAGCTCAATTTGGGATAAATTTCAAAAAACCACATAAGCATCTGCAATGTGAAAGACACTGTACTAGATGCTAGAGAAATAAGAATGGATAAACCATAGACTCTGCTTAAGGAACTTAGAATGTTAAATCCAAAAAAAAAAATCTCTTTAACCCACTGTTATTCAGAAATGGAAAGGACTGACTGTACAGGGATTAATGACTTTCCCACTTTCAAAGTTGCTATAAAATCCAAATGCTTTGAATAGGCTTTGACTGGGATGAGCCCTGAAGTCCTTTTTAACTCTATAATTCTATGATCTAGTTCAACTCTTGTCATTTTAAAGATGAGGAAACTGAAACCTAGAGAGGTTCTCACAAAGGCTATACGGCAGGTGATTTACAAAGAGGCAACAAAGATCCAGTTCTCCTGATTTCCAGTCCATTACTCTTTTCACTACATCTCTTCAAAATTCAGAACTGGAAGTTGGCAAGTATTATCTCAGAGGTTCTCCTCCTCATTCCCCATCTCCAATTAATGGGCAGAAAAGGAAGTGCTGAGCAGAAACATTTCCAATAAACTCTTAGGCCTGGAGCATGAAAGTTTAAAGAACAAATGTTTTAGAGTTTCAATGACAGACAAGGACCTGACAATGAGCTGGATATTTTCATTTGGACAAGCCCCTCCTGGATGGTTGTGGATATTATTCAGAGTGTAAGAATTTGCACTAGTTTGGTGGTTTTCACACTGTATTCTAGGAGGCATCTCTATCAAACTGGAAACCATAGTTGTGACTAACACAGAGCATTCTCATACCAACAGGTTGCCCCCTTGAGGGGCTTTGGTGCAAAAGAAATATTTCTCTCTGGTAGTGGGGGCCATGAGGAGCTCAAACTGTATAAATGCTATATTAGAGATTGGAGATCGTATACATCACCAACCCACCCAAGGCTGGCTTCCCTTTGTACAGTTTAGTCTACCTGTTCTGTATGCTCCATGAAAGCATAGCTGGAGTCTCAGGCTCTAGGAGTTGCAAAGCCAGAAAGTGAGTCCAGGAATAACAGCTACCATCTGAACTTGGGACTTTGGGTGAAAAAGAGGAGTTTCCACCATGAAGCACTGAGCCTCTGATTTCCCAACAATAACCTCTTACATTTATATTATACTTTGTGCTTTCAAAAGCACTTTCATATTCATTATTCTCACAGGATTCTGATGGCTAAAGTGTCGCACAGGTAGGAGAGACATATAATGTTTCACATAATGGGAAACTGAGATATAGATATCTGTCAGAAGGCAAAAGGTTAGGGACAGTCAGGAAGGGAATCTAAGCCAGTGACTTCTAGCCTATTATTGCTCTCACCACAGCACTATGCTGTCTCAGAGCTGTTGGATTCTGGGAGTCATCATATTCAGCCCCAACCATTTGATATACCACCCTTGTTCCAGTAGGCCTTATGGACCCTCTATATAACAATTGTCGCTGATCTTGTTGACATTTATAACTCAATGAATATTGATTAGGTACCGACTACCTACAAGAAACCATATAAAGTGTTGTGATAGATACAAAGAAGGGTAAGGTATGGTCCCTGACCTCAAGGAGCTTACCCTGCGAGCCTCAGTTTTGTCATTTATAAAATGGGGACAATCTCTACTCTATCTGCCTCACAGGACAGTCAAGTCATGTGAAATTGCTTCAAAAATGTAAACACCATATGCATATAAATAATTTTTATTTTTAACATTAGGGTTGATTCAGTTCATAGGAAGATCACAGGATTTGGGGCTGGAAGAGACCTTAGCGATATCGTAGTTTAATCATCTATTTTTTACAGATGTGTACAGTGAGGCCCAGAGAGGGAAAGTGACTTGCTCCAGGCTACGTGGGTAGTCAGTCAATAGAAGGGCTAAGATTTGAGCCTAGGACCCCTAACTCAAGATCTAATGCTTTTAAGTTGTCCCAAGTCACATTTCAGCTCCAAGGCCAGTTTTCACCTACTAAGTGAAAGGCCATGACGGTAGATCCTCCCTAAACTGGGAAGCCATATTTGATTTTATATCTAGTTTTCAACAGTGTGGTAGAAGAAAGTCACTTTACCTCCCTCAATTTTTTCATCTGTAAAATGAGAGTGCTGGACTAGATAACCTTCTAGTTCTAAAGCTATGATCTTATGTTTCTTTTTTTTTAATTCAATTTTATTTTCGGGTCTCAATTCTCTATTTCCTATTTCTCCCTTTCTTACATTAAGAAAAAAGAAAAAACAAAGCCTATGGTGAACATATAGTCAAGAAAAGTAAATTCCTGCCTTAGCCATATTTAAAACAAAACAAAACAAAACATATGCTGTGATCTATACTGTGAGTCCACCACCTCTCTCTCTGGAACTGGGCAGCATGTGCCATCATTAAGCCTTTGGGATTCTGGTTGGTTATAGTGTCAATCAGAATTCTTGAGTTTTTCAAAGCACCTGCTGTGTTCAGTAAAGAACAAGTGTGGTCTTTGTTCCCTAGAACATCCCAGCTGCTCTTTTCTAGGTGCTTCAATTTGTCAACATCCCTTCAAAATGTGGCAACCACAATTAATGTAACACAAACTATTCTAAAATCTTTGAAGAATCAGTGCCTGCCAGATGGGTGCTTACAATCAAGGGGCTACTTCACAGCAGATATGATTTCTGTGGCTATTTCCTCCTCTACTCGTGCAAATCACAGCCCTTCCACTCTATATATGGTGACTATATTGTCAGGTTCTAATTTCCTTTTGGTTACGATCATAGGACTCTTAGACCTAAAAGATACCTTAGAGTTCAAGTCACCATTGAATCACAGATTTAGAGCTGCGAGGGGCCTTGGAAGCAATTGAATACAATCCCTTCATTTTACAGGTGAGGAAACTGAGGTCCTGGGAAGTTAAGCAACTTGTCTAAGGCAACGCAGATACTAACTAGTAGTATGGATTTGAATGCAGCATCAACTCTAAGCCTAGTATTCTTACCACTATGCCCATATTTGCCTCAGCTCTCTTTCTTCTGACACTGACAGATCTATGGTCTCACGAACGTAGATACTTCTTCTGAATAATGTAGATCGCCAGGTATCCATGACTTCTTATCCTGTGCTATTCTTGTCTATGTCCTATCATAAATCTTTCAAACATCCTCAGCTCCTTCTTCTAGGTCTCCTGACATTGCATAGACACCGATGGAACACATGGGCTGTATGTCTTCTTTTTGAAAACACTGGTTCTCTCTCCATGGTTGCACCATTTAGCTTCTCTAAAAATGTTAGAGGTTAACCTGAGTTGCTAGGTTAGCAGCAGGAAAGGAGGAGAAATGGTGAACAGAAAATTACTGCCTCCATCTATCTAAATAGGGCAGATCTCCCAGAATGGGGACTTTTCATCAGCACTGCTCTATGCTGGCTGTTGATACTAAGGTTTTCCACATTTACAAGATGGCAAATCTCTGAAAGGAAGCACCCTTATCTAATATTAAAAGATGAAAAAAAATCTGACTATAGTACCAGCCACTTGGATTTACTGATATCAAAAAGTGGAAAATATATTACCACCAGCTGCAAAATTGGATTATTTAATACTAATCTCTAGCATTCGATTATACTGCAATTTCTCCCTAAAGTCAACATTGGATGAAATTTCCATTCCTGACCACAGAAGGCTATTTCAGTAGAGTACACTATGTCTTTAAGGGGCCTAAATACATGAAAAATTAAGGGGTAACAGGTATCAGTGACCAGGATCCCTTTCTATATCTGAGGGAGAAAACAATACCTATTAATAGATCACACTTAGATAGTGCTGTAAGATTTATATTTTATCTTTATTAGTTTCATTTGATACTCATGACAATTCTTTAAAATAGATACTACAGATGAAGCAGCTGAAGCCAACTGAGAGCCAGAAACTTCAGGTCTTCTCTATTTCCAAATCTAGCATATGCTTTCTTCACCATACCACACTGGGTCTCCAAAATGAAGAGAATGGAGCTCAGACCATGCAATGCCATCCCTGAGACCCCATGTTCGAAGAAAGAGCATAGAATTTGAAGTCTGAGCCCAACACAGTACCTACTGCCTATGTGACCTTGGGCAAATAACCTCTCTGGGTTTTAGTTTCTTCATTATAAAACAAGCAGGTCAGAGAAGATGATCTCTAAGGTTCCTATCAACTCTAAATCTATGCTAAAATCCTCTTCCTCCTAACCTCCCACCCCTTAACCCCTGATATTACAGGCATGGGGGAATAACCTGTTGCCAAAGGCACTGAAACAGGAGAGGGAGTGCCATGTATGAGAAACAATAAGGTCAGTTTGGCAGGACTATAGTATATGTGAAGGGAAGCAATGTGTAACAAGGTTGGAAAGGGAGGTTGAAAAGATAAACAGAAGAAATTATATTTGATCCTAGAGGAACCATAGTTTATTTAAAACAGAAATGACATACAACTAGGTCACAATTAATATGAGTTTGAATAATACAAAATTATATTTAGTGTGAATTATAAAATGATACTGGGTTGCATTTAATGCAAGCCAGAATTTAATTGTTGCAAAGCAAGCAAGCTAGTTAAGGATTTTAACATGTTATTCTACATTAGTCTATCATCTTGTATAAATGTGATGTACCGCTGTGTGCCATATTACTAACAGTGGTGTAAAATTTTTTTAAAAATAGCCTTAACGAAATAGTCAAAAGGAAGGATACCTCAGATGGAAACGCTTGCAGTGCAAAAAAGAAGAGGTTTGTTATTACATTAGAACAAAATGGAAACGCCTCTAGTGCAAAAAAGAAGAGGTTTGTTATTACATTAGAACAAAAGTCTGTTGTAACTCAATAGCATGTACATGGTCACAGTAACACGAAGTAGAACAAGATGACAAAATGCCTAAATCTATGGTATGGAAGACTATAAACACACGGGTCAAATAAAAGAAAAGGGAAAGGCGCATCAGTGATTGGCAAACAACTCTGAAGAATGGACATCTTACAGGGATAGAAATGAGCATCTACTAGCCAAATGGATTAAGGACTGCAAACAAAAAACATTTCTAAAAGCAGAACAGTCATTCAGATGAAGGCTTCAAGTTTGTTTAAGGCAGGGCAAGAGATGGAAATGAAGTACATAGAGAAGAAACTTTTCCCACAAATATTAGTTTCAATGCTTTAAAAACTGAGTTCAATTGAATGATTTTAAAATGCCCAGAGAAGCAGCCAGTGCAGATATGGACATGACAGTTTGATGTTTTGAAGAAAATAACTGAAGAAAGTAGATACGTTGATCCACCAATCTTTCAATATGGATTAAACAGGTTTATTTTGGGAAAGGATGCCTTCCATAACTTATATTTCTAAGAAAGAAAAAATTCAACTTGGATTTAAAGTATCTAAAGATTGCCTACCACTTTTATTGCAAAACGAGATTTTAAATGAAAACCAAAACTTTTTTTTATCAGTGTCGAAATCTGCACTGAAAGGTTATACAACCATCAATCACTTCTAGTTGTTTGATGGTCAAATAAGAAAGCACAGATGGCTAAAGTTGCTTCCAAAAGACTGGTTTTCAGCCTAGCTGCTGAAGAGTATTGCAAGGACAACAACATAACATTTAAAGCATTACTAATTTTAGAAGATACCTGAGGTCGTTCAACTATACTTGGTTGACTGTATGAGATCGTGAGCTGTGCAAATTTGCCAATATGTGGATAAAGCATTTTGCATCTACCAGTCCAGTGTATGTATGAAGATTTAGAGAAAAGGAAGAGAGTCCAGTCTCTGCTGCTAAATATTTTTAAGAATACTACATTTTCATATATCATCAGTATAGGCTTATTTTTAGATACCATATTCAATAATTTGAAAATGTTTTCTTTATATAACTGCTCTATTATTTTGTAACAAACTCGAATCAGAAATACATTTTTCCTATCCTTTGCTATTTTATTAGTTAACAATAACTTCCTTTTGAAAATTTTCGTTGTATGTGTATATTGGGCTAGAACCAATTACTATATTTTACATATAACAATAACTCTGAATAGTAAAAATTTGAATAATGTGACTACTTCATAGTAGTCTTCACGTGGGATTCAATATTTATACTAATCAAGACCAAGATATAGTCAGACCTGAACTTTAGAGAAATCATTTGCACAACTTTGTAGAGGATAGATTGCAGAGGGGAGAGACCTGAGGCAGGAGAACAATAGAGACTATTATAGTTGAGGACAAGAAGTGATGAAGGCCTGAACTAGGGTAGTAACCCTAAGGGGGAGGGAAGGGACATGAGAGGTATTTTGGAGGTAGAAATGACAAAATTTGGCACTTGACTGGATATATATATATATATATATATATATATATATATATATATATATATATATAGAGAGAGAGAGAGAGAGAGAGAGAGAGAGAGAGAGAGAGAGAGAGAGACACTCAGCAATGTAATGTGGTAGGCAAAAAAGCTAATGCCATCTTGGACTGCAATAAGAGAGGCCTAGTTTTCATGCACAAACTGGTGATAGTCCCTCTATACTCTGACCTAGTCAAACACATCTGGAGTATTTAAGAAAGACATAAGCTACCCAGTGTCCAGAGCAAGGTAATCAGGATGGTAAAGAACTTGGGTCCATGCCATATTAACAGTGGTGGAAAGAACTGGGGATGTTTGGCCTGGAGAAGACAAAGGAGCAAGGGGTGGGAGTTGACAGTTATCTTCAAATATCTGAAAGGCTGTCATGTGGAAGACCTGAACTTTTATAGATTTGTTCCATTTGGTCCAGAACCAGTAACAATAGGAGAAAGTTGGAAAGAAGCAAATTTAACTTATATCAGGAAAAACTTCCTATCCAAAAGCAAAATTAGTCTCATGATCACTTCCATTGGTAAGTCACAGTGGGATTTGTTTCAGACATGAGTTGGATTGGATGGTTATGGATATCTCTTCTAACTCTGCAATTCTGTGATTCTGAATCACAGAATCACAGAATTAGATAGGATCACAGATTTAGAGCTGAGAAGGGCCTCAGAGGCCATCTAGTCCAGCACCTTCAATTTAATGAAGAGGACAGTGAAGCATGTGGGAGTTTTAAGTAACTTGCCCAATGTAAGCATCAGAACTGAGATTTGAATCCAGAGCTCTGACTCTAAAGCCAAGGTTCTTTCCACCAAACCACACTGTCTCAGATAGGTAGGAAGAGAACCATAACAAACAGTATCATGAAAATCCAGAAGGATACCCAGAAGGAGTTATGACAATGGTGTTAAATGTTTCAGACAAGATAAAAAAGGATGAAGACTAAGAAATTGCTATTTGATTTAGCTATAAGGAAATCACTGGTGACCACGAAGAGGACATTTTCATCAGAGTAGTATGGTGAAAAATCTGATTACAAAGGGCTAAAAAGTAAAAAGTTGAAGTCAGTGAGGGGAGACAGTTTTTTCTAGACATTTGGCTGTGAAAGAGATGGAAACTGGACAACAGCTTGAGAGGTCTGGAGGGTCAAAAGAATGTATTGTTAAAAAAAAAATAAGCTTTATTGATATCTTGTGTTTTTACATCACTTGGATTTCCTGCTGTATCCCTCCTCCTTCCTAGAGAGTCATCTTTTATAACAAATAATTTTTAAAAATTCAACAAAACAAAAATACATTAAAAACAAATTCGATGTTCTGCAAATGAGTACAGAAAGTTATCTCTCCATATTTCTTCCTTGGGCCTTTATAACATTCAAACATTCATTTTAGATTGTTTCGTGGCTGTTGTTCTTTTCATTTAGATTGTCACAGTTATCTTGTATATTGTTCTCCTGTCTTGGCTTACTTCACTTTGCATTAGCTCATGTATGCTTTTCCATGCTTCCCTTTATTTATCATGTTTCTCATTTCTTATAACACAGTAATATTCCATTACATTCATGTATTATGCTGTGTTTAGCCATTCCGCAACTGGCAGACATCTATTTTGTTTCTAGTTCTTTACTATTATAGTGCTGCTATAAATATTTTGGTGTATAAAAAATCTTTCTTTTTGTCACTGACATCCATGGGATATACGGCAGCAGTGGAATTGCTGAGTCAAAAGATATCAACATTTTAGCTGTTTTATTTACATAATTCCAAATTGCTTTCCATAATGGCTGTACTAGTCCACAGCTCCACCTATGCATCAGTGCGCTCATCTTCCCACAACCCCTTTAATCCTGGCTATTCTCATGTTCTCATGTTTTGTCATTGTTGCCAATTTGTTGGGTGTGAGGTGAAGCCTCAGGGTTTTGTAAAATTTGGAACTTTCTCTCACATGGTTGTAACAGTTTGCAATTTCTCTTTTGAGAACTATTTGTTCAGATCTTTTGAACCAAGTGAATGTATTTTAATGTTGGAGGAGATATGGAAATGTTTAGTAGGTAGTTGAGAAGGCACCAGTGAAGGAAAGGTTAGAGATTAGGGGGAGAGATGGAATCAATGAAGGGGTAAACTCATAGAGGAAATTAAAAGGAATGGGATCAAGGGCACAAGGAAAGTAGCTGGCATTAGCAGGGAGAAGGACCACCTTATCCTTTCAGATAGGAGTAAAAGAGAAGAGAATGGGGGATTCAGTTGATGAGATTTGAAGTATGGAACTATACAGGAGAGGGATGACCTTACCCTCTGCTAAGGGGGAGAGGGAGGGACTGGTATAGATGGTTTGAGGAAAGAAAAGAACATTTGGTACAGGTCCTATGGGGAGTATGACAGTCAATCAAGAAAGGATAAAAGGACTGGCACACAGCTGTGAGGCCCCACACTGGATCACATAAATTTGTAGTGGACCTATCCCTTTTCCAACAACATATCTGTGTGTGGCTGGATTTTCTTTATAAATCTTAAACATATTACAACAGATTGAATTCAAAAGCAGGTATGAGAATGCTGCCTTTCAATAAGTCTGACAATAAGATTTGCAAAAATATGTAAAGCAATGCTATTTTTCTCACTAAATTATTTTTGTTTTAGGAAATATGGTTATTTTTCATAAATGTTATTTATGTTAATATGTAATAGGTTTACTATTATTTAAAACTGAATATTTCTAAATTTTATCAGTTTTAATTTTTAACAGTAAATATTAATATATAACTCATATAAATAAAAGCTCTTTGGGGTCTTCAATAATTTTTAAGATTGGGGTCCTGAGACCAAAAAAATTTGAGAACTTTTGTTGTATAGGAACAGACTAGGTGAAAGAATTCTAGATCTGGGGTCAGTGGATTTGGGTTCAAATTCTGATTCTGACATTTATTACCTATGTGCTTATGAAATATCTCAATGTCAGAAAAAGAAGCTAGGATTTGATGCTGTAGGCAAAAAGAAGCCGTTGTAGGCTCTTAACAAAATACAAAGTGTCTTGGAAAGGTTATTCTGGCAAAAGTACATACATGAATTAAAGGAGAGAAAGCAGAAGAAAACCAGTTAGGAGATTTTACAGGACAGATAAGGAAATTGAGGGGAAGTGACTCTGCCCAAGATTATATAGTTAATTGGCTAAAATTTGACATCTGAACCCTACAAATACACACGTACAGAGGCAATATGGCATAGAGGAAAGTTGGACCACATGATATATAAAAGAGGTACCATGTGTGTGACACAGTCAGTAATGTCAATCCCCATAGGGATTCAGTACCATGTATATATGTATTTACACACATATGTATATACAGACATACAAAGATAATTCTTGCTATAGGCTGGACTAGATGAGCCTCAGGGGTCCCCTCTAGAGCTGACAGTCTGACTATACTTAAAATCATAGTTTCACACTTTAGCAGTCATCGGAAGGTCACCCAAGGAGCCAGTGGCAGAACTTGCACTAAAATCTGTATCTTATGACTCTTCCTTCTTCTACATCAATTGACCATTCCAAGATCACCTTGCTCTCAGTAAAAAGATGCAGGCATATATGACAACCTTTTGTCAGCCAGCCAGCTGGTAAGAACTGTAATTACTTTAGTTTGTCTTCAGTTTTCAACTTCTATGCTTATGAAAGCTGCACATAGTAAGCCCAACTTCTCAGTTATCTTACTGTTTCTGCCACTCAAGAATATACTGAGGAAGAAAAAAAAAACATCCTGATGCAGTTTCCTAGATAGCTATGTGCTAAGGGAGTTAAGCTTAATGCTCAAGACCTATGCTGCTCTAACAAACAATAGACCAGGTTCTCATTGCTCTATGATAATTTACATATATTCTTATTTAGTGGTAGAAGCAGAGCCAATACAGAGCAGTATTTTCCAAACTAAGCCATACCATGCATTCTTATTCCAATATTCAGTCTCATTGATATGTGTGTATTCCTTTCAATGATACAGATCCAAACCCACCTATGCCTAGTCATCCTGTGCAAATCTTGCCTTCACTCTCCTACGGGTGGCCTTCTGGGTAGCACATGTTTTCCTGACTATGGACTAATGAGCTCTCTCACTACTTCTCTGAAGGCTGCTCTTTGCCTGCAATCACAGGAGCTCAGTGAGTAGGCATCCAGGAGTTGAGGAGGAGAGATAAGAGAAGTCTCATTTTTTAAGTACATAGGTTAATAAATAGGACTTTTGTTAATAAATGATATTGCAGGTTTCAGACTAGCAGTGAAACAGCTCAGCAGTTGGCAAACAATGGTTTGAGTCTCTGGCTCTGAGACAAGATTTGATCCTCAGCCTAATTTCACCTACCCTTGAAGCAACTATCAAAATTATATGTTAATTCCATTTTATAGAAAAAATGTATATTTAATATGCCTATTTTATAGATAAGGAAACTAGACCTCTATATAAATGAAGGTCATGGAGATGAGTAGGAAACAAGTTACTGGTATCCAGAAATATGTACCAACAGGGCCCAATATCACATTTCATTTATAGGTACCACTGTATATAATACATAATGTTTAGCTCAGAGAAGTTTGGTGTGAGGGAGAAGGATACACAGTCACCATCTTCAAATATTTGAAGGGTTGTTATATAGTATTACATGGAAGAGATCCATCCTATATAACTCCAGGGGATAGAACTACACAAATGGAAGTCCCAGACGCCTATTTCTGCTCAATAAAAGTATAGCGTTGTGCAGCATGTGTATGCGTGTATGTGTATGTGCGTGAACACATACCAACTTAAGCAATCCCTATGGCAACTATTAGTGAAAGATTAACTAACTTCTGCTTACTTTGTAAGACCAACAGGATTTTCTAAATGATGCCTGCATGGTACAGAGGGTAAGCAAGGCAAACAACAGAAAAGAACAGAGGGAAACTCATTTAGTTTATCAGCTTCCCAAACCAGAATCTTGTCTGCATTCACTGCAGTGTTTCATTGGCCTTGGCATGGTAATTGAGAGGATGTGTTCTTTATTAGCTTTCCTCAACATGGTTGGTACAGCTACCTGCTGCCAGCTGGGCTGATGCCAAGACAGAAACTCCTCTCCTTCAGATTCCAGCTCACTCAATAAAGCACAAGCTGCCTCCAAACTCAGATTCTGTCCAGAGACAGTTAATACTTCCAATTCTCTATCACCATGTTAAATTGACTACTAGAATGTGGCTACTTGGTACACTAGAGGCAGATTTAATGTTTCCTGTTCTCAGGTTTTGCTGAGAAGCCGGGGGGCATGTTGTTGTTGCTGTTGGTGGTGGTATGTATGTTGGGGAGATGGAGAGAGGGAGGGGGAAGATGGAAAAGGAGAGAGTTCTATGGAGAAACTAAAACCATGAGTTTTAGGATAAGAAGTCAACTTCAAATGATGTTTTTGGCCTGAAGCTATAAGGAACAGGTGACCTCAGGCCAGGGACAGCAGGATATATAACAAATTCCAGGAAGGAGAAGTTTTGTTTTTGAGGAAGTTGACTTGCTGACGAGGAGGGTAGATTGCGGCCTGCTTGGGAAGAAGCACAATAAAATTTAAAAAAATAATAGGGGCATAATTTAGGGGGTTGCAAAGCACTTTACAAGAAACTCATTTTGATCTCACAAAAACCCAAGAGGTAGGTGCTATTATTATCCTCATTTTGCTGATGAGGAAAGGGAGGCACGCAGAGGTTAAAGTGGGTCACAGAGATGAGAAGTGTCTGAGGCCAGATTTAAATTCTGATCTTTCTGACCCCAGGCCCTGTGGCTCTATCCACTGTGCACTTAGCTGCTTCAGGTTACAACTGCATTATGGCAGAACATCAAAACAAAGCCTCCCCCAGCCAGTCAGCCCTACAAACAGACAAAACAACATCTGTCCAATCTGAAAAAAAAAAAAAGGTAAGAATGGGTCCGACCTGAAGAATATGTAATGAGAGAGCAACTTTGCTCAAAAAACATGAAGCACTGGAATTCCTAACCTGCAGCCACCAAAGCTTTCCCATCAGATCTGGTTCCTGTTGACCAGCTTCCCAAATTCTATTCCACAAAGAAAACTAAGTTGACTTCTTTTTGGTCAGGTACAAGACAGCCCCATAGAATCTCCTATTTGGAAGGGATCTCTGAGGTCATCTTGGCTCAGCCCCTCTAGGGTAGGCTAACCTGGATAGACCCTGAAGCATGAATTCTCCTGGTAATATTGCCAAGTGGCCATCCAAGTTCAGCTTTGAGGTTTCTAGTGATGGGGAACTCCCTACCACCCAAGGCAGCTCATTCTATTTTTGACAGTTCTAATTGCGGTCATTCCAAATTAGGACAATGTAACTTTTCCTCAAGGTCTAAGGATTTAAGAAAAAAAGGTATATGAATGACACTTATTTTGTACAATAGGACCACATAGACTTGTTTGAAAAAGGAGATACATGTTCATTCACATATATATTGTATGAAGTTTACAGGAAACTTGTGACTTTCTTTTTGCTTGTATTTGTTTCACAAGTATTAAGTACAATGCCTGGCACAAGTAAGCACTTAGTAAATGCTTGTTGGCTTGTAACTGGGTAATTTGGGGACTGGGAAGAAATGTAGACAAACTTTCTGATTAAGTTATATCTGGTGACTTCCAAATGTTACACAACTAAGATGAATATTCAGTCTTTAAAGCAGACTTTTAAAATTACTATCTACTGGTCACCCATTCTTTCTCACTCCCAGCTTCCACATGTTCCTAACTCCCACTAAAACTCTGAAAATGGTTGCTGCCCAAACCTTTGTCACATTTTTTCTTCTGGGACTCGTGAGGGCAGAGAGCTAGAGAAGGTAGGAAAGATAAAACAGAGCCAAGAAACAACAGAGTGTTTGGAAATGGCGAGAATGGGCTGAGACTATTTTTCTGGGCCTGGACGCATTTCATAAAGTCAGAACCAGTGTGTGAGAAACAAAGAATCCTTAATCCCAATTAAGTTAAACCTCCTCATAGGTTCTAAGTTTTGTTTTAAAAAGACAATTTAAGAACCTCTGACCTGTTTGAATGCTCTTTCTTGATCTCTTCTGCTGGCCTACCATCCATGTCACATAACCTAACTGTGTGTGGGCCCCAAGGTTCTGTCCTAGGACCTCTCTTCTTCTCCCTCCATACTCTCTTGGTAAACTCATTGGCTTCCATGGATTTAATGATTATTTCTATGCAAATGACTCCCAGAATTAATATAGGGTGTTCCAAAGGTCCATCAAACTATTAAAGCTTAAAACTGCACTAAGACTTTGGGGACAATGTATTTCCAGTTTCTTCCAGGTTCCCAGGTTTGTAACCTCATAATTACCTTGTTCTTTTCCCACCCCACATATCCAATCAGTTGCCAAGCCTTGCTGTTTCTGCCTTCACAACCCCTTCTCTCTATTCACAGAGCTACCACCCTAGTTCAGGCCCTTATCCCCTCTTGCCTAGATTACTGTAACAGCCTCCTAATTGGTCTCCCTGCCTCAAGTTTCTTCTTTAGTCCATCCTTTACCTGATGCAAAGTAGTTTTCCTTAAACATAGATCTGACCAATGACTCCCCTATCCAATCAACTCTAGTGGCTTCCTATTGTCTCTCTGACAGAATATAAACTGTATACAGCTTTTAGAGCTCTTTACAACTCGGCCCCCAATCTACCTTTTCAATATCCTTGTACATTACTTTCTCTCCTAGTGCAATCAAGCCAAACTGGTCTTCTCTCTGTTCTTCATACACAACATTCCATCTCCTTGTACTGGCCAGCCCCTAGGCCTAGAATTCCCTCCCCATTATCTCTACCTCAGAGAGTCCCTCTCCTGCTTTAAGATGCTTCTCAAACACCATAATCTGTACAAAGTACTTCCTGAGAATTACTTCCCCTACCCTCCCCATAACTGCTAGAGCCCTCTCTGCCAAACTACCTTGTACTTTACTACTTTGTATACATTTGTACTCATTAACTTCACAGGTATGCTGTATATATTTTTATGTGTACTTGCTGTATTTTCCATTAGAATGTAAGCTTGTTGTGAACAGGGATTGTTTCATTCATTGCACTTGCATCCCCAGTTCCTAGAACCACTCCGGGCACATAGGAACTGCTCAATCAGTACTTGTCTTCTCCAGATTAAGCATTCTACATTCTTTGAAATGAAGTTATTTCCTGGCTCCAAGTCTAATATGCTTTCTACTACACCATAAAGATACTTAGCAATCTCATGTTTTAGCTTCATTATTCAAAGAGTTAGGACTTCAGAAAACTGAACATGAAGAGACTCTTGCCACCTCTGCCTCCCTATTCAATCTCACCTCTCCAGCAAAGCCTTGTATGATATCATGGAACAATATGCTCACTTACAATCAGCAAGACCCATCACTCCTGATTTTCTCCTTCCAGATGAACATTTTCTGTTTGACTGCCCTGAAGGGCAGGGACTGCATCTTTTCTGTTCTATAAAATTCTGCAGAGAACCTCATACATAGTCCTTAATACATATTCATAGATAATAATGAAGCAAATGAAGGAAAGTATAATGTATTACAGTGTCAAGCAGGTTTAGCTGGTTCTATTTTTAAAAAGGTTTTTTGATCATAAGATTATAGAAACAGAACTGAAAGAGACCTCAAAAGCCCTAGCCCAACTCTCTCACTTTACAGATAAAGAAACCAAGGCCCAAGAAAGTAAAGTGACTTACCCAAGGTCAATGAAGCAAAATGTGGATCTAGGAACTAGGTCCTCTCCCTCCAAAAAAGCACTTTGTTTCCTTTGTGAGATTGCCTCTCCCTCTTTAAATCTCTAGTGCTACAAGTTTCCCCCCAATAAGAGGTCTTTTCTGATTTCCCCAGTTATTAGCGCTCCTCTCTGTCTCCCCAGTACTTGATATTTATTTTGTATACATGGTATTTTTAAGTATTTTCCCTCACAAGAGGAATGTAAGGCCTGGGGAGGCTGGGATTGTTTTGTTTTTTGTCTTTATATGCACTGAACCTAGTTCAGTGCCTGGGGTGCCTCACACATGGACTGTTGTAGTAAAATTCTGGTGGGTCTCTCTCTGCTCCAAGCCATCTCTCACTCAGCTGCCTCAGAGGTCTTCCAAAAGGGCAGGTCTGACCACATCACCCCCTCAGGGTCAAATAAGAAATCCTCTGCTTGGCTTTTAAAGACTTTCACAACTGGCCCCTTCCTATCTTTTCAATCTTCTTAAACCTTACTCCCCTCCATATACTCTAAGATTCAGCAACACTAGCTTTTTGCTGTTCTTCCCATAAGATTCCAACTCTAGTCATCTTCACTGGCTGTCCCCTACGTCTAGAATGCTCTTGCTCCTCACCTCTGCCTCCTGGCTTCCTTCAAATCTCAGCTAACATCCCACCTTCTCCAAGAAGCTTTTCTCAGTTGCCCCCCATCCCCCACCTCCACCCTGAATAATGCCCTCCTTCTAAAATTACCTCCAATTTTCCTTATATCTATTTTGCATATACATAGTTGTTTGCATGTTGTCTCCCCCATTAGATTGTGAGCCCCCTGAAGACAAGTACTATTTTTGCCTTTCTTTGTAAACTTAGCACTTAACACAGTGACTGGCACATAGGCACTTAATAAAATGCTTGCTGACCTGACATGACATAGGTGCTTAATAAATGCTTGTTGAATTATTTATAAAGACCTGCTCCCAGTCACATAGTAAGTGGTGGAGCAAAGTACTCAAATTCAGTTTTCTTGGATCTAAGCCTGGAGCTTTTGCCCCATACACCACTAGAGAGCATTACCCTGCAGGGTCCCTGACCCTAGCGTGGTCATAAATTTCCAGTCAACTTGTAGATGCTGTGAGGAAGAACAACATCTGAAGTAAGGGGTTTACTTTAGGTTGAGAATAAGCCAAATGCCAACTTAATTGTGTGAATGTGAAACTGAGAAGGCAGCTAGGTTACTCAGTGGATAGTGCACCAGACCTGGAGTCAGGAAGACCTGAGTTCATATCTGACCTCAGACACTCACTAGCTGTGTGACTCTGGGCTAATCACTTAACTGCCTGGAAAAGGAAATGGCAAACCACTCCAATATCTGTGCTGAGAAAATCCCACAGACAGCACTGGTGGGCTTACAGTCCATGGAGTTACAAAGAATCAGACGTGACTTGAACAACTATGAAACTGAGAGCTGGTGTGGAGGAAAGGACGCTGGATTTAATGATTAGCTAATAGTACCTAGCATTTATATAGCACCTACTGTGTGCCAGGCACTTTATAACTATTTCATGTGATCCTCGCAAACTGCTATTATTCCCATTTTACATTTGAGGAAACTGAAACAAATAGAGGTTGAGCGATTTGTCCAAGGCCACAGAGCTGGTAAGTGTCTAAGGCTAGATCTGAACATGGTTCTTCATGACTCCAGGCCCAGAACTCCAGATCTGGAACTGAATTCCTGCTCTGCAGATCCTCACAAGTCGCTTCACCTGTTCTAAGGATTCATACCACATTTATTTTCAATTTACTGTCCCCTCCAAAAATGAAAAATCCTTTATAACAGAGAAAAAACGGTTCAGTGAAACCAATGGACAAAACAGCTACCTCTGGAAGGGCACACACCATTCTATGCCCATCCAGAGGAGGCAAGTGCTTTAAGATCAAGTGGTCACTGAAACAAATCTGAGTTTGCCTATCTTCTCATGTTATTTTCACTTGTTATTGTGACTGTATATATATTTTTCCTAGATCTGCTTGTTTTGCATTGGTTTTGCACAGGTCTTCTCATATTTCTCTGAATTCCTATTTGTCATTTCTTATGGTGTGATAATAGAGGCAGCTAGGTGAGCAATGGACAGAACTCTGGGCTTGGAGTCAGGAAGACTCATTTTCTCAATTTCAAATCTGGCCTCACTTACTAGCCTTGTGACACTGAGCAAGTCATTTACCCCTGTTTGCCTCAGTTTCCTCATCTGTAAAAGGAACTGGAGAAGGAAATGGCAAACCGCTCTAGTATCTTTGCCAAGAAAACCCCAAATGGGGTCATGAAGGATTGGGTATGAATGAAACAACTGAATAACAACAACATGGTGTGATAATATTTGTCATATCTGTATTCCATCGTTTGTTTTGCTATTCCCCAATTGATAGGTACACACTTTGTTGTGTTGCTACAAATGTTCTCTTATACATAGGACCTTTCTGCTAGGGGGCACAATGGGTAGAGTGCTGGGCTTGGAGTCAGGAAGACCCGAATTCAAATCCAGCCTCAGATACCTACTAGCTGTACGATCCCGGACAAGTTACTTAACCTCAGTTTCCTCAACTGTAAAATGGGGATGATAATAGCACCTACCTCTCAGAGCTGTTGTAAGGATCAGCTGAGATAATAATTGTAAAGTGTTTAGCACAGTGCTTGGCAAACAGTAAGTGCTATATAAATGTTAGCTATTATTATTATTGTTGTTAGCTTCCCTGGAATATTTGCCTAGTTGTGGGAATGTTGAGTAAAAGTGTATGAACAGCTGAACTAACTCACAGCTCCGTTCTTGTAGCCCTTCCAACACTGACTATTTCTTTTATCATCTTTGCCAATTTGATGGGTTTGAAGTGACACCTCAGAGTTGTTTTACTTTTCTCTTATAATTAGTGATTTGGAATACCTTTTCATAGAGTTATTGAGAATTTATATTTCTTTGCTTGAATATGACTTGTTCATGTCCTTTGAACATAAATCTAATGGAAAATGGGCTCTTGGCTCTATGTATTTGGGTCAATTGCCTACATATCTTAGACACTGGATTTTTATCAGACATGTTTGATGCAAAGATTTTTTCCCACTCAAAAGTTTCTGGTCTCATTCTAGGTGCACTGATTTTGTTTGTGCAAAAGTTCAAAAATTTTATGCATAAGAATTATCTACTTTGTCTTTTATGTTTACCTCTATTCTTCATTTAATTATTACCTTAGTCATAGTTTAAAACATATCTCTTTCCACTATTCTTTATTTTTTTTGATATGTCTTTTTATATTTATGTTGCATAAGCACATGGAACTTAAAAGGTACAAGATGCTACTCTAAATGTATCTTCTGTCAAAGGTTTCCCCATTTTCCCTGAAGTTCTTATCAGAGAGGAATGGACTCCTTCCCCCAGGCATTTGTGGTTTCAAGGTTATGCATACTGGGCTACTGTGCTGAACTGCTGCTGGTTTATTAAATGGACCTAATTGAGCTGGTTCTTTGTGATGTATACTCTACTGGCCCTTGTAAAAGATAGGACAAAATGAAAACCTGTCCCTGCCTTCAAGGGGCTTATGTTCTATCACAAGTCAGGGATATAACATATACACGGAGAAGCAAACACATCTGAAGAAGGAGAAAGCTCTAACTAGATGGATGAGGCAAGGGTTCCTGTAGAAGGTAGCACATAAGCCCCACAGAAAGCTAAAGATTCTGAGAGAAGAAGGTGAGTAAGGAGTGTACTCTAGTAATATGGGGCAGCCTGGGCAAAGGCACAAAGGTGGGAGATGGAAGGCCAGATTCGGGTAACAATAAGTAAGTTAGTTTTGTTGAACCACGGTGCATGTGAAGAAGAATGATGTAAAATCAGCCTGGACAACAGGCTGCAGTCAGATTGTAAAAGGCTTTAAGTACTAAGTAGAGGAATTTGTATATTTCTCTACCAGCAAAAGATAATTAAAACTGAGGTTGGAGAGGTCAAACAGAATGAACTTTCTATCAAATACATACATAACACTAGGTGGAAAAAACTGGACTAGCCATTAGGCCAGTACTTTTAACTTATTGATTAATTTGGGCTCTATTGTTTCTATCTCTGCTCCAATTTTTCTCAGCTTAGGGTTATAATATAACCAATTGTCTGATCTCAGGGGATCTAGAGAGATCAATGTATTAAATGTTTATAAATACTTGAAGTCCTCAGATTAGAAGTCTCCATACCAACTGTACTTACATGTCATCAGAGCCTTTCACAAATTACTCCTGCCTCCCTCTCTTAGAATTAGATAAATCTAGCCACAAAAGGAACAAGAAAGAAGTTAAGGAGATAAATAGAATTTTAGAAAAGTTCAATATGTTTAACCTCTGGAGAAAACTGAATGAGGATAGAAAGGAATATACCATTTTCTCAGCAGTACATGGCACTTATACAAAAAATGACCATGTATTAGAGCATTAAAACCCTCACAATCTAATACAGAAAGGCAGACATATTAAATGCATCCTTTTCAGATTATGATGCAATAAAAATTACATGTAATAAAGGACCATGGAAAGATGGACTAAAAATTAATTGAAACTAAATTATCTAATCCTAAAAAATGAGTGGGTCAAACAACAAATCACAGAAACAATAACTTCATCCAAGAGAATGACGACAATGAGCCAATATACCAAAGCTTATGGGATGCAGTCAAAGTGGTTCTTAGGCAAAGTTTTACATTTCTAAATGCTTACATGAATAAAATACAGAAAGAAGAGATCAATGAAGTGTGCATGCAACTAAAAAAGCTAGAAAAAGAACAAATTAAAAATCCCCAACTACATACCAAATTAGAAAATCTAAAAACCAAAAGAGAGATTAATAAAACTGAAATTAAGAAAACTATTGAACTAATAAATAAAACTAAGAGTTGGTTTTATGAAAAAAACCAATAAAATAGATAAACCTCTGGTTAATTTGACTTAGAAAAAGAAAGAAGAAAACCAAATTACCAGCATCAAAAACGAAAAGGGCAAATTCACCACCAATGAAAAGAAAATCAAAACAATAATTAGAAGCTATTTTGCACAACTGTATGCCAATAAATTTGACAATCTTAGTGAAATGGATTAATATTTACAAAAATAAATAAAATACTTAAATAATCCCATTGCAGAAAAAAAGAAATTGAACAAGCCATCAACGAACTCCCTAAGAAAAAACCTCAGGGCCAAATGGAGATACAAGTGAATTCTATCAAACATTTAAAGAACAACAAATTCCAATACTATATAAACTATTTGGGAAAATAGGTGAAGAAAGGGTCCTATCAAATTCTTTTTATGATACAAATATGGTACTGTTACCTAAACTGGGAAGAGCCAAAACAGAGAAAGAAAATTATAGACCAATTTCCCCAATGAATATAGATGAAAAATTTTACATAAAATATTAGCAAAGAGATTACAGCAACTTATCTTGAGGATAATACACTATGACCAGGATTTATATCAGGAATGCGGGGCTGGTTCAATATTAGGAAAACTATCAGCATAATTGACCATGTCAACAACAAAACTAACAGAAATCATATGATAATCTCAATAGATGCAGAAAAAGCATTTGACAAAATACAACACCCCTTCCTATTAAAAACACTACAGAATATAGGAATAAGTGGAGTCTTCCTTAAAATGATAGGTAGCATCTATCTAAAATCACCAGGAAGCATTATATGTAATGGGGATAAGCTAGAAGCATTTCCAATAAGTTCAGGGGTGAAACAAGAATGTCCATTAGTACCACCATTATTCAATACTGTACTAGTAATGCTAGCTTTAGCAACAAGGGGAAAAAAGAAATTGAAGGAATTAATGTAGGCAAAGAAGAAACAAAGCTATCACTCTTTGCAGATGATATGATGGTATACGTAGAGAATCAAGTAAAAAACTACTTGAAATAAGAAACAACTTTAGCAAAGCTGCAGGATATAAAATAAACCCACATAAACCATCAACATTTCTATCTGTTACTAACAAAGCCCGACAGCAAGGGATAGAAAGAGAAATCCCATTTAAAGTTACTGTAGACATTATAAAATATTTGGGAGTCTGCCTGTTAAAACAAACCCAGGAATTTTATGAACATAATTACAAAACACTTTTCATACAAATAAAGTCAGATCTGAATAATTGGAAAAACATCAGTTGCTCATGGGTAGGCAAAGCTAATATAATAAAAATGACAATTCTACCTAAATTAAATTACTTATTCAGTGCCATATCAATCAAACTATCAAAGCTTATTTTGTAGAGATAGAAAAAAAACAACAACAAAATTCATCTGGAAGAAGAAAAGGTCCAGAATATCAAAGGAATTAATGAAAAGAAATGCAAGGGAAGGTGGCCTAGCTGTACTAGATCTTAAATTATTTTATAAAGCAGTAATCATCAAAGCTACTTGGTACTGGATAAGAAATAAGTGGTGGATCAGTAGAATAAGTTAGGTACACAAGACACAACAGTCAATAATGGTAGTAATCTACTGTTTGATAAAATTAACATAAATGCTAGGGAAACTGGAAAATAGTATGGTAGAACCTGGGCATAGACCAACATCTTATGCTCTATACCAAGATAAAGTCAAAATGGGTACATGATTTAGATATAAAGACTGATACTATAAGCAAACTAGGAGAGCAAGGAAGAGTTTACCTTTCAGATCTATGGAGAAGGGAAGAATTTATGACCAAACAAGAGATAGAGAACATTATGAAATGCGAAATTGATGATTTTGATTACATTAAATTAAAAAGTTTCTGTACAAACAAAACCACTGAAACCATGATTAGAAGGAAAATAGAAAGTTGGGAAACAATTTTTACAGCCAGTGTCTCTGATAAAGGCCTCATTTTTAAAATATATAGAGAATTAAATTGAATTTATAAGAACACGAGTCATTCTCCAAATTATAAATGGTCAAAGGATATGAACAGGAAGTTTTCAGAGGAAGGAATTGAAGCAATCTATAGTCATATGAAAAAAGGCTCTAAATCACTATTGATTAGAGAAATGCAAATTAAAACAACTTTGAGGCACCACATCATACCTATCAGATTCACTAACATGACAAAACAGGAAAATGATAAATGCTGGAGAAGATGTGGGAAAATTGGAATGCTAATGCATTATTGGTGGAGTTGTAAACTGATGCAACCATTCTGGAAAGCGATTTGGAACTATGCCCAAGGGGTTACAAAACTGTGCATATCCTTTGACCTAGCAATATCACTTCTAGGTTTGTATCCCAAAGAGATCATGAAAATGGGCAAAGGAGTCACAAGTACAAAAAATATTTATAGCAGCTCTTTTTGTGGTGGCAAAGAATTGGAAACTAAGGGGATGTCCAAATGGTTGAACAAGTTGTGGTAAATGAATGTAATGGAATGCTACTGTGCTATTAAGAAATGATGAGCAGGCAGACTTCAGAAAAACCCAGAAAGACTTAATATGAACTGATGCTGAGTGAAATGAGCAGAACCAGGAAAACACTGTATACAGTAACAGCTACATTGTGTGATGATGACTGACTTTGATAGACTTAACTCTTCTCAGCAATGCAAGGACCTCAGATAACTCCAAAAGACTCATGATGGAAAATGCTATCCACATCCAGAAAAAGAATTTTGGAGTCTGAGTGCAGATGGAACCATACTATTTGCTCTTCTTTTCTTTTGTTGTTTTGTTTTTTCTTCTTTGTGGTTCCTCCCATTAGTTCTAATTCTTCTTTACATCATGACTAATGTGAAAATATGTTTAATATGAATGTATAATTAGAACCTATATCAGATTGCATGTTGTCTTGGGGAAGGGAGAAAATTTAAAGCTCAAAATCTTATGAAAGTGAATGCTGAAAGTTAAAAATAAGTAAATTAATTATACATATTTTTAAAACAATTACTCCTGCCCACTGACCCCAGAGCAATGATCACAAAGTAGACATATGACCTGTCCATGGTCTCAAAGGAGAAATCACGAGTGAAGCTTTGTGGATTTTCATGAAAATGGAGGTCATTTTAAAACTTCATGTCAAATTGCAAAAGAAAAGGATGATAAGTTCTAGCAGTTTTGTTTTTTCTGAAGCTATCTTTAGTTTAGTCCAAAGCATATTCTGAAACTTCTTTTACAAGGTTTTTCTGTCTTCCCACCAGGTGACCACACACTAACCCAGGTCTTCCCATCCTTAAAAAGCCCTTCACTAGACCCTTAAGCCACCATATTAAGCTAATGTCCTATTAGCCTCTTTCTCTTTATGGTTAAACTTCTAGAAAAAGTTACTTACTCTCATTGCTTCCACTTCTTTCCCATTCTATTCTCTTGTAGTCTTGCTAACAACACTGCCACTGGAAAAAACTGTTTTGTTCTAGACTACTAAGCTCCTTTCTGCTTCTCATTCTACCCAAATGATCCCTCTTTAGTCCATTTTATTAGATCATCCATCACATCCTACCTCTTAACCATGAGCTTCCACCATGACTCAACCCTAGGTCATCTTCTTTTCTCCTTTTGCATTCTCTACTACTGGTGATCTCCTTAGCTCCCATTAGTTCAACTGTCATCTTTATGCAAATGATTCCTAAATCCGTATAGCCAACCTTAATCTCTTTCCTGAGTTATAGTTCCACATCACCAAATGTCAGCTGGATGGCTCCATGTGGAAGCAGTACTGACATCACAAACTCAACGTGTCCCAAATGGAATTCATCCCTCTTCTAAACGGTATCATTCCTGCAATACGTTCCTTTTTCATCTGTCCCTCACAAAATCTTTCTCTTGCTTCAAGACACAACTCAAGTATCACCTTCTACAAACAACCTTTTCTGATCCCCTCAACTGTTAGTGTCCTCTCTCTCAAACTACCTTGTATTTAACTACGTGCATTCACTTCTCTTTACATTTATTTTTTATATAACTTTATATGTACTATATGTGTCCCTGTTGTCTCTTCCATTTAGAATACAAGCTTCTTACAAGTAGGGACTATTTCACTTATTGCATTTGCATTGCCAGTTCTGTATCTGACACGCAGAAAGAGCTTAATAAATCCTTATTAACTGATATTCCTGTTGAGGGTTCCACTATCTTTCTAGTCACCCATGTTAGCAACCTTGGAGTTATCCTCAATTTTTCATTCTTCTTCATCGCCTCCCCCATCTAATCAGTTGCTAAAAGTCATTAATTCTCCCTATCTGCTCTTGTATCAATCCCTTTTCCTCTTCTAGTTTAGGCCCTCATCACCTCTCACCTTGACTACTGTAGTAACTGTCTTCAAATTGGTCTCCTTGCTTCCATTCTCTTCCTTTTTCAATCCATTCTCCATACAGCTGACAAAATTATCTTCCAAAAGCAGAGGTCTGATCATGTCACTCCCCTGCTCAAAAATTCAGTGGTTCCTTATTTCTTTAAGATAAAATAGATACTCCACAGCTTGGCATTTAAACCCTATTCTCATCGTGTGGTTCCAGCTTATCGTCCTAGTCTACTTTGAAATTATTGCCTTTCACAAAACCAGTCTGCTTTGTGTCACCCACACTTGGTATTTGTTCTCCCTTCCACCTCCGTATCTTTGAGTAGGCTGTCCCACATGATTGGAGTATGTTCCCTCCTCACCTTTGCTTCTTAGAGTCTTGTAAGGCCCAACTCATGTGCCATCATCTACAAGAAGTCTTTGCTTATCCCCCTAGTGACCAGTGATCTGTTCTTTTCAAATTATCTTGTATTTGCTTATCTGTGTACATACTGATGCCCTGATAGAAGACAGAACTGCCTTTTGTTTTGTCTTAATGCCCCCAGTGCCAAGCATAGTGCCTTATACATGGAAGGTGGTACTTAATATAAATGCTTATTGAAGGCTATTAGGATGAAAGCTCGAGTAGATGTTTGTATAGAGTTTGAACACATTTGTATATTTCTTAAGTACTGGACTTACAGTGACTCTTTTATTTTCTTTTACTTTCAGCAGAGTCTGGAAAAATATCCTTCTCTTTTCTAATCAATTCAAGCCATTCCAAAGTGATACATTTTTAAAAAAATGGCATTTGTCTTTGATTGACATCTTGTTTATACTAACTTTGCTGGAAACTGGGCTAACTTATCCAATCCAATAAACATTTATTAAGCACCATATTGTGCCATACAAGGCTAGTTATCTGAAAGGGGTAATGTTGCCTTACCAAAGAAAGAAGATAAAGTTGTTTAGTTCTCTTAGCTCAATTTCTTCTTTCTCATCATCAGAAATCAGCTGGTGTGCATGGCCATCCAAGCAATAGAATAATGAGAAGGTAAAATACACTGAGCTTTGCATAGAGTAGACACTGAATAACTGTTTGTTCAATTAAACTGAAAGGTGAAAATAAATGGCAGAGAAAAGAACTCAGAAAGGAAGAGTAAGGACTGCTCATTCCCAAGAACCCCTTCTTAATGTCAGTGTTTGGGGACCAATAGATGAGGGTCTCAGAAGAACAGTCTGAAGCCCCTTTAATGTAGCAGCTATTCAGGGATATTAACTACACAGCATTAACTACACGGCAGAGTTTAAAGGAGAGTCAAACACATTAGGAGACTACCACAGGCTCTTCCTTCAGTCTCAGATAAAAATATGGCTAATAAGAGTGATTACCTCAAAGTGCATCTCTCCTAGCAGCTTCTCCTAAACCAAGAGGATATATGGGTTGGTATCTCCACTTAGCTACATCTCACCTATAAGAGTGAAGTGTAGGAGTAGAAAGGCCCATTTCAGTCATGTTTTTTTTGAGGAAAGGTAACCTAGAGTTGTCATGTGTGGAGAGAATGAGCATCTCAGCACAGCTCCCTCCATAACTAAAATCTAAGTTCCGAACTGAGAAACCTCTTCTTCCTCTTGCAAACTATCCCTACTAGAAATCTGGCTCCCTCCCAGCCAAAGGGTCAACTCCCTCCCCAAAAGAGGCTGTTCATTCTTACAGCAGCTCTCAGGCCACTGGTAGTCACTGCTGCCAAATGGGAGGGTTCTGGCTAACAGATGGCAATTTACTCCCCTCCATGTATCACTGGCATCTTTTGCCTAGGTCAGAGTGAGATAAAATTACTACATGAGTTCCTACCACATTGCCCATTTGACATACTATAAAACTAAGATGGCAGTAACCATCCATGGCTGAATTATCCTCATTCTTGCTTTTAAAGCTTTCGAGAATTCGTCTCCAATTTATCTGTCCAACTTTATCTCCCACAACTAACTCTAAACACAAAAACTCTTGGCTGCTTGTGCTAGTCTTCTCCTTTTACCCCCAAATATTTAATCTTACCTCCAAGTGTTTGCTCATGCTACTTTTCCCACACAGAAGGACCACTCTTGGACACACACATACCTATACAAATTTCAACATTTTAGCCAAATGCAAACTTTATATCATATGTCACAGTTCCTGCCCTGATGAAGTATAGTCTAAAGGTAAATAAAGCACAAACAAAGATAATCATAACATACAACATATAAGTGAATTTAGAGACATGAAAATAAAATATTACGTAAAAGAAGGTTGTTATTGATGAAGGCAGAGATGAGGAGAGCATCATGTTGGAAGTCTTAATGGAAAAGGTGGTATTTGAGTGGAGCTTTAATCGACAAGTAAGAATTCATTAGGTGAAGAGATAGAGGCATCAAATGTATTTACTCTGTATTAAGTTAAGCAATGTGTTATCAGTGAAAACTGAAAGCCCCCAGTGGGTAGCTATACAGAAGCTGCAATTTTCAACTCTTCCTTGGGACACAAAAAAAACTTTGTTCTGGCTTTTTATGTTCTTGATTGGGGACTGTTAGCTCACAAGGGGCAGGAACTATGCTGCACGCTTCTTTTTTATCTTCCATAGCACAGACCTTAATACTAGGGATGTAGAAAGCACTAATAAATGTTTATTGAATTTAACTGAAATTTCTAAAAATGAGGTCTTTCTAGTATATATAGGGCCTCAGAAAAGGGAAGGAACCAAATGTCTCCTCTCATTTTATGGATAAACATGTTTATCTATGTGGCCTTTTTAAAGGTTTGCTTGCTAGGTGTACAGATATTGGAGCTTTTTTTTTTTTTTTTTTTTTGCAAGGCAATTAAGTTAGGTGACTTGCCTAGGGTTGCACAGCTAGTAAGTGTCAAATGTCTGAGTCTAGATTTGAACTCAGATTCTCCTGAGAGTTGGTGCTCTATCCATTGTGCCACCTAGCTGCCCCCTGGATCTTTACTATTACAATTTTCATGCTTCCCACCCAAATCCTAGTATAATTAGTTTTATTAATGCTAATGAGACTAGCATTAATTCTAATGTTAATTAATGGTAACAAAATTTAGCTTCTAGAAGATGTCTGTCCTTCTATAAGCATAGCACAGGAGTTGAGGAGCTAAAAAAACCCTGCATACATCAACAGGGGGACTACACTGGTTCTTTACATAGGATCACAGATCTCTGGAGCTAGAAGGGACTTTAGAAATCATCTAACACATTCTGAGTTATGAATCAACTGTACAGCAGCCCAAACGAGGTTTTCCTGCCTCTGAACATTTTCAGACTCAAGAAGCTTACTGCCTCATAAAAGGCCTATTCTAGTGTTAAAGTTCTTTTATTAGCAAGTTCTTCCTTATTTTGGAAAACTGCCTTCCTGTAACTTTTTTCCCATTCATCCTAGGTCTGCCCTCTGTAGCCACAGAGAAACAAGCTTCTCTTCCACCTGACAACTTTTCAGGTACTTGAAAACAAGCTCATATCACCCATCTTTTTATAGTTTTCTACATTTTATTTTGTTTAACATTTTTTATTACCAGCTATTTAGGTGGAGTCAGAGGAAAGGCTCAGAAGCTACATTTACTGCACTAGAAAACCCCCCAGCTTAACTTGCAAATGTTAAAAATTCAAATGAACAACTGGAGATGAGAGGGAAAAAAAGCAATAGGATGACAGAAGGAAATACATGCACACATGTGCATGTTCACACACACACACACACACACACACACACACACACACACACACACACACACACACACACGAGAACATCTTGTTTTATCCGGCTGAATTGAGTAACTACATTTTTTCCACATTTTGTCACTCTCTCCTAAGCCAGCACCAAGGGGGAGGGAGGACTATTGAAACAAATGGCCTAGCTGCTGCTCTGATGATTGAAGGCCTTGATCTCAAAATACTGTCTGTAGAAAGGTCTACACTCAGATCTGAAAGTCTGCGCCTTTTGTTTTGGGGCACCTTATGGTGGAAACCCAAGCACAGCTGCAAAATAGATAGGATCTACCCTGTGCAGCAGACATAGAAAAGACAAATGGGGAAAAAGATATCTGAAGAGACCCCTCTGGAAGCACTGAATACACGGTGTCTTTTTCCCTCATATGCTCAGTTGCTCCCCACCTGGAGAACCATACATGGCTGCTTCAGGAGTCTAGCAGTTAGAACTGCAAAGCCTTTCCAGCAAAAGAAGTTAAACAGTCAGCCTCCAGACTAAGGGAGCCCAATGGACATTATAACCTGTTCCTATTTTAACCTGAAAAGCATGGCCCTGGTGCAAACGGGTTCCCATAGCACCACTACTGCTGTCCAGCACGTGGTCATCAGGGAGATTTTGTTGGTCAGAGATTTACTGACCCTGCACTCTCAAGGGGACAGAGGTTTTCTTGTCCCCAAGATGTAGGTGTTCCCTGAAAGTAATGGAGACAAAGTGTTTTACTGAACTAAGAAGGGCAGAGAGAGCACTAACAGCCTGGGGACCAAAGGTAGTCTAAGCCCCACTCTCACTCTTCACAGCCTCCAGACAGTTGGGCACCTGCAGGAATGTGAGTCTTGGGCCTCCCTGTGCTGTCCAGAAGCATATGCCCAGGGGACAACACTTCACAAACACTGCCTCAACAGACACAACAGAAAAGCATAATCAAATTGCTCCAATTCTAAGCTAATCTAGATAGTTTTGTTCAAGTTTATAGTAAAATATTTTAAAATGTGTACTTATGCCAAAATCCAAGAAAGTCAATAGTCTCTTTCCTATTATATCTCTAGTATTTTCATTTTCCCTTCATTCTCCCCAGCAAAGTAGATAGAAGATAGCTTTTGGTTCACTCGAATCTGGATGTTTCACTATCTTAATATCTCATTCCTAATGAGCCTGGCTTCCCAAAGTAACATAGAGGTCAGGAAGGAAAAAATAATAAATTCATAGGTTAGATCTGTAAGGGACCTAGAGATCATCTATTCCAACCCTCTCCTTTCATATGCTGGGAAATTAAGGCCTATATAGAAAGGACTTGTCCAAAGTCACAGCAAGTAAGCTAGGGAACAGGCCACTAACCTAGACAGGAGTCTTAATTCTCCTCCATACAGCCTCAGCAGTACTTTGGAAAATGTTAAAAGTACTACATAAACATAGGGAGATTATATAATGATAATTATTTCCTTCAAGTCAGAGCAGCTATTTAAATCCTGCCTTAGAAACAGCCCCAAGTTCAAGTTTATGAATACTGAACATAGAGACACTGGCCACAATGGGCAAGGTAAAGTGGTCAAGGAGGTGTACCTATGAAGCTGCTGTAAGTCAAACTATAAGTTATATCAGCAGAGAAGTGATGGAGCAAGACACTAAGCTTGTTGCCTCTGAACAAGCCAGAAAGCTTACAGCACAGGCTTTTAGTGGTCTTTCTGGCTTCAATTGATTTTTCTATCCATCTTCCTTTTTGTGAGCCTGAGATGTTACCTTGTCTTCCAAGACACAGAGGGTGCACTGGAGATGAAAAAAGCCACCTAAATCTGTAATTCAGTTTTCTAGCATCTCAGTCTCAGTAATGGCAGCATGCCCTGGGCAGTTCTTACCTTTTGTGCCAGGGGGCTGTAGGTTATCTCCCGTCAGAGAGCACCAGCCCACAGGAAAGATGTCCCTGGAATCATAGCGACACCAGTAGTCAAAGGCACCCCGCCACCCATCAAACGTGACAAGGACCTCAGAGCCTCGGACTTCCCCAATGGTGGCTGGACAGATGAAATGCGGGTTCTTCCTATCCACAGCTTCAAGTTTCATTCCCAATTTAAAGAAGTTGTGAGAGGGAGATGGTGGTTCCTAAATAAGGAAGGTAAATACACAAACACAGAAAGGGAAATAACAGGTGTGTAAGCTAAGCAATTGTATCTACTTCACTTAGTGGCTAGTTTTCAGGTAACTGTCATGTGAGATTTATAATGTGCATTTAGTGTAAAAGGGCAATATGAGCACCCTAACTCATCACATGTCAGGAATAGGTTCCACTGTTCCAGGTTCCACTGTTTACCTGGCAGTAACCTAGCACAGAGATTCTCCACAGGGTCTATAACAGTGTAACATCTTGTGTGTGTATGCCTCTTAAAAGTTTCCACATTGTTTTCAGAGTTACTGTTTCATTTGGTTGTCCCAACAGCACTGTGAGGTAGATAGGGCCCAGGACTTAATAATCATTTTGCAGATGAGATTAAAATCCAGTGAAGTAAAGTGATTTTCTCAAGGTCAAAGCATAAGTTAGTGCACAGTGCCTGAGTCATCTTCCTTCACATACTACCATGACCACTCTTCTAAATAAAAAGCTTTAGTGATTCACTACTGCCTTCCAAATAAAGAATAAGTTCCTGTGACTCAGGCATTTGGAGAACAATATGGTTCTAACCGAACTGTCCAGCTTTATTTCATAGTACTGTCCTCCATGTACACTATGTTTCAGCCAAATTAGACTACCTTCTCTTCCCTGTTCTGCTGTTACCTTCTCTAGTTCTCTTGCCTTTGTTCCTCTTCACTGTTCCTCACCCCCTGCCCGCCGCCCCCCCCCCCCCACTCACCTGGAAGAAACTCTTGCCCTCTATCTGGTTTCAAGGCCTAACTCAAAAACCACCCCTTCCCTTTAACTCTCTCTCAGCCTGCAGATAAGATGGCTCTCTCTTCCCTCAACCTGCTCAGGATACTTTGTGCTTGAATCTCTCCTTCATACCTAACTCACTCTCCCTTGGGCACCTCAGTGGAAGCTCTCGCATAGTAAGTAAGCACTTATTTGTTAGTTTAAATTAAGTCCAGAAATTCTAACCAGCCTATTGTTCTTCCCATTAGGAGTTTGGTATCACCCTATGAAAAAAGTTGCCACTAGCCCAAGAAGTACTGCGAGGTTGTATACATACTGTGCAGGATACACGCCTCAGATCTTGAGAGTCTGAGGGCATTGCAGGCATCCACCCAAAGACAGCCAAAGGCCAGGGTTCTCTGAAGGTCACCATACCTTGTGGAAAATCCGGACAGGAGCCATCTCTGCCCCATTTAGCGTCTTCAAGAGGAACATAGGCCAGGAGGAAGCATTCAGTCGAAATCCTGAAGCAATAGAATAGGAAATGGGAGAAGTATGTCAGAGAGTGTGATGTTATCATATCCTTTCCAGTGTGTCTCACTAGTCATGACAAGTATCATGATATTTCTAAGCCATTGATTCTATTTTCAAGCTAATGAGTCTAACCAACCAGTTGCTACTCCATTTTACCATTGCTATTCAAATCTTGGAATTTTTTTTCTCACAAAATCCCAAAGGGAGGTTGTATACGGATATCAGGTAGTGCCAACTGGAAAGTACCCTGAGAAAAATGATATCCAAATCATTTAGCTGATGCCAAACGGCTGCAAAAACCAATGTATCTACCCCAACATAAATTTCTCTTTCATTTACCTTAGTACAAATGACATAAGTCTGGCTCTGTAAGGGCCTTTTCTGGTGTTCACTATTTGTTCAGGAAACTCAGAATCAAATAATAATAAAAGAGCTGAAGGGGGCTTCCTTTTCCCAGTGAGGAAACTGAGGCTCAGAGAGGTTATATGATTTGCACATGGTCATAGGGTGGCAGAACTTGATTGAATCACTGAGGTAAGGTGATTTTCTTTTTATCATAGTCCTTCTAGACAGAATTCTCTCCTCTCTCCCTCATTCGTGGCACTTCCCAAGAGTTTCCCAAATCTTCTCCTTATCCTTAGCAACCTCGGTAGATTAATTGGACCAAAGCCGCTGAAGACTAGAGGCAAGTACAAATAGAACTGCAGGAAGGGAAGAGCTTTAAGAACAGGCACTCTGAACTGAAGTTAGTAATAAATATAATTAGATCAAGGTGGGGGGTGGAGATGGAGAAGAATTAAGGAGGGAAAGGTATGGCAGCTTTCTGCTTGTCTTAAACCCTAAATCATATTTCTTGATCTCCAGAGAGATTTCCTGGTATCTATAACCTACTTTTTTTTTCTCCCTCAGGGCTTGGGCTACCTGCTCCTTTGTCTATGATTCATTCACCTGGGTTTTCTTTATCTCACATCTATTGCAGAATGGAAAACAGGCTTCCAACTTTTCCCTCTCCCATCCCGTCCCTAAGTAAATAGATAGCCCCGTTTCTGGTTTTTTACTGCTAGTAATTACAGAGATAGGGATAAAAATAACAAACATGGGAAAGTTACAGTTATAAGAAAACTTTAGAAGCCTCTGATGTTAGTCAACACTAACATACATTCAAATGTACATGGAGCCAGGCCTGCTTTTTCATAGTTCTTTCTTACTCCTTCACTGACTCATCTTGGTTCGCCTTAGGAGTCAACCCAGACCAAATCCTCTGGGTCTCTTTCGCTCTTGGGACTGGTGCCCTTGGACTTCATCTGTAGTGTTTGATTAGACAGAAGAAAAGAGTCTTGGTTTTTCCTGCATTTCTCTTTCCTGTAGTGGGATTAACTGTTAAACAGTGGCCACCTGGGCCCACAGAGTTTCAAATATATTTAGTTCTAGCTGAAGAGAGGTACCAGTGTTTGGTCAGCCAATTCAGAATCAAAGAACATCTGGATTTCCTCAGTAGAAAATGACGGAAGAATTGCTACCTTGGGCATCATTGTGACAATAAGGAGAAACTAGCTGATAAAGTAGAAGTGGCAGAAACCTTGGGTAAAAGTGACTGTGTTGTTTTAGAGTCCATGAGAACCAAGCAAAGAAACACTAGACATACTCAGATGTCAAAACCTAGATTTTAGGAGGTCAGATTTCAAAAAGTTCAGGAACAAAAGTAGTGTCTCAAGCCATTTTCTTTCAAGTGAGAGAAGGGATCCTAAAATGAAGGTTTTCTGCTGTTATAACCAGTTTTCCCTAAACTAGGGATAATCAACCCAACCTTTAAAGCTGACCTCTTTCTGTTTCTGCCACCCTTTTATAGCAGAGTATCTATGACAAAGACTAAGGTGACAGCTTTCCCCTTCTGTCACTGATTCTACTGAGTCTGAGCCATGGCTCTCTGTGCTTAGCCAATTTCTCAAAATGATTTCTTTTTTTTTAAAACACTGATGGCAGTGGCAGTGTAGACACTCCTATCCCTCTTACTTATGACCATAAAAAATCTTCTTGGAATTTAGGTCTGTACTACATTTGAGAACCTGGTGTGAGGATGGGAGGATCCAAGCTTTATGGCCCCATTGCTTCCAGGTAAAGGAGGCACCAGGTAGCCTCACAGCTCTCCTGAAGTGTCACTGTATCTCTGCCCTATTTCCATATTTCTAAGGACAAACTGGAAGTAAGAGTTGCTGGGATGGAAGTCAGGGATGACCAGAGGGTAGCCTTTTTCACTGAAACAGAATTATAAGAGCATAACTAGTATTCTTCTGCCACCAGGGTCTTCATGAACATCACAATAACTTGGAGATAAGTCAAATGGCTGTTCCTTAAATTTTTTCCATGAAGAGAGACTTCATATGGTTCACAATTCACCTGAAATAAGTATTAAAAATTGTGTGTATGTGGGGCAAGGGGAGACTTTCATCTATGTATATTTTCAAGAAGCAGATAGATGAAGATATAAGAATAGAAAGAAGTTGCAGCCAACACCAGCCACAAGCAACATCCTAGAAAGTATACCACAGAGAACTAAGGGAGGGAAAAGGCTATGAAAAAGATGTGAGCATTCTTCAGTCTTCCAAGGTAAAGGTCAAGGAGGGACATGATCTGATTCTATAAAATCAAGAATGGCATATATGATGAATGAGGTTCAAATCCCAACATACTAAGATAAGGGAAGCTCTTTTGAAACAGGAACAAGGTAAATTTAGGAATAAGAGGATATCCTATTTGACATAGTGGATAATAATATTTATAGAACCTATTGCCGCCAGAGTTAGTAAGAACAGAGAATAATTAAATGCGTTCAAAAAAAGTTAAACAACTTCATGAATAAGACACATAAGATTACTAAGGGGAAATATACCTAATTTTCAAGATTGATATCAGAGAAGATAACTAGACCCTTCCATGGAACATTTCTTGGGCCCATTGTTGGTAAGAGAGTTCTGGACTGTAGAGGCAAGGTGCCTGACCTGGTATGACAAGCCTTATATTCCAGCAGTATAGTTCAGATGCCCGGGTTCTACCTGAGAGGTTCTTAACTTTTGGTACATGAACTTATTTTTAAAAAACATTTTAACATATATCAATATAATCAATTACCTTTGTAATCTTACATACTTACTTCATACAGAATTTGAAAACAGGTCTTCCTGACTCCAAGTCTAGCACTCTATTTGCTGTGCCACCTAGCTGCCCTGAAGGGGTCCATGACACAAAAAAGGTTAAGAACCTCTGTTCTGGACCATGAACTTTTTAACCTAACTTCAGAAGTAATAGTAGGCAATAGGAAGACATGATACCAGATGCAGACTACATGATGTGTTCAATCCAATTAGCAGATTCCATCTCTCACCTTGCTCTTGTTTCTTAGAGAGCTCAGGAGTCATATATTGGCATGAGAAGTTGAATCAAGTCAGGGCAATCACCTCTCTCTGACCATTAAACAAGAATCTCTGGTTAAAAGAGGATGACTTTAAAAAAGGCTGATTAAACAATACTAGATCTGCATGTGAGAGCCACAGGGCTCTCCTCAAATTTCATCATGCCCAGACTTACAGAGGAAAGGCTTTCTGTCTGACTTCTTTCCACCCTTTAACCGGCCACTTTTAAGGAACTTCCAGGTACTCTGCAATCCATTTCCATGAAATGGATAGTGACCTAGTGCCCTCAAATCATAGGTTATGGCTGTCATTTTACCACCCTTGGTGCCCTCAAGTGGTAGGTATTAGAATAGCATTTGCGCAAGGGAATTGCGAGGTGCAATTAACCTGTTTTCCAAGGCCCTTGTTATAGCAATTCTTAATCAAATGTCTTTGAAATTATGACATACTATCACTGCTTGATTTTGTAACACTCCTGTTCCTGCTACAGAAAGAGAAAGAGAGAGATAGAGAGACAGAGTTTGGCAAAATAGATGCTGCTCAAATGGGTTATAGTTAAAATAAACTGTGGTCCATGGATATACAGCTAGGTCCCAGTTAGTGCAAATTACAAACGCTGTGAATTGATTGAATTACTCAAATTCACACTATTTGACATTACAATTATATGTAAAATATAGTTTCAGCCCAATGGAAGCATGTAGTTTGAGTCCAAGTAATCAGATCATTTCATAGGATTTGTCGTTCACTCTAATCAAGACCTAGATATAATGGAATATATTACTATATCATAAAAGATGACAACTATAAAGAAATCAGAGAAGCACAGGCTGTCTTACTTAAACAGATACAAGCTGAAGTAAGCAGAACAAGGAAAATAATATATACAATTACTATAACAATGTAATTAGAACAAAAAAAGAAGCTAAATGTATAAATAACATGACCAAGTATGGACTCTGAGCAGAGTTGAAAAAATATAGCTCCCACCCTTATTTGCATAAGTGGAAGATGATGGGTATAGAATATTGTACACACAGTCAGCTGTAGTTGATATGCTGGTTAGTTTTGCTAAATCGATTATTTTCCTCTCTCTTAGAGACAGCTAGGTAGAATTGTGGAAGGAGCCCTGGGCCTAGAATGAGAGAAACCTGAGTTCATATCCGACTTTAGACACTTAACCAGCTGTGTGATGCTAGGCGAGTCACCTAACTTCTGTCTCCCTCTTTCCCTCACTGTAAAATGAGAGTGACAGTAGTATCTACCTCCCAGAGTTGTTTTAGGATCAAATAAGATAATATTTGTAAAGCGTTTAGCACAGTGCCTGGCACAAAGTAGACACTTAATAGATGCTTATTTCCTTCCTTCCTTTTTATTCTTTGTTATAAGAGATGTTCATTGGGCAGGAGAGAGGGAAAGGATATACTCAGAAATTAAAAGGATGATAAAAGAAGATATCAACAAGATATGTTTCAAAAATAAAGTGAGTAGGGGCAGGTAGGTGGCACAGTGAGTAGAGCACCGGCCCTAGAGTCAGAGGACCTGGGTTCAAATCCGGCCTCAGACACTTGACACATGTACCAGCTATGTGCCCTTGAGCAAGTCATTTAACCCCAATTGCCCTGCCCAAAAGCAAAAAATAAATAAATAAAAATAAAGTGAGTTGAGGTTGATTAAAAGATTTTGTGGAAGAATTTCACAAGCAACCCTAACATAATCAGATATCTTGGGGTGACACAAAACCAGGGTTGAGAACTAAGAGAAGGAGAAAACACAAAATATCAAAAGCAATTAGGTCCTGCTCATGTATCAGAGAGGGCCAATTATCCAGTGTTCCCACCTCTATTGCACTTCGGTTTTTTTTGAAGATTGGGTGTATTTCATTCAGGTTAGAAATACAGTGGCCATTCATGGCCCTGATCCCATTCGTAGTGAGTCTGTGAGCTTTGAATTGCTCCAATTCCAATCCAGGCCTGTTCACCCCTCCTAAGGCAGTCTGGTAGCCCTTTGCTCTTGGGGGTTCACCATATTTGTTGCCAGACTTAGTGCAGACACCCAATTGGCTTTAGCTCACTGCTGAGCTTAAGCAATACACCAGCCTCAGCCTCTCCAGTAAAAGGGATCACAGGCCTATGCCACCCTATTTGGCATCTCTTTCTTATTGAAGGGTCCCTGGGAGCTTTCAGATCTCCTGGAAAAATGATAGGAATGTCATAAAATTACGAGCTCAAATTAATTTACTGAATGCCTACTATGTGCTAAGCCCCTCCTGGGCTGGCAGACTTTCATTCAGGACCATGGATGGTTTACTGAGGGCCTCTCCAGAAATTTTTCCTCTACTAGAAGGAGTATTCATTAATTCAACAGGCAGACCAAAATAGCATATGAGAGATGGAGAAAAAAGTCATTAGTTCAGAATTATAAACCCTTCAACAAGGAGCTGCACAGCCTACAGACTGAAAAGGAGGGGGTTTTCCTTAGAAAGAGAAAGCCTTTAGTCCCATGCACATCCCATAGGTATCTTGGGAGATACAAGTAATGAGACTCTCTAGGAAGACTACATCCTTTTTCCTGGGCAGCTCCAAAGGAGTGAGGGCCCTTCCTGTTACATTAACCCCAGAATAAGAAGTGTGGGCTTGTCTGACCTTTAGTTATACGCAAAGATGTAACAGGAGACGCTGGGCTTTGCTGTCCTAGCACCTTTAGTACTTCTGGTAGCCAGATAACCTGCCCAGGAGAGGCTGAGACCTGGTCACTCACCCAGGGGAGGCTGAAGCATCCCTCCATTCTTCTCACAGTTACCAATGGGCTGGATTTCAGCTGAGTCAACTAGTCTCCAGAAGTCATTCTTATTGTCACTGCCATCCAGGCGTAGTCGGAGTCGAGCACCCGTCAGCCCAACCACTGTTGCAATGCAGGTGGAGGTGGTGTTTCTTGGGTCCTGAGCTTCCAACTTCATGCTGATCTTGAACTCGTTGCTTGGGGGAGTGTAGGACTGAATAGAACAAATCAAAGGGATAATGTAGATTGACATTGTAAAGTATTCACCTTAGGAAATGCGTAAAGTCTGATTCCTTGAAATCACCTAGCCTGAAATTTGAGTTGATCATATGCAGCATTAAGAAGAAGTGGCCCTGAGTTCCCACTCCATTTTATATCATTATCAAAGTGGAATTTCCTGGGAAAGGGATAATGGTAGATGAGATCAGGGAAGGTATTCCTGTCCCCCAAGGCATTGAATACTGCCTTTTATCAAGAGACAAAGAAAGAAAGGTCATGGTGGACTGATGGATTCTCATCCGGCTTAGCAAACCCAAATGTATCTGTCTGTTACACCCATACTACCCACCCCACACATTCTTATAATACTTTCTGGAACCAGTACATTAGTCTCCAACATTGCCCCTAACCTCCTCTGGAGATTTAGTCTGCTATCCTCCCAATTATAAATTAATTTTCAGAGGATGTTAGTTTTTTCCATCTGAAATCAACTTAAATACTGACCTGTTTTTTTGTCTTTTAAATACAAAATTGTGGTCTGAATAAAATAAACATGTCAAAGCTCAAAGGTGGCAATGGGAGAGAAGAGGCAGGCTCCACACTGAGGAAAGGGCTTTTATTCCTCCACAGAGCATCATTCCACCATCACCCATCCTGTCAACTCTTATCCCCTCCCCAGGACATGGCCAACATCATCTTTATAACTGATGGAACACTGATGTTACTGTGGGGCATGTTAAGTGTCAATGGCTCTGATCACGTCTTCGAAGACCTAAGAACGACCCTGTGGCCTGCCAACCCTTTAGTGTCAACTTCTTAACTCAAGACTGAGAGTGAAGTAGATGATGTGTAAAGGGGAAATGATGTTGTACTTCCTTTATTAGCCACATCTAAGATTGCAGAATATGGTCCAATTTATCCCAGCTAAAGGGGAAAGGCAGAATTAGTGCCTCTGCCTAATGACAAAGGAAACTATCTCTGAGGGTCTACAGAGGATAGTAGGGCCACCCCTTGGGACAGGACTGCTGTCTGAGTGGCTGTGGGGAATGTCTATTGCTGTGACTCAGGTAACTATCATTGTCCGCCTCAATATATTTTCCTACTAAGATTAGTTTGTCTTCTGGTCTTCTTTTAAGAAGTCTAAGGTGACAGAGTCCTATCCTCTATTTACCTAAGGATCATGAGTAAAACCCTTTCCCCTACCCAATGATCATACTCTGCAATTGATTACCTGCTTGAAGCAATGGGCAGGCGCTGGGATGGAACATGTTTCTTTTAGGTATTTGTCCCAGGTGAAATGACCTGCAGAGGAAATAGACATTTCTAGCACACTTAACTCTCTAAAAAAATCCTTAAGTTCTTATCAGGGGTTTGGGATCCAGGGAGAGCTGGAAGTGATTCAGACTTAATGCTCAACCTTCTGCACAGAGGCTGCTTTCATTTCCTGTCACAGGAACCATATTACTTTGCTTAGACAACATCCAGCCAAGGAATTGGAAAATGAAATTTCTGCACCCAAAGCAAGATGGATCTATTGGCCAGAGGGTACCATTCTAAGGCAATGGCTTTCTTGGTGTGGTTAGGGGATCACTGGAGTATTCCAAGTTGTCTCCAAAAAGGCCCAAATATAAGGACCAGATGCACTAGTATTCAGACAAGGTTCTCAGCCAGCACAGTCTGGATAAATGAGAAGAGATGGGACCTATCTACTCTGAGTGACTCAAGTACTGTAAATGCACTGATCATCGTTTAAGCATTCAAAAGCTCACGCACTACTGGTAATGCCACTGCCAATTTAGATGAGAAGTGTGGCAGTGAGATGGTACAATGGCAAGTCTGGACTGAAGCAAAAGAAGCTTTATGAAAGCATAGGATGGAAAGACCAAAAGGAAGGGGAGTGGTAGCTTGGAAAGTCTGGATGAAGTAGAATAAATATGATGTTCTCTTTGTCCTCAGTCTCCGAACTGCTTTTTTTCTTTCCCTGTCAGAAGCCTATAGCGTTTAGAGTTCTATAATTCTGACGCCTAAAATGACAAGGACTTAAAAATATACAGTGAATTAGGTATAAAGTGCTAGCCCCAGGGGAGTTTGTCTGGGTGTCTTTGGTCTTGCTGAAGTTGTTCATAGCCCCAAGTTTAAGATCAGTCCTAGATGTAACATGAAGTGTTAGTGATGACACTGGAGTCCAAGAACTATGGTATCAGAGACAAAATCAGACAAAAACAAATTTCTTCCTCACTGGAATGGAAGAATTCACTGAGTTTTTTACTTCCAAGTTCAAGCCATCTCCAAATACCCACTGAGAGGTGACCCTAGGATGAATGAGGAAATTTCCAGAGGAGGCAGAAATAGGTTTGGGGTACCCCTCACAAATTAAATCAACACTGTGGTAAAGCAGCATCATCTGAAGTTTCTTTTGTAACTTGATTGGCACAGAAGCCCCCTTTGGGCCAAGCAAAAGCATTAGATGCTAGGAATAAAAATGAGTCACTGAATGATGCAATCTAAATCATTCCAAAAATGATGCCAAGACTTTATACACTATTGACTTTACAGCTTTGCCTTTAACACTGGTCCCTTTCCCACTATTTTCAACCAAGCCAAATGGATCTGGATAGGAATCACACAGTAAGTCCTGAACCATTTCATGAACTGGTCACCAATTAATCATCTGTACTAGACAGTTAGCCTACAGGGTAAATGAGGTGGATATGTCCTCAATGACAAGGATTTAAAGAGCTGATTGGATTTAAGACAGAGGCAGTTCCCAGCTGAGGGGGCCCTAGGGTAAGGACTGAATACATTTTATCACTATCTGCTGTCACTGAAAGGCAGGCGAAAACAATAAAAAAAAAATGTGATTTCCCCCCAAAGAGGCTAATCCTTACAAATGAGGGATTTGGTGGAGAATGTGTCTGTGAACTGACCAGACTGTGATTCTAGAGGGTTGGCTAGCTCAGACTCGGGTAATTGCTTGTATTAGCTTGTGTCCTGATGAACAGCACCCAAGAGACTCTGGTTTTCAAGTAATTATGGAAGCAGCAGGGGTGCCACAATAATTAGAATCAGTTACAGTTTGCTACTCCACACCTCGATGGCTTTAATCAATTGCCATGTGATGACAGAGATGGTCCAGAAACCTCAGACCTTCCAATTCCTTGGGGTTCTCCATTACCATCTGAGAGGAAAACCTGCTGCTCCCTTTTCAAGACCATCCACGGACACTGTGTAGGTTAGAAAAACTGCATCATATCATCATTTTCATTTTTCTTAAACAATATAATAATAATTCTCAATTCCACAGATAGCACAAGCATTATTATTTCTACTCTACAGATAAGGAAACTGAGGCTCAGACAGGTAAATAAGGTGAGTTGCATGAAACTACTCAGGAAGTATCAGAACTGGGACTCAGATCCACTATCCAAGACGTGACCCCCTATCATTAGCAAAAATACCTAAATGAGGTTAACGCTCATTTTTTTAACATTCATTTTCTTAACAAGAATTTCTCAAGCACCTACTCTGTGCCCAGCACTACATATTTCTATTTCTATTCTATTCTATTAGGCAGAATGGGACACAAAAAGTGAAGGAGATGTATGTCCTGCCCACAAAGAGCTCACATCTAAATAATATATGTGAAAACACTCTAAAAAGAAATTTCTATGAAAAAAGGATGGTTTCTCTTTATCCCATACAAGCAAAATACTATCATCTTCAGCAGAGCCAGTGAAATCTGAAATATAAAGAATGTTCACTAAATGTAATGAAAAACAGCCATATGAATTAGCATTGATCCAGAATCTAGAAAAGCTGAGCCACAAAAAAGAAATTGGGTTTTGGACAAAGTAAGAACTTTAAGAAAAACCTAAATGCATGAACCCAAAGTACTGATATAAACTTCCTGGTATTAAAAATTTGAGATTCAGAAGATTCTTTAAAGGTCATCTTGTTCAATGCCCTCAATCAAGGCAAGAATGGAATCTCAGAGTTAAAAGGAAGTTAAAAGGAAGCTGAAAGGATCATCTAATCCAATCCATACCTGACTTACAAGAATTCCCTCTACAACATTCCCCAACAAGTGGTCATCTCACTACAGTATCTCTAACAGATAGTCATTCAGTTTCTATCTGAACACTTCTAGTGACAGAGAGCTTACTACTTAACAAAAGTCTCTTCCATTTTTCAATAACCAGAGTTAATTCACTAACAAAAAATCAAATACCACTTGATACCTATAAAACATGTGATCTGATGGAAAGGGTGAAGAATGATGGTATCAACACCAGGGAAAAATTGGACTAGCAATACATGCCTGCCTATTTTATATCAATGCTGAATAAGTAGAAGCTTATCTTTTTTCCAACTGGGGATATGATGGGAAAACATATTATAGCACAGGACTACTCCAGTGGGAGTTTTATCCCCATCCCATGCCTTCCAAAAATCTGAAATGTCCACCATTAATCTAGTCAAAAGATTGAAGACCCTTGTCAAAATGTTGAAACCACAATGGTGATGTCTCCAAATGGAAATCATATGCAAAAAACAGAGAACTGAGAATTATAGAATGTTTAAAGACTTAGTTAAGGGATGCAGGAGAGCAAGCAACCAGAAGACCTATGTTTGATTCCTGGTCTGCCATTTTACTAAGTGGTCAAATCCCTTCCCCTCTCTAGGCCAAAGTTTCCTCTTCCGTGAAACCATGAGTTAAGTGTCTCTTCTATTCTTATATACCTTCATTATGGGAGTAGCAGAGGACAAAGGAGAGTTTAGGTTGTAATGATTTAAATACCAACCTGCAATCAATTGGTACATATTTAAGTGCCTACTATGTACCACATACTATGCTAAGTGCTGGGAATACAAACAAAACAACATATACATATTAGTATATAAGGAATATATATAAAAGATAAAAACAAGGTAGTTTTGTGAGAGGGCACTAGTAGTTGGGGGGGGCGTAAAAAAGTCCCACATTAATTACTGATACAGGGATAAGGAGTGTTGTATATGAAGAACAGCAAGTAGGCCATTAAAAACATAAAAGAAACTGTAATATAAAATGGAAGATAAGTGCATATGAGAATGACAAAGAATTCACAGGAAAGAAAGACCATGTGACTAGGGGGAAGAAGAAGCTCAAAAAAGGCTTCATGGAAGAACTTTTGAAATGAGTCTTAGGATAAGTAGGATTTCAAGAGGAAGAATCAGTGGAAAGGGGGGGAGGTTCCATATAGGCAAAGGTGAGATGGCATGAGAAACATTCTGGGAATGAGGAGTGATTCTGTTTGGCTGGATGTTAGAATTAGAAACAGTTAGATAGAACAGAATTGTGGAGGATTTTGAATAACAGGACAGAAGTCTGGATTTAAGCTGGAAGTGACTGAAGGCTTTCTGAGAAGAGAAATAATGTATACATTATGTGCACTTGACTTAAATATGAGACACTTTAACCTAGAAGTGGATGGAATTGCAAGGGAGGCACAACAAGCAGTTAGGTGACTACTGATAGAAAGGGCCTCAGTCTAGCTTCCAGTTCTGCTCTAACTTCCCATGCAACTTTGGGCAAGTCATTTCACCTATTTTGGGCCTCAGTTTCCCCTCCAAGAAATGAGAAGGTTTGGGGGCGGAGCCAAGATGGCAGCTGGAAAGCGGGGACTTGCTTAAGCTCCTCCCCACGTCCCTCCAAACACCTATAAAAATGACTCTGAACAAATTCTAGAGCTGCAGAACCCACAAAATATTGAAGGGAAGCAGGGATCCAGCCCAGCGCAGCCTGGATGGTGGCTGGAAAGGGTCTATTGCACCGTGCTGGAAGCAGAGTGGAGAAGAGCCCAGTGTGGGCCATGCCCGGACCAACCAGACCAGGAGCCGTGCGGAATAGGTGTAGCGCCCTGAATCAGTGAGCTGTGGCAGTTACCAGACTTCTCAAACCACAAATGCCAAAGACAACAGAGAAGGTTAGCGGGAAAAGCTTCTGAGACAGAGTGAAAGGAGTTCACGGTTGGCCGCAGAGGTGGTATAGCTGTGAGGCTGCTTCCAGAGCTACCGGGCAGTTGCTTCCAGCCCCAGGCCCACCTGGTGGAATCAAGCCGAGGATTAGAGCAGGAGTGGAAAGCCTGCTTTGCCATGCCTGGATCTGAGTCACAATCCTGGTTGGCAGTTCTTGAGGGAGAAGGAGCGCTAGTGTGGCAGAGCTTGCTGTGTAGTAGTATCTCTGAAAATAGCAGAGCAGCCCCTCAAGCTTGGGACAAAGTATTCTCTACTCTACAAGCAGTTGTACCCCAACAAAAAACTCCAGGGTCAAGCAGTTGTCTGGGAACATGAACAGGCAGCAAAAATCTCAGATTCGGACTTAGACTTCGGAATCTTTTTTTGGTGACAAAGAAGACCAAAACATACAGCCAGAAGAAGTCAACAAAGTCAAAGAGCCTACATCAAAAGCCTCCAAGAAAAATATGAATTGGTCTAAGGCCATGGAAGAGCTCAAAAAGGATTTGGAAAAACAAGTAGGACAAGTAGAGGAAAAATTGGGACGAGAAATGAGAGTGATGTGAGAAAACAATGAAAAACAAGTCAATGACTTGCTAGAGGACACCCAAAAAAATACTGAAGAAAATAACACATTAAAAAATAGACTAACTCAAACAGCAAAAGAGCTCCAAAAAGCCAATGAAGAGAAGAATGCCTTGAAAGGCAGAATTAGCCAAATGTAAAAGGAGGTCCAAAAGACCACTGAAGAAAATATTACCTTAAAAATTAGATTGGAGCAAATGGAAGCTAGTGACTTTGTGAGAAAATCAAGATATTATAAAACAGAACCAAAGGAATGAAAAAATGAAAGACAATGTGAAATATTTCATTGGAAAAACCACTGATTTGGAAAACAGATCTAGGAGAGATAATTTAAAAATCAAAAAAAGAGCCTAGATATCATCTTTCAAGAAATTATCAGAGGAGGCAGCTAGGTGGCACAGTGAGTAGAGCACTGGCCCTGGAGTCAGGAGGACCTGAGTTCAAATCCGGCCTCAGACACTTGACACATGTACTAGCTGTGTGACCTTGGGCAAGTCACTTAACCCCAATTGCCCTGCCAAAAAAAAAAAAAAGAAATTATCAGAGAACTGCCCTGATATTCTAGAGCCAGAGGGTAAAATGGAAATTGAAAGAATCCACCAACAGCCCCCTGAAAAAGATACCAAAAAGAAAACTCCTTAGGAATATTGTTGCCAAATTCCAGAACTCCCAGATCAAGGAGAAAATACTGCAAGCAGCCAGAAAGAAACAATTTGAGTATTGTGGATATACAATCAGGATAACAGAAGATCTAGCAGCTTCTACATTAAGGGATCGAAGGGCTTAGAATATGATATTCCGGAGGTCAATGGAGTTAGGATTAAAACCAAGAATTACCTACCCAGCAAAAATGGGTATCATGAGTATCATGCTCCAAGGCAAAATATGGCTTTTCAATAAAATAGAGGACTTTCAAGCTTTCTTAGTGAAAAGACCAGAGCTGACTAGAAAATCTGACTTTCAAACACAAGAATCAAGAGAAGCACAAAACGGTAAACAAGAAAGAAACATCGTAAGGGATTTACTAAAGTTAAACTGTTTTGGTCACATTCCTACATGGAAAGATGATGCATGTCATTCATGAGACCTCAGTATTAGGGTAGCTGAAGGGAATATACATCCATACACACACACACACACACACACACACACACACACACACACACACACACACCACACAGACACACACACATATGCACATAGAGGGCACGGGGTGAGTTGAATATGAAGGGATGACATCTAAAAAACCAAAATCAAATTAAAGGATGAGGGAGGAATACATTGAGAGAGGGAGAAAGAAAGCGATAGAATGGGGCAAATTATCTCACATAAAAGTGGCAAGAAAAAGCAGTTCATTGGAAGGGAAGAGGGGGCAGGTGAGGGGTAATGAGTGAATCTTGCTTTCAACAGATTTGACTTGAGGAGGGAATACCATACACACTCATTTGGGTATCTTACCCCACAGGAAAGAAGGGGGAGGGGGATAAAAAGGAGGGATGATAGAAGGGAGGGCAGATAGGGGGAGGAGGTAATCAAAAGCAAACACTTTTGAAAAGGAACAGGGTCAAGGGAGAAAATTGAATAAAGGGGGATAAGACAGGAGGGAGCAAAATATAGTTAGTCTTTCAGAACATGAGTATTGTAGAAGGGTTTTGCACAATGATACACGTGTGGCATATATAGAATTGCTTGCCTTCTTAGGGGAGGGTGGGTGGGGAGGGAAGAGGGGAGAGAATTTGGTACTCAAAGTTTGGAACTCAGAAGAAAAGTTGCTTTTTCATGCAACTGGGAAATAAGATATATAGGCAATGGGGGATAGAAACGTATCTTGTCTTACAAGAAAGTAAGAGAAAAGGGGATGGGGGAGTGGGGTGACAGAAGAGAAGGCTGACTGGGGAATGGGGCAATCAGAATATATGCCATCTTGGAGTAGGGGGAAGGGTAGAAATGGGGAGAAAAATTGTAATTCAAAATCTTGTGGAAATCAAGGCTGAAAACAAAATGTTGAATAAAAAAAAAAGAAATGAGGGTTACACTAAATGACCAACAAGCTCCATTCTAGTTCTAAATCTATAATCCTATTAATCAGTTAAACAAGGTGAAAGTAAGCCTACACAACAGTAGAAGTGGAGACAGAATAGTGCAGAGAAATGAAGGATATATGGGGGTAGAATCAGTAGGATTGGCCACTGTAGGTTGGGAAAGGTAGCAATCAGTTATCTCTTGTTTCAAGTCTGGGTAATTAGGAAGCTGATGTTGCCATTTATAGAATGGAACAGTCAAAAGAAGGTTTTGGAAGGAAGAGGTGAAGTTTTACTTTTGATTTCCTTGATAATGTATCTGTCCCTAAAATGTGCAATTCCATGAACTCCATGAGCCCACAAACTAAGGCTCAGGGTGATTAAGTGACTTGCCCATGGTCACAGAGCCAGCAAATGTGGGGTTCTTCCTGATCCCAATTGCAGCACTTGACATGGTGCTGTGATGTTTTAGATGAAGGAATGAAGCTTAGGGCTGTTGAGTGACCTGCCCATGGCTGTTTAGCTCTTAAATGTCAGTCAAGATTCCAATCCAAGTTTCTTGGCTCTAGGTTTAGCACTCTTTCCACTGCACTACAGGTGTATAAGTTATAGGGAAAGAGAATTCAGTTTGATATGAAGAAAAACTAACTGTCCCAATGGACAGGGACTGCTTTCTGATGCAATAAGTTCCCCATTAATAGAGATCTTCAAGTGGGAGTCAGGTTACCACTTGTCAGGAATGTCATGCTGGAGATACAGGCTCATGTTGTTCAGATATAGGTTAGATCTCCGAAGTCAATCTCCAATCCCAGTCTATAATTCTGTGATTTGAATGTGATGTAGTATAAAGGGATCTAGACTTGATCTAGAACCTAGATTCAGATCCCAGCTCTGATGCTAGCTGCCTTTCCTCTATGTCCTGAGATTAATCATTGTCTTTGCTTTTCCATAGGATCAAAGGCTAAGCCATCCCTGGCCTCACTCCACAATATGCATGAGGCATAGAATAACAGAACCTTGGAGTGAGGAGGGTCTACATACAGAATACAGAATGGGAGAATGGCAGGCTGTCCTAGGGATCCTCTAGTCTGATCCCCTCAATTGATGGATGGGGTAACTGAGGGTAAGAGAGGCTAAGGGACTAGCCCAAGGTCTCACAAAGCCAGTTAGTGCTGGAAGCAAGACTAAATCTCATGCTTTCTGGCCACTTGGTGAGTTTCCCACTACACTATGTTTCCTCTCTTCCAATTTCTAATGTCTCAACCACAACCCTAAGGCAGCCTGGCAGAATGGAGAGACAGCTGATTTGAGTTGAAAAGAGCTGGGTTCAAATCCCATCTCTCACACAGACTGGCTACGGTACCTTGAAAGTAATTGACTGCCTCTGTGTCCCACCCACCTAAGACTGGATATGCAGGGATGGATTAGTAGAAAGAGTTCTTAACCAGGACCTCCCTATATCAATGAAAGCACAGATCCATTAAAATACACACACAATAATGAATTAACGTGTGTGTGTGTGTGTGTGTGTGTGTGTGTGTATTTGGAGAGGAAGTGTGACAAATTGGTTACAATAAATTATAAAGAAATTGTGATGATTTGTATTTAGAGTTTTAATTCCGTTTCCTGTGTTATGAAGCATTTTTATTCAGTGTGGTCATCACTAAAATAAAGCAGGCACATTCAGCTGTGTTAATGCAAAGGGAATGTGGACCCTGCACAGCCCCAAACTCAAATAAACTTCATGACCCTACCTTCTCTCTGACTATCCTCTGCATGTCAAGAACAACAAAAAACAGCCTGTGAGACTTAAGGCCATCCAAGGGACATCCTTACAGGAAATGAAAAGAGTAGATGTTTTCCTGCTAGTGTTATAGGGAGACTGCAAACTAGAGAAGCTTTCATGACAGTGGTCTTACTAGTAAAAATGTTTTCCAGCTATATTCTCCAATGATTCTCTCAATGATTTCCCAACAGTTCTGTTGCAATAAAGTCCTTTCTATAACTATATGGGTATTACATGTAAATTTCTTTTTTTTTGTTTTTGCAAAAAAAAAAAATAAGCAATATTTGTAAAGCCCTGAAGCAAGTTTAGTCTTGATATCAGGAAAAACCTCTGAATAAGCAGTGTGGTTCAAAAGTGAAGTGGGCTACTTGTACAGGTGTGAGTACTTCATGATAAAAGATTTTCAATTTGAGGGATGTCTGAATATTTGTCAGGGATGTTACATAATAAAAGTTAGAGCAGACAAACTTTGTGAATCTTAAAAGCACCATGTCAATGTGAGTAAAATTGTTATGACCCTTGGAGCCTCTTTCAACCCTGAGATTTTTTGATATGTGAAGACAGAACAAGAGTGGACATACTATTTAGTACACCAGTGACTACAGAGAGGAAAGCATGACCAAAGAAACAGATGGGAGGGCATATCTTCCAAGTCACTGCTAAGACTGGCTGACCATGGAGGACGAATTGATGCCTAGTATAAATAGTCTAAGTGATCCAAAACAGAAATTCATGTAGATATTATAACCTAACATGTGCCTATGAAATTTAATGAAAATCCCATAGATTAACAAGCATTTTTATAGCTAGTAAAAGGTGATGAGACATGCAAAGTCACTAACATTTGCACGCTATTCAGGGCTAATAACAGAGTAACATTTACAGGAAAAGCTATGAGGATACTAGGAGCCTCCTCATCCTTTTAGTCCATATCCCAAAAGGAACTCTAGGGTAGGGGAGAGGGGGAGGATGAGGAGGTGATGGGGAATATGAAGACCATTTACCTTTTTGTAAACCAGCTCAAAGAAATAGGCTACAGATGACCACAAGTTTCTAGAGCCCTAAGAAAAATCAGCATCCCATATCTTCTTTATTTGATTTAATGAAATCCCATTTGAGACATTTCTCTCTGACTAGAAGTTATAAAATATCTTCCTTGGTACCTGAATACATTTTTAGATTTAGAATACATTTTAGATAATTCTCCACATTCTAAGCACCAAGAAAAAAAGAGAAAAAAGTAAATGGGTAGAAGATGATGGGAACAAATTGATCAAACAAAAGCAGAAGTCACTAAAGGGGGGATCAAGAATCAGAAGAGGGAGGTAAGTTGGTTTGATTGGTTGGCTTTGAAAGCATCTGCTCTGAGGAAAAATAATAAAACAAAATATTTAAAAATTTATTAAAAGGAAAATGTACTCATTTATCTGTTATTTAACATGATTTGGCATAAAGAACATAGGCTGTTGAGCAGAGGCCTGGATTAGCCCTTCTACTAACTTGCTTTGTGACCTCTGGTAAATCATTTGACCTTGAGGGGGCCCTCAGTTTTTTATTTAGTAAAATAAGATGGTACAGATTCTCCAGGTTCAAAATTCTATGATTTGATGCTTCTAGTCACTTTACATCAAACAATGTATTCATTGTGGAACAAGAGTTATAGAACTGTTCAGATCCTTTGCCTCAGTAATTTTTGTAAATATGCCTCAAAGAGACTAGGGGGATTTCTAGGGTCCCTTCCAAGTCTAAATTCTGGTATCTTTTGAAATAACTCCAAAGGAAGAAAGAAATAACTAATACAAAGATATCATTCTACAATAGGAAAACCATCCAAATTCAGCAATGAAGGAATGGCTAAACAAACAATGGTATAATAGATACTATCAAATTATTAAACATAAAAGTCTCTTGACTATGCTGATACCTAAAAATGAAATTCTGAAATAATGTTAATTGAAAAAGGAGAATGCAAAATATTGTCTACATATACAAATTATAACTTAGATGAAAAGGCATACAAAATGGAGAATTTGGAGGGATGGAAGCTTTAATGTTTATCAATTCTTCTTTCTTTGTATCAATTAGTAAAGACTGTAAACTTTTTTGGGGGTGGGGAGGAAGACTATGATCATTACAGCACAAAGCTGTCTGTCTTTTATATATTAAGAAGTTCCTGAAATTGAGAAAGTATTCTATTAAGTTATGACATTAAGGTGCACAGAAAATAACTTTCTAATACATAACCAATTCTCTTTCTTTTCTTGTCAAAGAGGCAAATTTCCAGTTCAAGAAACTTACAAAAGTAGCAGCCAGAGCCCATTACAATGAATATTACTCTCTTCCCAAGGAACACATGGCAAAGTGAGTTGTTTGCCACCGACTTTGGATAATTCTCTTATACGACTGTAGGACTTAGATCCTATGATGTAAGCTGTGTATGGGGTGGGGGTAGTCCAGTCTCATCATTTTAGATGAGGAAACTAAAGCCCAGAAAACTTAAGTGACTTGCCTGCCCAAGGTTGAATAACAAGAAAGCAACAAAACCAAGATCTGAACCCTGATACAAATACAATACTCTTGGTACTAATAATGCAATGCTTGAATCGTTGGTAGGAGGTCTAAAGGGTTACCTGCTGTGTTTGTAAGTTTATTTCATAGGCTCTTTTTCAAATCAACACTTACTGTCAGAAGCCAAAATCCATGTTTAAAAAAAAATCACTTCCCTACCCAGAGAAAATTCTGAACACAAAAGAGGGTCAGTAAGTCCCAAACAGATGTCTCAGCATAATTATAGTAAATGGTGTCATAAAAGTGACATAAGAATATACACCAAGTGTAAGACCCACATCCAAGTTCTAGCAAACATGTATTTTGTATCTAACATGTATCTAAAACATGTATCTAGCAAACATGCAATTTTGGGTCTCTATATGGAGAAAGCCCTACAGGCAAAGTAAGAGTATAGGATGTGTTATTTTAACTAGTCATGGGACAAAAAGCCTTGCCAAATATCCCATGTATTGCCAAGGAGCGCTGTTGCTCAAGGACACAAAGACTCTCCCACGACCCAATCCTCCAGATGCAGGGGGATCCAGCTAAGCCCAGAGGCACACAATAGTTTACTGAGAGAATAGTTCCTGATTGTATTGTATTCTATAATTAGGAATTTAGGTAATTATTTTGTGAATCACCTGAAGGTAAAACTCTTAGCGCTAAAAACACATTTGGAGAGCATATGTCAGTACTTGAATGTACCATTGGCATTCTTTCAAAAGCTAGAGAGAGGATTCTGGGAAGATGGAGGAGTAGGTCAGAAAATTTTCAGCTTTCCAAATCTTCAAACACAGAACATCGCCTCAGAGGGAATGTAGAGCAACAGAAACAAAAGTTAGGGTTAAGCAGTTGCTTTCCTAAGACTACTTGAGAAGACCCCAGAAAAGAGTCAACCTCCAGGGACAGAGGTTCAGCCTGAATGAAGTGCAAACACTTCCAGGTTGACTGCAGAATCAACAAACAGCAAGCCTTTGGGGCAGCTAGGTTGAAAGGCAGCCTCAGCCTTAGAAACTGTTATCTCACAGACAGTGTGGGGGTCTGACAGCTGAGCAGGAGATTGAAGGACCTTCCACTGTCAAGGGACACTGAGCAAAGGTGTGCTGACCAGATGTATCCCAGGCTTTGGCTTCAGGACAGCAGGAGCTAGTACACATCCAGTGAGTGCTGCGACAAGAGCTGCTAGCTGTGGGCACTGGCAGGAGAGCAGAGTCCCTGGTTTCAGTTCCAGGGCAGAGGGAGGACAGCTGTAGTTTGCAGCCACCTGAGGTATAGCAGGGAGCATGATCATCTGTCGAACAGTGTGGCTAGGAGACCTAGATGTAGCTTAGGAGTGGAGAGGAGAGCCCAAGGTTGAGCCCCAGGAGAGACCTCAGAAAATAACAGTAAGAAGGACTAAGACTTGGGGCATCATTACGCATATCTCGGGACTATAACTTGACTACTCTAAAAGCTGCAAAAAACAAAATAAAACAAACAAAATGAGTAAGCAAAGGAGAAAGAACCCAAGCATAGATAGCTACTATGGGGATAAAAAAGACCTGGGTTCATACTGAGAGGAAGATAATTGGGCAAAAAAGCCATTCTTTTTTCAATGAGAAATGTCATACGATCCCAAGCACAAAAAGAGTTCTTGAAGGAACTTAAAAAGGACTTTTAAAATCAGAGAGATCAAGGAAAAATTAGGAAAAATAAGAGCAATCCAAGAAAATAAAGTTATGAAAAGAAAGTTAACCAACTGGAAATAGAGAATCAAAAACTTAAGTAAGAAAATAATTGGGTCAGCTAGGTGGCGCAGTGAGTAGAGCACTGGCCCTGGAGTCAGAAGGACTTGAGTTCAAATCCGACCTCAGACACTTGACACATGTACTAGCTGTGTGACCTTGGGCAGGTCACTTAACCCCAATTGCCCTGCCCCCCCCCAAAAAAACAATTAAAAAAAAAGAAAGAAAATAATTCCTTGAAAACTAGAATTGGGCAAAAGGAAGCTAATGAATGGCATTCTAAAATACCAAGAAATAATAAAACAAAATCAAAAGGAGGAAAAAATAGAAAAGAATGTGAAACATTTCATCAGAAAAACTGGATAACAGATTGAGGAGAAGTAATTTAAGAACTGTTGGACTACCTAAAATTATGATAAAAAAGAATCTTTATATTACAAGAAATTATCAAGGAAAATTGTCCTGAGGTTCTAGAACAAGAAGGCAAAGCAGAAATAAAGAAAACCCACCCATCACCACCTGAAAGAGATCCCAGGAGGAACACTTACAGGAATATCATACCAAGTTTCAAAGCTCCCAGGTTAAGGTGAAAATATTGGAAGCAACAAGAAAAAAAAACAATTTAAATATCATGGAGCTACAATAAGGATTACAGAAGACCTAGCAGCTACTATGTTGAAGGACCACAAGTCTTGGAATACTATATTTTGTATAGCAATAGAGCTGGGGTTATGACTAAGGGTAACTTACCAGCAAAGTTAACTATAATCCTGAATGAAAAAAAAATGCATATTTAATGAACTGAAAGACTTGTAGGTATTTGTGACAAAAACAGCAGAACTTAAGGAAAAATTCGACATATAATGTCCAGAAGAAATATAAGGTAAACATTAAAGACCAATTATAAGGGACTCAATGAGGTTAAATTGTTTACATCTAATATGTAAAAATATGATGAGTACTTTTCTGTCATCATTATTTGTGTAGATTAAAAAAGAGACTTGGGCTGAGCTGTGTATGGAGGTGATTCTAAAAAAATGAAACTGTGTGGAGAGATAAAAAGGAGTAATTATCTCATACGAATGAGATATAAAAAGGAAAAATTGATATAGAAGAAGCTAGTAGTGGGGAGGATGGAAATGGGTTAAACAGAGAATGACATACATATCTGGAATGGTATAAAAGTCTTCTAAATACAGAAAGAAATAAGAGGGCAAAGGGATAGGACAGGGGGAGAGGAGAATGGAAGGACTTTTGGAGGGGTGGGTAGGTAAACAGTAAATTGGAGGGCAAGGTAGCAAGTAGAAGTAAAGCAGAAGAGTGAGGAGGGATAAGAATAGGACGAGAAGGATAGTGAAGAAAAATAGGAAGGAGGAAAATACACAAGTAATTATAGCTTAGAATGTGAATGGGATGAATTTACACATAAAATAGCAGATTAAAAATTTGAATTCAACACTATGTTGCTTTGAGGAAATGCTATAAAAATGAGAGTTAGACACAAAGATAAAATAAAGGTAGAATTTATTAGAAAAAAAGCAGGGGTAGTAATCATGATCTCAGACAAAGTTAAAGCTAAAATAGATTTAATCGAAAGAGAAAAATAGGGAAAGTATAATATGTATCAGATTATTTAATATTGTTTTAGACTATTTAACCAGATAGTATAAAATAACTGAGAGCATACCTGTCAAAACAGACACAGGAACCATATGAACACATAAAACTCTTTTTTTACAAATAAAGTCAGATCTAAGTAACTCAAGTAAAATTTATTGTTCATGGATAGGTAAAGCCAATATAATAGAAAAATGACCAATTTACCTAACAAATCTATTTATTCAATGCCATCCCAATTAAATTACTAAAAAAATTATCTTACTGAGTTAGAAAAAATAATAACAAAATGCATATGGAAGAACAAAAGGTCAGGGACTTCAAAGAAAACAGGTGAAAAAGATGTAAAGGAAGGAGATTCAGCAGTATTAGACCTTAAACTATATTATAAGGTGAGTGCATCGTTGAAGTATACAATGGATAATTTTGATTAAGTTAAAGTTTTCTTGTATAAATAGAACCTATGCAGCCAAGAATAGAAGGAATGTCGAAAATTGGGGGGAAAACCTTCATAGGCAATCTCTCGGACTGGATGTGACTGAGTGATGAACTGGTTGATTTAGAAAAACATGGAAAGACTTGGACTTATGAAGGAAAATGCTGTCCACTTTCAGAGAAACAGATGACAAGTGGAAATTAAGTATGGTATGGTCTTACATATATGTGCATGAGTGTATATGTTTATAGATATCTACCTATACGTATATCAATCTACACTTAATCGTAGCCTTCTTTAGGGGAGGGGTAGGGAGGTGGGGGGAGAGAGAGGGGAAAAAAATAAAGTAAAAAGTACACAGCAGAGACAAAAGAAAACCTACAAGGAAGAAACGAAAAGCTGGACAGCTTCGAAAAAATTGTGTAGTATTTATTACATAGGTTTTCTTGAAATAGAAATTTATTGTTTTATATTGAATCCTCTTTTATGTTCTGCTGTATACATGGCAATTTTTCTTCTTTTCTCATTTTGTATTCAAACTAGGCCAGTCTCTGGTTAAATGCAAGGATCCTCTTGTTTGAGCTGACAAAGGGCAGCTCCAGAGGCCAGCTCTCAGCCTCCAAGGAGAAGCTGTTGTGCCTACGTGATCTATACTTATACGATCTGGTTTCTCTAATTTAAGAGCATGTACACAAGGGAATAAGACAGAAGTGAACCTGAAAAAGCTAACTTTGAATTCCTTGTGATTGGTGGAAGGAAGGAGAGGAAAGCAGTACAATGTCAAGTGGGACAGCATAAAATAGTATTCTAAGGCAGTGTGCTTTTTTCATTAAGAATATTTAAAACTGAAAGGGTAAGCCACTTGGTGGCTGCTTTAGTCATTTTGTTCCAGGCTGGAAGTGGGGGCAACTTTCAATATCAACCTAGACAGAACTTGAAAACTCTGAAATGTGTTGGACCCAGCTGTCTGAGGCCAATCTTAGGGTGATTTCCCACTGATGATAACTTAATAATAGTAGGAGGACCTAAAAGTAAGGAATAGCTACCAGATTAAGAAGTACTTAAAGGACTAAAAATGTAATAAAGATTCATGCAGGTACTTCAATATTCAATAAACATTTATTAAGCAACTACTATGTGCCAGGCACTATGCTAAGATACTTGTCTTCATAACATACAAGAATCAATAAGGATCAATAGTGATGTGCTAGTTTTGTTACATGATAACTTCTCAGTAAGAGTTGTTTTAATATTTTAAAAGGCCACATTATCCATCAAAGATGATTTGCAGCATGGGCCCCAGTTTGATCCTCAGTGAAATTTTAGAATAGATGATAAAAACAGATGGTTTATGAACACTTAGAAAGAATGCAGTGGGGAACCAAGATGGCGGCTGGGAAGCAGTGACTGGCGTGAGCTCCCCACCAAGTCCCTCCAAAAACCTATAAAAAAATGGCTCTGAACCAATTCTAGAGCTGCAGAACCTACAAAGTGACAGAGGGAAGCAGGGCCCCAGCCCA
>CM053622.1:759890524-759907893 GCA_028646595.1 Phalanger gymnotis
GGGGGGGGTGGAAATGGGGAGAAAATTTGTAATTCAAACACCTGTGAAAATCAATGCTGAAAACCAAACATGTCAAAAATAAATTAAAATTAAAAAAAAAAGAAAGAATGCAGTGATCACTAGAACACAAAGTGGGTTCACCCCATCATAAACTAACCTCATATTCTTTGCACATGATGTCACCAGATTGCTTACTTACGGGAACAGTAGACATAGACTATCTGATCTTAGCAAAGCTTCTGATGAAGTTTCCAATAATAGTCTAGTGGGTAAGATGTTGAAATGTGGGCTGAATGATAATATAACATGTATATTCACAGCTGTATTCAAAATGACTTCCGTTTAACATAGTAGGAGATCTCTAGGGGAGGGCCGCATGGTTCTAGTTTTTACCCTACTGTTAAACATTTTAAGCAATATCTTAGAAGAGGAAACAGAAAAGATGCTTATTAAATCTGCCACTGATACAAAGTTGGAAGGAAAGAACTCCCACCAAAATTCCAACTCCAAACAATTTTGGCTGGAATACTAAGCAAAAACCTAATAAAGGAATTTGACACAGATAAAACCTAAAGTCCTTCATTAGGCTAAAAACACTGCACAAGTACAGGACAGAAGAGACCAGAATTGGAAGCCACACTTCAGAAAAAGGTCAAGGGGCTTTAGGCTTTCGAATCCTCAAAAAACCCTCACTTGATCCATCCATCCCCACTTGCTATTGTCCCATATCTTTTCTCCCTTTTGTGGCTAATCTCCTTAAGAAATCAATTTACAATAGGTGCTTTTACTTCCTTCTCACTCACTTAACTCTCTATAGTCTGGCTTCTGACTTCATAATTCAACTGAAACTGCTCTCTCCAAAGTTACCAATCATCTCTTAATTGCCCAGTCTAATGACCTTTTCTCAGTCCTCATCTTTCTTGGACTTTCTGAAGCCTCTGACTCTTGATCACCCTTTCCCCTTAAAACTTTCTCCTCTAGGGGCAGCTAGGTGGCACAGTAAGTAGAGCACTGGCTCTGGAGTCAGGAGGACCTGAGTTCAAATCTAGACTCATACACTTGACACATTTGCTAGCTGTGTGACCTTGGGCAAGTCACTTAACTCGAATTGCCCTGCCTTCCCCCTCCAAAAAATAAAAAAAAAAAGCTATTAAAACTTTCTCCTCTAAGTTTTTGTGAGAATACTCTTTTCTGGTTCTTCTCTTACCTATTTGGCGGCTTTTCTTTTTCTTTCTCAGTCTCCTTTGCTGGATCTTCATCCAGGTCATCAACATTAACCATGGGTATCCCATAGAGTTCTGTCCTGGGCCCTCTTCTCTTTTCCCTCTATACCATTTCACCTGATGATCTCATCAGCTCCCATAGATTTAATGACCATCTCTATGCTGACGATTCTCAAACCTACTTATCCTAACATAACCTCTCTGATGACCTCCAGTCTAGCATTTCCAAATGCATATTAGACATATTGAACTAGATGTCCTATAGTCATCTTAAACCCAAAATGTTCAAAACTGAACTCATTACCTTTATCCCCAACCCCTCTACTTCTGAACTTCCCTATAGTTAAGGGTACCATCATCCTCCCAATCATCCACATGAGCAATTAGGTGTTATCCTCAATTCTTCACTTAATATGTTCCCAAGGCTTATTGAGTTCACATAACATCTCTCATCTACACTCTTTTCTTTCCTCTGACACTGTCTTCACCCTAGTATAGGCCCTTACCACCTCTTGTCTGGACTCTTGCACTAGCCTACTAGTTAATCTCCCTTATATAAATCTATCAGCATTTCAATTTATCCTCTACTCAGGTCTGACCATGTCATCCTTCTTCTCAACAAATTCTAGTGGCTCCCTATCATCTCCAGGATCAAATATAAAATCCCCTGTTTTGCATTTAAAGCCATACATATTCTGGTTCCCCTATGCTTTTCCAGATTTCTTATATCTTACATTGTAACCCTCCTCTTTCCCCACCCTCCACCCCACCATATAATCTGTAATTCAGTGACACTGGTCTTGTTGTTCCCAACACAAGACCTTTCAACTCTGAGTATTTTCAATGGCTGTCCTTCAGGTCCCCTTGCTTCCTTAGCCTTCTTTAAGTTAAGTCTCAACTAAAATTCCAACTTCTGCAGAAAGTCTGTCCTGGTCTCTTTTAATGCTAGTACCTTCCTTCTGTTGATTATATCCAATTAATCCTATATGTAGCTTGTCTGTACATAGTTGTTTGTATGTTGTCTCCCCATAAGACTCCTTGAAAACAGAGGCTGTCATTTGCTTTCTTTATATTCCCATATGGTACTGTATGGTTCTGTGTACTTTACCTGGCACACAGTGGGCTATTAATAAATGTTCATCAACTGACTATGTGAATAGAAACTCGCTGAATCAACACTGTGATGCAATTATTAAAAAAAATCCAAGACTTCGAGATTATATGCTGCTTTAATTGAGAGTAAAATAATAATAGCTAGAATTTATATGGTGCTTTCAAGGTTTGCAAAGTGCTTTACAAATATTACCTAATTTGATCTTCACAACAACCTTCAGAGGTGAGTTCTATTATTATCCTCATTTAATAGGTAAGGAAACTGAGGCAGAGGTTAAAGGACTTGCCCAGGTTTGCACAAGTAATAACAAAGTAATAATTCTACTGTATATATGCACTGGTCTGACCCAGATATAAAACACAATGTCCACTTCTGGGCACAAAATGTTAAGAGGTCCATTGAAAAATCAAAATATACCCAGAGGTGGACAAGGACAGTGAGGGGTCTGGAAACCATATCCTGTTGGCTGGAGAAACTGGATTTAAAAAAATAAAGGCTATAATACCCAAACTTGGGGAAACAAAGTCATAGAATTTTAAAGTTAAGAGGGGCCTTAGATATCACCTAACTCAATTAGCTCACTTTACATGCGGTTCAAGATCACAACCACTGAGCAGCAGCATATGACAGCTATCTTTAAATACCTGAAAGGCTGCCATGTAGAAAAGGGGACAGATACACTGTTCTACTTCAGAAGCTTCATGACAACCAGTAGGTCAGTCTACAAAGGGCAAATTGTGGACAGAAGAAAACATCAGTTGAATGAGCTGTCTAGTGACTTCCCTGTCCCTGAGCACATTTAAGTAGAGGTCAGATGACACAACCCTGTGATGGAAAGGATTCTTTATTGAATGGAAGTTTGGACAAGAAATGACTCTTGTCTTTTGACCCCAGTTCCAATTCCAATTCACCCTGAAATTTGACCCCAAAATTGTAAGATAATTCTATAATTCTTGAACACTAGTCACCCAGTCTAACAAAAAGGAATTAAGATTCAGATCTTTGATAGCTGTTATACAATAAGTCCAAAGTATAAAAATGGATTTTCTACAAATTTATCATGAAGTTATATTCCATCTGGGCTGTGAGTTTAGGATGAATGTGCCAAGTCATTATTGGGCATGTGCTGAGGGATGTTCTAATTAACAAAAGGAGAGGTTTTTAAAGGACTTATATGGCACTCTGAATTGGCAAAAGGGATTTAAGTTCATAATTTCCCCCCACAGATTTGCTAGGAAAAAATCCATGTCCTTCCTTTAGTTCATCAATGAAGCGAAGAGGAGTTAGATGACTTGTTCAGATCTATAGAAGCAAATGGCCCCGTTGGGATAAAGAATTACCATCCCTCTAAGACACTGTGGTATTCTTAGACTGGGGGAAAAGGAAGAATATTAACAGATGAATGTTAACAGATCATCCAAAGCATGTTTTCCAACATCCCCAAAACTAATCAAATGCAAAACCTTGTCAATTCCACCTATACAATACCACTTGCATCTGCCCATTCTCTCCACTTCCCTACAACCACCCTAGTTCAGATCCTCATCTCTTTTTAAATAGTATTCTCCAACAGTCTCCTAATTGGCCTTCCTACCTCCATTTTCCCCTTTATCCCTTCTAGTTCTATATTTATGGGCCCATGAGCCTATCGACTCCAATTCATCTTTCATTCATTGCTTGAATAATATTCACAATTTAGTCCTCTGACAATGACACTCTATTCAAAACCTTCAGTGGCTCCCCAATATCAAGTGACAAAATTATAAACTGATTCTGACGTTTAAGGCTGTGTACAATATGGTTCCAATTTTTCTTACCTCATGCTCCTACTCCCTTTCGTGTTCTCTATATTCCAAGCAAACTAGACTCCTATACGTTCTACCCCCTACATAGCTTGCCTTCTCTGGTCTCCATGCCATTGCTAATACTGTCCTCATACTTGGAATAAACTTCCTCCTTCATTTGGATATTGATGATCCTCCCTACTTTCAAGGATTAAATCAGTCAGAACCTCCTCCATGAAACCTTCCATGAAGCCCAATGGGGAAAGTGGTAATTTTCTACTTGAATTTCTCCTGCATTTTACCTAGACTTCTCTTTTGCATTTATCCATTTTTCCTTGTAGCATAATTATATGTGTACATTTCATTTCCCAATATTAGATCATATTTCCTTGAGAGTATGGTCTTTGTCAAGTCTGTATGTGTATCCCCAATAATAGCACAGTGCCTTGCACAAAGTAAGCCCTTAATAAATGCTTGTTGAATTGAATTGAACATCTCCATGCTACATAGATATTCCATAGGCTAGGAATATAGATATTCACAGATATTCCAGAGGCTAGGATGCAGCAAAGGAGGTTTTCTTACCTTGGAACTGGGATGTGGGCTCTGATGGGCGGCCATATTTGTGCTTTCTACCATCTTTCCAGTCTATTGCTATGGGAAAAGAGAAAATATACAAATGAAAAAGAAACTCAAAATATATAGAATTTAGAATTGGAAGAGAATGAAAAATCATTTACCCTAACTCCCTCATTTTACAGATGTGAAAACTAAAGGCCAGAGAGAGGAAGGTCTTGTCCAAAGTCACAAAGTTAGTAAGTGGTGGGATTCAACCCATCTCAACATACAACTATGCTTCACTTTAAACAATGCCAATACCTAAATATTCAGACAACGCTAAGGATAAAAGGTACTAGCCACTTAGTCAAAAGGAGTCTAGAGAAGGATTCACCAAAAATTCTTTTGAATAGTTTCCCAGTGTGCATAAATTATTTCCAACATAAAAATATTTGATTTACACAAACCTTTTCATAAACACATCCCTTACATGGAAAGAGGCATATATAAAATAACCAAGGAATGTTCATCCTTTTGAACTTTAAAGTGGCATATATTTCACTAATATGAGAGCATATTCCAGCATATAGGTAAATACCTCACCATCCCAATTGACTGTGAGCTCCTGAAGACAAGGACTGTTTTTGCCTTGCTTTCTATCACTAGTATTTGGCATAGTATCTGCCACATTGTAGGTGCTTAAAAATGCTTATTGATTTGACCTCATACACAAGAAACACAATAATACCTCTATCTTATTGCAAGCAATGTGCAAATGTGGAATGGTGTAATGGAAATAACACTGGATTTAGCCTTAGAAAATCTAAGTTCAAATTCTTCCTCTTGTCAATTGACTCAAGGTATAAACTCAGACAAGTCCCTCTCCCTTTCGGGGGATGAGTTTCCTCCTATGTAAAAGGAAGGAGCTGGACTAAATGATCTTTCAAGTTCCTTCTAGTCTCCACCTGCATATTTGTTTTTTTTTTAATACTGATATGCAAGATCTCTTGAGGTTGAGGCTCCCTTAAGACAGGCGTTGACAGCTAACTTGTTTCTCTACCCCCACTGATGGGTCTAGTGACAAAACTGAAGCTGAATTAATAACATTTCCCTACCACTTTGATACTTAAAGGCTCTTTGATTTATCAGTAGAGCTGATCCCTACACCCTATATAGTCAGTTGTCTTATGAGATACTATGACCGAAAAAGTAAAAATCAACACATGGTGATCAATCTTCTGTGTTATAAAGATCCCTGGATTTGGAGATGGGAGACCTGGGTCCTAGTGCTGGTTCTGCCACTGGTTTCCCATGTGATCTTAAGTAAGTCACTTTTTTTCTCTGTAAATTTCCTTTTCTGGATTAGGACTGGATTGGGACAGAGGTGGGGAACCTGCGGCCTTGAGGCCACATGTGGCCCTCTAGGTCCTCAAGTATGACCCTTTGACTGAATCCAAACTTCACAGAACAAATCCTCTTAATAAAAGGATTTGTACTGTAAAACTTGGACTCAGTCAAAAGGCTACACCCAAGGACCTAGAAGGCTACATAGGGCCTCAAGGCTACAGGTTCCCCACCCCTGGACTAGGAGATCCCTAAATACCTTTCTGATTCTAACATTCTATGATTCTGTATTTGTAGTGACAAAGACCTCACACTAAGGTAAAACAGATTTTGATTTTTTGACATTCCAAAAATATCTGCTTATTAAAAGAAAAGGATATTTTTAGAGATAGAGACTGGCTTTTAATCTCTGGAGGTTAAACACAAGACCACATTTAGCACTTCATATCTGTCATATACACCCACTATCTACAATATTCTTTGAAACTACTCATAATAAGAATCATTATGTGGACAGAAATCTGGCTCTGAAATCCTAAAAAGAGTTCAATGAAAATGCTCTAGTAGTGAACTTTAGAAATATCTCATCTTATTTACTACATTTATTTACCATATAAAGAAGAGAGCAGGTTAACTCAGAATGGACCAAGGATTCCACATGAGAAGATAATACATATACTAAGATAAGCGCCAAAAAGACATATTACTTAGATATAAACATATCAGAGGAGTAAAGACAAAATTACCTGTCAGATCAGTGGAGAGGGGAAGAGTTCATGACCAGACAAGGGATAGAGATGATCACAGAAGAGAAAATGGACAATTTTGATTACATAAAATTAAATAGCCTTTGCACAAACAAAACAATGCAGCTAAAATTAGAAGGGAAACAGTTAACTGGGGGGAAAAATCTTTGCACTAAATTTCTCTGATAAAGGTCTCATTTCTAACATATATAAGGAACTGATTCATATTTGTAAGAATATTCCAATTGATAAATGGTCAAAGGATATAAACAGGTAGTTTTCAAAGGAAGAAATCAAAACTATCAACAACCACATGCCCCAAATCACTAATAATTAAAAAAATGCAAATTACAACAACTCTGAGGTTCTACCTCACACCTATCAGATTGGCAAAGATGACAAAAAGGAAAAATGTCTTAGTGTAGCAGGAAAACTGGTACCTTATTGAACTGTTGGTGTAACTGTAAATTAGTCCAGCCGTTCTGGAAGGCAAGTTGAACCAAGTCCAAAAGGTCACTAAACTGTGAATAACTTTTTCCCCAGTGATACCACAACTAGGTCTACTATATCTCAAAAGAGAACAAAGAAAGAGGAAAAGGACCCAATATGCACAAAAAGTATTTATAGTAACTATTATTGTGATGGCAAAGAATTGGAAACTAAGTGGGGTACCCATCGGTTGGAGAATAGCTAAAGAAATTATGGTATGTAAAGGTAAAGTAATACCACTGTACTATAAGAAATGATCAAACAAAGAAATTGTTTCAAAGAGACCTCAGAAGGTTGTATGAACCGATGCAAAGTAAAGTGAACAGAAACAGGAGAATAATTTATACAATAACAACAACATTGTAAAGACAAATAACTTTGAAAGACTTAACTCTGATTAGTGCAATGACCAACCATGCCCTTGTGGTACCAACAATGAAGCATGCTACCCACCTCCTCATAGAAAGATGATGATTGATACAAGATGCAGAATGAAGCATGAATTTTTAAACATGGCCAATGTGGAAATTTGTTTTACTTATTTGTTACAAGAGTTTTGCTTTTCTATTTTTCTTTCTCAATGGTGCCCAGGAAGGGAAAGGGGGAAGGGAGAGAAAACAAATGCTTGTTATTTTTTTTTTAATATGGAAAAGGAGCAAAGTGAGCAGAACCAGAAGAACAATTTATATAATAACAACAATGTTAAAAATATATGCTGAAAGACTTTATGACTCTGACCAATGCAATTACCAACCATGATTCCAATATAAAGAAGATGAAGCATACTGCTCACCTCCTGACAGAGAGGTAATAGACTCAAGATGCAGAATACGACATTTAATTTTGGATGTAGCCAATGTGGAAATTTATTTTTGCTTTACTATATAAATTTGATATAAGAGTTTTTCTTTTTTTTAATGAAGGGTATGGATAGGATGGAGAAGGGGTTAGAGGTAGGTTCCCCTGCCTCCCCTCCAAAAAAGAGGAAAGGAGAAGAGAGAGGGAGAAGGGAGAGGAAGAAGGAAAGAGAAAAGGAGTGAGGAAGAGAGGCAGAGAGGAAGAAAGGAGAGGAAAGAGAAGTGAGAGGAGAGGAAAGACCAGAAGGAATCACTGACATGCAGGCCAGTTTTCAAAGTTATATGCTGAATTTATTATATATACCTAAAAAGAAAAGCAAGTTTTACATAAGAGATCTCCAGTTTCATGAACTAGATCCTCCTTCTGTTCTAAAGTGGCAATGCTAATTTTATTTGTCAAGTTCAAATGAAAACAAAGGCCGCCCCACCAAAAAAGAAATAAAAGACCCCACCAAAACAGGAAAAAATAGTATAAACATACAATCATGGATTTGGATTTGCAAGAGACCTTAGAGGTTATGTGGTGCAAACCTCTTATTCACAGATGAGGGAACTGAGGTTAAGAGAGTTTAAGTGGCTTGGTTAAGGTCACATGTGTTAAGAACAGAGCTGGGAATCAAACCCTGGTCTTTTGACTACAAATCCCAAATTCTTTCATTGCACCACACTGTTGCCAATCCGATGAGGCAGCACAGTAGACCCAGAAGTGAGTAAACTGAGAAGAATAAAATCTAATAATAACCATAGATTTATGGTAGCAATAATAATAACTTACATTCATATAGGATTTTATGGGTGATAGGGCATTTCCTTCACAACAAGTCTATAAAGTAGGTTGTGTCTAGTAATTTATAGGTAAAAGCCAACTTAAACACATGATCTCATTTGATCTTCCTAAAAGCTCTGTATTTTGTGTGATTCATTTCTTAAGCAATTTTGACAGGCTTATGGAATACTGAACTGGAAGGGGACTTAAAGACCACACAGTCCAAACTTCTCATTTTATGGATGAGAGATGGTCTAGTACACAATAAGCCAGGTAGTCACTGAATGCTTAGAATCTAAGGATCCTAGAGCTAGACTCAAGCAGTCATCTAGTCCAACCCATACTTGAAGGAGGCTTAAAATGCAGCATAGTATAGTGGAAAGAAGCCTCTGAGGGCTCCAATTCCAGATCTGATAATTTTTAGCTATGTAAAAATGAACAAGTCCCTCTATCTCTATGAGCCTCATAAATGCTCTATGAGCATAATAAAGGATAATAAATACTTAGGGGCAAGGATATAAAATGTACTACTTATCTCAAGGTTGTTATGAGAAAAGCACTTTGTAAAACTTAACATGCTATGTAATATCAATCAACAATAATTTATAAGGTGCTTACTATGTGCCAAGCACTGTGCCTGCACATATAAATGCGTGATATTTTATTTTTAAAAAATACTATATAAATGTAAGCTATTTTCTTCTTCACATTTTCTTACCTAGAAGAAAAAGCTGGCACTGGAAAATCTAGTTATATGGGCAAGTAGTATTTGCATAGAAAGCACCTTCCCTTAAGAGCGAATTTGACTGTGCCCCCAAAGCTATTGATCTGTGCAAACCCTTTGATGCAGCAACATCACTACTACTACTATTACTACTAATTATAAAAATAGCTAGCATTTATATAGTGCTTACTCTGTGTCAGGTACTGTTCTAGGTGCTTTACAAATATTAACTCATTTTATTTATGTGTTTTATGTTACTGTGTCTATAACTCAAAGAGATTAAAAAGAGAAAGGACTCATGTGCACAAAAATATTTATAGTAGCTCTATGCAGTAGCAAAGAATTGGAAAGCAAGGGGAGTGCCCATCAAATGGTGAATGGCTGAACAAGTTACAGTACACGAATGAGATAGAATATGGTTATCCTGTAAGAAAAGATGAAGGTGGTGGTTTCAGAGAAATCTTAGAAGACTTGAATGAACTGATGCATAGTGAAGTGAACAGAACTAGGAAAACAATTTATACAATAACAATATTATAAAAACAATCAACTCTGAAAGACTTAGTAACTGATGACCAATCACAATTCCAGAGGACTCATGATCAACAGGCCCATTTCCTGAGACTTTTTTTTTGACATAGCCAATGTAGGAATTTTTGTTTGATTGTACATATTTGTAACAGAGGTTTTGATTTCTTTCTTTCTTAATGGGGGTGGGGATTGGGGGGAGGAAGTGGAAGAGAAAGAAGGCAGATCTTAACTTGGAAAAAAAAATAATGAAAAAAATTGAACTAGCCTACGCCTCTCTACTCCCTCCTCAATTCCAAATCCTCCCTATATTTTTCAAATACATGGGTGGAAATCTGCAAAGTCAACCATTTCTTATTAAATATTACTCAATTAACCATTTAAATTCCAAATCTATCATAGTAAACCACTTTCATCATATCATTCTGAAGGTTTTTTTTTTACATTTCTCTCTAAAAGAGGTATATTCTCATCTAAAATAAGAATCGCAGGAATAAGAACTAGAAAGTAAAGTAAGGCCCAGAGAGAGAACGTAATCAAGGTCACACAGCTAGTAAATGGCAAAGCCAGGATTTGAACCCATATCTTCTGATTTTCAATTCAGTGTTCTTGCCCCAATATCACAGCTGTAATATTTCTTATACTACTGTGATAGTACAAAAAATCTGAGGTCTATTGGCCTAAGACACATAAGGCTCACTTACAGCAGTCTGCTTCTATTTTTGTTTATCACGCCCATCTTGTTATTTTCTAAGCTCTATATTTGTTTCAGCCAGCACTCTCCCATTAGCCAATACCCAGCACCAACCCCATGTATGCTGTAAGAGATGGGAAACCAAAGTGACCACCTGAGTGAGAATCTTCTCCCTCCCTATAAGATCCAGAACCTTTGCCAGCCTATGTGAGCTGCCCTGATATTCTGAACGTAACTGCAACCCACACATGCCCTGCCAACTAGAAGAGATGGACAGCGTGGCAGAGCTGGGCGCGTTGAATTCAAGGGAAGCTTCTCTTATGGACCATAAATGACACTCCTTTCTTCTGCCTTCTCTCACTGCCCCTGCTACCTCCCCCAAGGGTTTCATTTTAGGGCCTCCCTTTATGTAAGTTAAAACGTACCAGGCATAAAAAGGCCATTGCTTTATGCATTTATGATTCTTTTATGGAAACCCCTCTTAAGTCCTATAACCGCAGATAAGGACTTAGCACCTACCTAACTTATAGAGCTGCTATAAGAAAAGAATTTAAGTGCTGTAATTTTTTGAGAGGAAGTATAATGTGATATAAGTGGAAGGAGTGCTATACTTAAGAGTCAGGGAGGCTTGCGCTCAAATGGTGCCTCTGACACATACTAGCTGTACAGGTAAGTCACTTTAACCAACCTAGTTCTCAGTTTCCTTATCTACAAAACAAGGAAAATAGCATTTATACTAACTCTTTTCAGAGGGTCGCTGTAAAGAAACACTTTGAAACCTTAACATGCTACGGAAGTTTTGACAGAAAGCCAGGCCAAATGCTTTTTGTGCATGAACCAATCACAAGCAATAAGAAAAGTAATTAATAGCAAACTCTAAAGCTGTTTATGTTTAAACATAAAGAGTTATTAAGCTTTAAAGATTTCTGTTAGGCTCTTACTTTCCAGAGAACCTAAATTTGATCTGGAAATTTAAAAGCTCAACATTGCCAAAAATGTATCCAATAAATCCAACTACTTTTGCTAAAAATGTTATGACATAAAGCAGAAGGTTCTTACCTTTCAGACCGGGCTACAGGTTCTAAGGACAGATGGTAATGGTTTGTAGAGCAGCTAAACTGTTTTAAGAATCCTTTTACGTATCTGAGCAAAGCTTCAAGCTGCCCCACCCTACCTTGAAAAGTCATACTCCTGATGGAGATGATGTCATGGCTTTATAGAAACAAAGCCACGGTGCAGTCCAAGGGTAACAACACCGCAGAAAGGAATTCTTTAATTCATTCTCCCAGGCAAGTCCTTCACTCACAGGGCCTCAGCATTCCCATCTGTAAAAGAGGAACACGAAATCCTTATTACTAGGCAGACTTAGTTACTGAATATTGAACAGGGATCCACCACTGACTTGCTACAAGACTCTCAGGATAAGTCATTTAAGATTCCTTGTGTTTCAGTTTCTCCATCTATAAAATGGGGAGAGTAACACATAAAGACTCATAGTACTTTAGAGCTGGAAGGGTTCAATGTCCTAATTTTACAGAGGAAGAAACTGGGGCCCAGACATATCCTAGATCACGCAGCAAGTTAGTGACAGACTTGGAAGTAGATTCCAGGTTTCTTGACTCACCATGACTTTTGTAAAGTGCTAAGAAATTTCAATAATTGACACTATATGATACTAAAATTAAATGACAAGCATAGCAAGATAATGGGGCTCAGTGGATAGAGCGCTGGGCGTGGAGTCAGGAAGACCCGAGTTCAAATCCCAGTCTCAGACACTCACTAGCTGTGTGACCCTGGACAAATCACTTAACTTCTGTTTGCCTTAATCCATTGGAGAAGGAAATGGCAAACCACTCTGTAGCTTTGCAAAGAAAACCCCCAAATGAGATCATGAAGAGTCTGACACAACTGAATAAACAAGACCTCTGAGAGTATTACATGAAAAGAGTTTTAATAAATATTTCAAAGGCTGGGCACATTGTAGGAGTAGTTCTTAAAAATATATCTTACTTTTACTTAAAAGTATTATGTTACCAGCTGAGACTCAGGGGAATAAAGTCAACTGAGCCTGTACATCTGAAAGAAATAAAGACACAGTGCTTGTATATTGTATATTTGACCACATAAAAATACAAAACAAATATAATTACCAGCCAGACAAGCAAGACTCAAACTGGGCCAAGAAATCCCAACAATCTCCAAAGGGTGCTTAAGATATCAGCCAAGAATTTCAGGCTCCTACCAAAAGCTTTCCTGGCTCTGACAATAGCTCTGTGACCTTATTACCAATCTTTTTGATGGTGCTTCAATGTCCACTAGCCATAAAAATGAGAAATAAGACTGTACTACATATCTTAGAGGAGCATTGTGAGGAAATCACTTTGTAAACTTCTAAGCTTTATATAGCTTTTGGCTATTGCTATTGTAAAAATGTGAATCATTATTCTTATTATCTTCCTAATATACACTCTACCAGAAAATGATGACAACTTTTGATAGCAAAAGTTGCTGGAAGCTCCCAAAACATAAAGGTTTACTTAATTCTTACAAAACCGTACAAAGAATATATTGGGCACTTCTGACTAAGGTGAAAATGGAAGCACTTATACATAAACCTCAACAACCATTCACCTCAGCAACCCTTCGCTCAATCCCTGTACACACTGCTAAGGGAGGAGCAATGTAAAATAAAGCCCAATCACTGGCCTCAAAGAGCTACCATGCAAGAGCAGCACAGATGGACGTTAAACTGAGGGCTGGTCTCTTTCAACCACAGCTAATTTTTTTTTTGCCAGCTGTTAAGCTCAGATAACTTAACTGAAAGAATGGGGGCTTTCATTCATTCATTTATTTATTTTAGGCAAGGGACAAGAAGGAATAAGAGATGACCTGGGAAGTCAAGGCTGTTTAATTCAAAGTTGTTTAAGGTATAGGTGCTTTTGAGAGCATTAGACCGAAGGAGGGGAGGCATTGTGATATAGCAGAAATAATTACTTATATTCATATACTGTTTTACAATTTGCAAAACTCTTTACATATATAATCTCATTTAAACTACATAACGACACTACGGGTATTATTACTCCCATTATACAGATGAGGAAACTCAGGCTGAGAGAGGTTCAGTGACTTGTCTATGTTCATACAGCTAGTAAGAGTCAAAGGCAGGCTATGACTCCTGCTCCTTCTGCTTACACATCTGGCACGCTACCCAGCACCTGAATAGAGACTTAGGAGTCAGAAAAACCTGGATTCATATTTCAACTTCATATTTAGGATCATAGATTTAGAGCTAGGAGAGACTGCATCAAGTAACTCAATTCCAACATTTTAAGAGCTGTGTAATCTTGGGCAAGTTATTTGACCTCTCTGACCTCTAAGATGAGAGGGATGAACTAGACGATCTCTAAGGCCCTTCTCCAGCTCTAAATCCTATGATTCTTGAGGAGAGAGATTTTGTCAAATGTAAATTTTGCAGTACCTAGAAGCATTTTACAAAAAGTAAACTTTAGATAAAAGTTTCTTACATTGTATGCTATGACCAACAAATAGTCTGTCATGAAAGTACAGACACTGGCTCTGGTATATACAAGAGACATAACTGTACTATCCCAATTTTATACATAAGGAAACAGAGGCCCAGCGCAATGAACAGAATTGCCCAGAGCTAATTAGTAGTAGCCTAGAACTTAGAACACAGGTCTCTTGTTCCCCTAGAGGACACTTTCTACTAGACCGGACTTCCTCTCACTTGTTCCATCGTGGCCAGAAAGGATGAACTAACCAAATGGATAGGAAATAGAAATAGTTGTGGGCTGGGTCAGGAGGCTGGCAGACTGATCTGCCTGCCTTTTTTTATTAGCAGATCTACCAGGCCTAGCTCTGCCTCATTTCCTTTCACTTCATTAAAGGATGAGCAGTGATAAAGAGAGGATAATGCTCCTTTGAGATGATCCATCAGAAGAAGGGGGAGGAGGAGAACTGAGCCAGGAGATCTCCCTCTCACAGCAGGCAATAAACCTTGTATGGATGTGGCAGATGTGAACAAAGAAGATGGAGCAGATCCCCTCTCCTTGGCTGTGGTCCCTGCCCCCACTCCCTCTGCTGCAGTTGCGCAGCTTGACATGCACACAGATACAATGGTACTGGAGAACATCAATATTGCCTTTAACAAGAAAGACGCCCAGGAACAAATGGATAACAAAGATACTGAGACTGGGGGCTGTCTGTCGCCCTTTGTTTTCATGAGAGCAGACAGTGCCTACAAGACCATCCCTCTCTGAAAGCAAATAGGCAGCACTAGCTGTTGTGGGAAACAAGAGGGAAACCAGAATTTTTGGTGGAGCCTAACTGGGGAGATATTAGACAGCCCCCCTTGGCTGATGCTAGGCATGCTGGCAGACAGTGTAAGTGATATAGTAGTAGTAGTGTTCAGCTCACAGGGAGCAGTGCAGTAGGACAAATAGAGGCTGAGCTGGATCATACCCTCGAAACTTACTAGCTGAGGATAAAAAGAGGATAACATAAAAGTTATCCCACCTATTTTAACAGTGAGGGGCCACTGTTAGGTTCCAATGAGAGAACTTATAGAAAGGGCTAACTGTCAGACCCCTGGCAAGCAAGCATTTCTTTCTCCACAAGCTCCTTTCAATGAAATCTTAACTGCTTTACTTCTTTGCAGAATGAACAATACAGGTGTATACAGTACATGAAAAGTTGAGGATAAAATGAATTTACATAAATTAAAATACTTTACAAATATACTCTGGGGGCTGGCCATTTCAAGAAAACCTCTAAGGATCCTTTTTGGAAATGAAAGACCACCCCTAAATTGAACTCTTCTCTAAGTCTAGATTTTTATATACTGGCTTTTTTCTGCTGTATCATTTTTACCTACTTCCCAAATCTGGGGTCAAAGGGCATGGGTTCAAGCCCTGGCTCTGTAATTTCCTAGCTCTAAGAATCATGGAAAATCATTTGTGCCTCCGTCTTCACTTCCATAAAATGAGGGGGACTTAGATGAAATGTTATCTCAAGTCTGTTCCATCTCAAAATCCTAAGACCTTGTCATCTAAAGTCACCTAACTTCTCAGGGTCATAGAATCTTTACCTGCAAAAGAGGGGAATTGGACAAGATGTTATCTCAGGTCCCTTCCAGATATATACCGACTCAATGAGTCTACCTTATCCTTTGTGCTTAACAGGTAGCCTAAGGCTTATGGTTAGATAACATTTCTTTCCAATGTCCTTTCCTTTCTAGTCTTATAGATAAATCTTGGATCAAGTCCCTAGACATCTCTCTACATTGTGCATTGACTTGACTTGCCTGTCTTTTCACTATAGTTTTCCTAGAGTCTGGCCATAGTCCAAGTCACCTTGTTGATTCTACCTCCATAACATCTCTCGCATCTATACCCTTCTTTCCACTCACACAGTACCTATCCTGGTTTAGCTCTTCATTAGTTCTCACCTGAACTACCACAATAATCTCTTAAATGGTCTCTCTGCCTCCAATCTCTAGCTCCTCTGATCCATTACAGTTGCCAAACTGAGATTGCTGAAATGAAGATCTGACCATGACACCTTTCTGCTCAAAAATCTTCAATGGTTACCTATTGCCTCTAGGATAAAATACAAAATACTCAGTCTGGTATTTAAAGCTCTGCACCATAGTCTGGCTCCTACTTCCATTTCTTTTTTTTATTTTATATTTATTTAATATATTTAGCTTTCAGCATTTTCACAAGAGTTTGAATTACAAATTTTCTCCCCATTTCTACCCTCCCTCACACTACAAGATGGCATATATTCTGGTTACCCCATTCCCCAGTCAGCCCTCCCATCTGTCATCCCACTCCCCTCCCATCCCCCTTTCCCTTCTTTTCTTGTAGGGCAAGGTAAATTTCTACACCCCATTGTCTGTGTATCTTATTTCCTAGTTGCATGCAAAAACCTTTTTTTGTTGTTGTTGTTTTCGAATGTCTGTTTTTAAAACTTTGAGTTCAAAATTCTCTTCCCTCTTCCCTCCCCAAGAAGGCAAGCAATTCAACATAGGCCACATGTGTATCATTATGTAAAATCCTTCCACAATACTCATGTTGTGAAAGATTAACTATGTTTTGCTCCTTCCTAACCTATCCCCCTTTATTGAATTTTCTCTCTTGACCCTGTCCCTTTTCAAAACTGTTTTTACCTCCTCCCCCATCTGCCCTCCCTTCTATCATCCTCCCTTTTCTATCTTCTTCCTCTTTCTTTCCTGTGGGCTAAGATACCCAATTGAGTGTGTATAGTATTCCCTCCTCAGGTCAAATCTGATAAGAGCAAGATTAACTCATTCCCCCTCACCTGCCCCCTCTTCCCTTCCTAGAGAACTGCTTTTTCTTGCTGCTTTTATGCAAGATAATTTACCCCATTCTATCTCTCACTTTCTCCCTCTCTCAATATATTCCTCTCTTTTCCCTTAATTTGATTTTTTTTTAGATATCATCCCTTCATATTCAACTCACCCTGTGCCCTGTCTATACATATATATGTATGTATAT
>CM053622.1:759908393-759935989 GCA_028646595.1 Phalanger gymnotis
AATCTAATTTTTAAGGTAGCATTTTCTTCAGTGGACTTTTGGACCTCCTTTTCCATTTGGCTAATTCTGCCTTTCAAGACATTCTTCTCTTCATTGGCTTTTTGGACCTCTTTTGTCATTTGAGTTAGTCTATTTTTTAAGGTGTTGTTTTCTTCGATATTTTTTTCAGTATTTTTTTGGGTCTCGTTTAGCAAGTCATTGACTTGTTTTTCATGGTTTTCTTGCCTCATTCTCATTTCTCATCCCAATTTTTCCTCTATTTCTCTAACTTGCTTTTCCAACTCCTTTTTGAACTCTTCCATGGCCTGAGACCAGTTCATGTTTTTCTTGCAGGCTTTTGATGTAGGCTCTTTGACTTTGTTGACTTCTTCTGGCTGCATGTTTTGGTCTTCTTTGTCACCAGAGAAAGATTCCAAAGTCTGACACTGAATCTGAGTGAGTTTTTGCTGCCTGGCCATGCTCCCAGCCAACTTACTTGACCTTTGAGTTTTTCAGTGGGGTATTACTGCTTGTAGAGCAAAGAGTGCTTTGTTCCAAGTTTGAGGGGATGTGTCGTTGATTTCAGAGCTATTTCTATACAGCCAGCTCTGCCACACCAGCACTCCTCCTTCCCCAAGAACCGCCAACCTGGACCTGATGCAAATCTTAAGCAGGCTCTGCACTCCTGCTCTGATCCGCCACTTAATTCCTCCCACCAGTTGGGCCTGGGGCTGGAAGTAACTGCAGCTGTAGTTCTGTAGCTGCACCATCCCCACTGCCCCTGGCTGAACTGTGAACTTTGTCCGCAGCTTTTCCCACTAACCTTCTCTGTTGTCTTTGGGTTGAAACGTCTGGTAACTGCCACAGCTCACTGATTCAGGGTGCTAGGGCCTGTACCACCCGGCTCCTGGTCTGGTTGGTCCTGCCCCCAACCACGCTGGAGTCCGCTCTCCCCTTCCCCCAGCTCCATGCGCGATAGACCTCATCCAGCAACCATCCAGGCTGTCCTAGGATGGATCCTTGCTTCCCTCTGCTATTTTGTGAGTTCTGAAGTTCTAGAATTTGTTCAGAGCCATTTTTTATAGGTTTTTGGAGGGACCTGGAGGGGAGCTCACACAAGTCTCTGCTTTCTAGCCACCATCTTGGCTCCGCCCCCTTCCTACTTCCATTTCTGATCTTGTATCATACCACACTCCCTTCATATAAAGAATATTGTTCCAGTCAAACTCGTGTGTTGCTCTTCTCCCTATCCAACATCCCATGATCCACCTCTGTTCCTGGAATATGGGCCTTCTTCATCTCTACCTTGTACAATGCCTACTTTCCTTCAAAGCTCAACTCAGGTGCTGCCTGCTCCAGGAAGCTTTTCCTGATATTCCGATAATTAGTTTCTCTCTCTCTCTCTCTCTCTCACTTTATGTTACTTTGTTGTATTACACAGGAGAACCTAATTCCTCTAGGGACTTTTTTCTTTGTATTTACAGCCCCTAGGATAATGCTTTGCACATGATAGGCACTTAATAAAAGCATGTGGAATTAATTAAATTAAATCCTCTGCCATTTCCACACTCTCTTCACGTCAACTTGCCTAAAGTCTCAGGACCCAGGACCTCAGATCACATTTATCCTTAGGTAAACAGACCCTGATGTCCTAAGGACATCCTGAAGTCTCTCTCATGTCCTATCTGGTCCTCTGCTCTCCCTAGGAAATGTTCTTACTTCTGGCTCTTTTCTCTCATACATTCCCTCACAGCCTTGCCTGGCTTCCCTATACCAAATCACAACCACCTCTTTCCCATCATAAATAACAGCCAGCATTTATGTAGGGCTTTAATGTTTGCAAAGTGTTTTACACATATTATCTCATTTGACCCGCAAACAACCCCAGGAGGTAGGTATTATTAATATCCTCATTTTATAGAAGAGGAATCTGGAGAAGGCAGAGCTTAAGTGATTTGCCCTGGGTGACACAACTAGTGTCTGGAGTCATATTTGAACTCAGGCCTTACTAACTCCAAATCCAATAACTTATCTGCTATATCGCCTTCCTATTATTCTAAGCCTCTCATTTTAAATATGCCAATAACTGGGGGCTTAGAGCAGTTAAACGACTTGTTGAAGGTCCTTTATAAGGGTAGTAAGAAGCAGAAGTGAGATATGAACTCAGGTCCTCTGACTCTAAATCCAATTCTCTACCACAAAATAACAATAATGATAATGATAATAATAATTAGCATTTATATAACTCTTTAAAGTTTGCAATGTGCTTCAAATTTTAGCTCATTTTATCCTCATAACACCTCTGGGAGGTAATGCTATTATGATTCACATTTTACAGATGAGGAAACTGAGGCAGACTTTCCCATGGTCACGCAACTAGTAAGTGTCTAAGTTAGGATCTGAACTTAGGTCTTCCTGACTCCAAGTCCAATTGTTGACATTTCACCATCATTTTATTGTTTAAAACAATATGAGGCAGTCAATGCAGGCATTATTACACCCATTTTTCAGATAAGGATTTTTGAGGCTCTATGAAGGTAAGTACCTTGCCCATAGTCATACAAGGAATAAATGCCCAAACAATCCATTTACCCTAGATCTCCTAACCCCAGTACTCTTTTTACTATGGTCCAATGCTTCCCAAGTTGTATCCTTATCCTGTTTCAAACCTCTCCTCCTCTAGGAATCCTGACCCTCTCTGGTCTCCTTACTCTCTTCTTCTGCTCCCTTTTATGTACAAATCTACGTTATATTCATTCACAGTCATCTCCACAGATTGGAAGATTCCTGGCTCAAAGTCTTATCCTCCAAAGGGGAACTTTAAAAGTAATCTACACTTAAAGCTAAAGTAATGATACCTATATGATGGATTGTGATAGACTTTTCAAGGTAGGGGCCATGTGTTCTTTTTCCTCTAGTGCCTTTTTCCATGCTATTATCCCATAGCCTTATCCCATAGCAGGCACTCAACGTCAACCAACCAGTTTAATAATTTGCATTTGTATAATACTTTTAACTTTTTCCACCACACTTGCACATACACTGTTTCCCTTTGCCAGTGTTTATACAGTGTGTACATCTGGTGTTGTCATGCCTGTCCCTGGCTTAGATGCTGACTGACAGAGGGTGGACATGGCGCATGCAAGACTTGCTGAGGACATAGGCAGCCAAGTTCCATGGGTGTGAGGGTCCTTCATTCACCCTAACCTTGTCTTTCATGATTCATATATTCAGACACAAGTCAATACATTCTATTGCTTCTGTTGTTCCCACATGTGCACACTGACCTTTTTGAGGGCTGGCTTTTTGCATGATATACCAGCTATTCTAAACAGGAGATTGTTTCTCCTTAGCAAGATGAAAAATCTAGAATGAAAGAAAGAAAAATTAGAAATGTGAACCCTTCAAAGTTATGTACAAATGTCCAGATAAAGAAAAGCAACTAGGAGCCAATTTATCTTCTGCCTCACTCAGAAACTTGAAGTCTTTCTCCTACAAGACGGAAAGCCCCTTGAAAGCAAATACTGTGAACACATACATCTTTTCTAAAATACTAGTCAGAGAGTGGATGAGTAGTAAGTACTGGCTGAATTCTTGACAATTTTAAATTTGTGACAACATTTAAAAAAACACCAAGAATGCAACACATTGATCTTTGTGTTCCCCTTGGGAGTATTCAGACTCTTAACTATAATATAACACTGTTAGAATTACAGTCTGGAAGGAACTGTAGAAAATTCATCTAATCAAACTGTTATCCTTTTACAGATGAGAAAACTAAGGCCCAGAGAGGGGAAGAGACTTACTCAAGGTCTCATAACCAGTCACTGGGTTAAGATAAGAGCCTAAATCTCTAGGCTCCTTCCATTACACAACTCTGACTCTCTATCAACAACAAATAATTAGAAGGCAGAACTAGGAGCAATTGGTAGGAGCTACGAATAGGCTAATTTAGGCTTAATGTCAAGAAAACTTCTTTTAAAATGATAGCTCTCCAATGGTGAAATGAGTTGCCTCAGAAAGCTGTGTCCCTCGTTGGTCTTCAAGCAAAGGCAGGATGACCACTTGTCTGATGTGCTGGAACGGATTCTTTTTCAGCTATCAGAAGGCCTAGATTACCGTCGAGTTCCCTTTCAATTTTGAAATTCTGATTCTGTAACACAAGCCTAAAACTGAAGAAATACCACTGTAACAACAAATGTTTTTTAAAATAGATGTTTTATCATAGAGAAAAAAATTATTCAAGGAATATTTTATACCAAAGAAGATACTAAAGAGAATTAAATTCTATGGCAACCCAAATTTTCTTCTGATCTTGGTTAAAATACTCACATTTTAATCAGTATGTATTTCTGCCTACTTCACATGGACCACAGCCTAAATATTTCATCACATGTTGGCTAACCTCTTAGCAAGGAGCTTCTTCAAGCTTAACTAAGCTAGTTCTCATACGACAGATACACACCATCAATTGCAAGGCCACACACGAAGCTTTTCCTATTTAATAAGATCCACTAGAGCTTGTACTCTACTGGTAGAGCATTTGAAGACTCAAGATTACTAAACCAGGATGAGGTCTATACATATATTTTCATGTGTCAATAGAGGCTCCATACTTAATACTATTCTAAACATTAACATTTAGATGCCTATGATTCCTCAACTAACTTTAGGATATGAGATAGCTACGTTCAGAAAGCATGAAATAAGCAAATGTATTTAAGAAGAAGTTTCTTCAAGCATTTAATATAGATTACTTTGTTTAGTAGCCAACACTATATTGATCTGAGCTCAATCAAAATTATATTATACAAAACCAGAAATATTACATCCTTAAGTAATCATTGAGTATTAAAAGGGAAGGGAAAGGGCATGAAAGGGTCCATTGGGAATATGGCAATAAAATATTGGAACTTTAAAGAAAAAGCTAAGGAAAGATCTTCAAATCCAAGACCACATTCCTGATTCATTACCAAAGAAGATCTCAGCCATTAGTATAGTAACATAAAACTTTGCACATAGTAGGTGATTAATAAATGTGATTGAATGAATGAACTAAGATTGGAAATAGAAAACAGCAAACTAAGAAGCAGTATGAGGTATTGGAAACCCTAGGCCCTATCTTCCATCATACCAAAGCTCCACTGTAGATATGTTTTTCTCTTGGAGATGGAGCTTTATATATCTCCAGATGAGACAGTGTCACGGCTGCAAACCCATGGGATCCATAGGGCAAAATCAAAGAAAGAGACATAGCCCTGGTCTCTGACACAGGGAAGCCCCCCCACTTTCCTTGGCTGGAGCTGAGGGATAGAAAACGGGAGAAGGTAGGCAAGAGAAAAAGACAGAATACATTTGAAAGAAATAGAAGTGCACAAACCAAAAGACATGCCCTAGGGAGCTCTTGAGTTGTGCAAGCAGGGTAGTCCTCAATGCTGTAGCATAGGTAATCACCCTCTGTTCAGTGCCCACAATGAAGAGGACTGTATACTTCTATTTGGTAGAGGCATTAAAAACAGAGAGAGAAAATACTGACAACAGAGATATCTGCAAAAACAAGAGAATATTATTTTCTCTGGATATTTGAAACTGGGTGTCCTGTAATAATCTATTTCTGAAGTGAACATGAAACACATTTAATAATCAAAGAGATCTAATTTTCCCAGTGCCAGTCAGACAGAGCCATTTAAAGGGGGTTAAAACAAGCAAATGGTGGGACAGCTAGAATTATTAGGGTATTCTTCCTTATATTAAGCTGAATAGTGTCTTCCAATCATTTATATTCACTGATTGTAATTCTGCCCTCTGAGGCCACCCTGAACAAGCCTAGTAGGCTCCCCTTTCCCCATGACGCCTTTTCAGAAATCTGAAGACAAGAATCACGTCCCTTCCCTCATCACCCCCCTTCCCTCATCACCCCCTTTCTCACCAAAAGGATCTTCTTTCTTTAGGTTAAACTCGTTCCTTCACTTTCTCTTCATATGGCATGATTTCACCCCTTTGCCATCCTCTAAACATGCTCTAATCCATCAATTTCCAGTTCACTTTGATCCACTAAGACATGCTACAAGGCCCAGCTATAGGAGAGAGCCTGATACAGAAGAAGCAATCAGTAAATTCTTATTGATTGACCAATGAAAAATTTCCTAATCAGAACTGTCCAAAAGTAGAATGGGTTCTCTCCAGAGGGTTCTCCTCTCATTAGAGGTCTTTAAGCAGAGGATGGATGATCACTTGTTAGGGGGAATACCTGCTTAAGCTTGGATTAGAGACTTGTTTTCCTTCCAGGTCAGACCCCCCAAAAATCCCCTTAAGGTAATAAGCTATGACTCTTTGCATAAGTACATAATGATTAAACAACTGTTAATAGGTAAATGGGCCACAAGGACTGATTCCTTCAATAAATACATCCTCATGAGCCACTTGCAAATACGGGTCAGGAAAGGTAGATCTATTTATACCTGCTCTTTGCCCTCAAATTTCACTAAAAATCAAGAATTTTCCCTTAAAGTTAACTTAAGGGTTTTGATTATGAAAAAGCAGTTCTGCTCAGTCATTATTTAGCATTCTTAAACCATTCTCTACTGGTTAAATGTTGTAACAATCCTTTGCCAGCTAAATCACATAATGATAAACACCTACCATGTCACATGCTATAGGGCAGAGGTATCAAATACTCAGTCTTCTGGGGCTGGATTTAGTCCATAATATTCCTGAGTGCAGCCAGAACCAGATTAAAATATAATTTAGAAATATTTAATAACACAAATAAAATACAATAGAACATAGGCAATACTAATATGTGGTTTTCTTAGTCAATATGCAGTCTACAGGGATCCTTATGTAAGATTTAGTGCCTCGCCCTTGCTTTCTGTTTGAATTTGACATCACTGCTATAGGGGAGTACAAAGAGATACAAGAGACAATCACTGTCCTAAAGGCACTTATTTGGGAAAATACACAGAAATACCAATTCGAGATTACATGGGTTGAAATATCTGTTAAACTGGGTTTGATAGACAATATGGGCTAACGGTAAATGACAGTGAATATTTACATAGTATTTAAAGACTCTGGAATTTAAAAAGAATTCTGTGTATTTCATTTGATCCTCAACAACCATATGAGGTAGCTATAATAATAATAAAAATGGTAATGGCGAGCATTTATATAAAGCTTTAAGGTCTACAAGTGTTTTAAATATGTTATCTCATTGTCCTCACAACAAGCCTATAAAGTTAAGTCCTATTAATATCCCCATTTTACAGATGAGGAAACTGAGACCGAGAAAAGCTAAGTGACTTGCCCAGAGTCATACAATAAGTAAGTATCTAAAGAAGGATCTGCACCTGAACCCTTGTTAGGTATGGTAAGTGGTATAAGTCACTGGAATGAGGTGATCAAGGTTTTGTGGAAGAAATGGTATAGAAGTGGCTCACTATCACCTCTAGGACCACATATAAAATCCTTTGTTTACCATTCAAAGCCTTTATTTCTCTAACAACAATGTTACTTGCAGCTGCTGTGGGGATGTAAGACAAATAACACCAGCACATAGGAGGGCTGCTAGCCCACGTTCTTCGATCTACTTTTCTAAAGGAAAGCAACTTTATGGGGTCAACAATCTTACTTTAATCAAACATACATATACATATACATATACATATACATATACATATACATATACATATACATATACATATACATATACATATATATATATCACTTAGTTCAGGTGAAAAGTCAGTACCCTTAACTTCAGAGAAAATACAAACAGAAATTACAAGCAGAAAGTATATAAACAGAGCAAATACAAACAGCAAAGACCAACAGACAGGCCTTCCAACTGTCTGACCAAAAGCAATACATGCATAGTTACCAGAGAGAGAAGTACCAACAGCTGGATTTTTCAAAGCTGGGGGTGGGGGTGGTCCTTAAGAGCTATCCAGAGCCTCATCTGGCTATATCACACAAACACTCTTCGAATGAGTGAGCCCCAAAGCAAAATGCTAACCTCAGCATATATATACACTTCTTCAGGGTCAGAGGGCATTACAACCCTCGTGACCCAGGCTCATGTGATTTAGGCTTCCATGTGACTTAAGCAGGTCACATGGGCCTATTAATGGATGGGAAAGATCTTCTCATTAAGCAAAAATACATTAACAATACAATATCCTGGCTTCCCCCTACATTTCTAGTTTTCTTACACCTTACATTGTACTTCCCTTTTCCCCCTTCCTACTCCCCACCTCAACACATACTCTAGAATACAGCGACACTGGTCTTATTGTTCCCCGCACAAGACCTGACTCTGGATATTTTCAGTGGACATCCCCCATGCCTCCTGGCTTACCTAGCTTCCCTTAAGTTCCAGCTAAAATTCTACCTTCTACCAGAAGCCTTTTCTGGTCCCTTTTAATGCTAGTGCCTTCCCTCTGTTGATTATTTCCAATTTATCCTGTCTATAGCTTGTCTGTACACAGGTGTGCACGTCTCCCTGAGAGCAGGGCCAGTCTTTTGGCTTCTCTGTATTCCCAGAGCTTAGCACAAAGCCTGACACCTAGTAGCCACTTAATAAATGTTCACTGAACACTAATCCTAGCTCTGGCACTTAAGCAAGTTGCTTCCCCTCAAAGGGCCCGTAGTTTTCTGTGAAATGTGGAGGCAGGACCAGATCAGGGGTTCTTGACATTTTCTATGTCATGAATGCCTCTCGCACTGAAGTGAAGCCCTCCTCAGAAAAAAATATTTTTAAATTCACCAAATAAAATATATAGGCATGCAAAGGAAACCAAAGATTTGGCAAAATAAAGATGGATTTTTTTTTTCTATCCAAGTTCCTGGACTCCTTGGGGGAGGAGTCCATGTGCCCTGGATTAAGAACCACTGAAGTAGATAATCTCTAAAACCCCTTCTGGCTTTAACATACTAGAATTATAAAAGCTCCTCGGAAGATATGGCAGATCCTACAGCTAGAAAAAAAGAATCCATGAACTATTCACCTCTTGGGTACAATCAAGGGTCTATTTATTGCCTATAGAGTCCTTTCACACTGGGATGCATGTCTCCTTTGGGGCTATTCCTCTATTTGTGTATTAATAAAGCCACAGATTAGGTGTGAAGCTTCCTGGGGCTTAAACCAGAGAGGATATGAAGTAGCTAAATTCTCAGTAAAGGCCTCCCTCCTTTTAGAAAGAATTTTTGAGTTGATCTAAGGAGGACTGAAGTGGCTGACCTTTAAAATCAATCAATCAATGAGCACTAGAATACAGGATTTAGCTGTTGAGAAGTCTAATTTCATTGACATTGATGATTTTTTTGCTTGTTAATTTTGGGAGAGTTAAGATATAATAAATGTCTAAGCAATTCCAAACCACTTAGGCAAAGGAGCAGTAAAATGTATTCTCAATCAACAACATCCACTGAGCACCGACCACATACAAAAGCACTTGTCAATAAGCACTATGGGTTATTATACAAGGAAATTTAAGTCCCTGCCCTTCAGGAATTAATGGTCTAATCCAAAAGAAAGCCATATATACTATAAAAATACAACTCATAATAAGGAAATGAGTGGTACAGACATTAAGGGGTGTAGGGAGCAAGGAGACATGGGGGAGGGGAGGGTGATTATGAAAGGTTTTCGTTAAAGAGGGACAGTCTGAGTTGGGTTTTGAAGGATAGTTAGGATTCAATAGGTGGAGAGAAGCTCCATAATGGCAACAGCCATGTCAGTTCCCTCTGTATGAACCCAAGGCCTAGCAGAGTGAACTGCACAATAAATAAATGAATGAATAATTTCCAAGAGGAGAGAATGGTAATGTGCAAAAGAAAAGCACAAAGCAAATTCAGTAGGTAGGACTTGTATAGGAGAAGACACAAAGCTAATGAGCCTTGAATGCTGGGCTAAGGAGTACAGACTTTGTCCCATAAAGAGTAGGAAGTGACTGGAGATTTGGAGGCAAGGAAGTAATATAAGGTAAGTAGTGCTTATCTGTTAGTGTGAAGGATGAAAGCCAAGGAGGAGCAAAGTCCGAAATTGGCTATCACATTGGAGTGGGCTAACTGAATAGGTACCCATGAAGTATCAAATGACAAAATCCTTTATGGGTAAAATTCTTTACCTCATAGGCCATATGGGCACCACTCCCCTGGGACATCCCCTGGACTTGTAGTCAGGATACCTGGTCTCTAATATCAACTCCGCCCCACCGCCCACTGCCAGATCAATATTTCAAATGTACTTTTTTGATCATGTTACTCTCTAGTTCAAAAATCTTCAATGGCTCTCTAATGCCTAGAAAGTACAGTGTAAACTAAACGAGCCTAGCATCAAAATCTCTCACATTCTGGTTCCCAATGGTCTTTCCAGCCTATCTCATACTATTCCCTTCTCATACTCATTTTGCAGTTATTCACAGTAATTGTTAATCAATTAATAATCATTTATTACATTAAATACCTACTACATACATAGAATTGGGCTACAATACAAAAACAAGAAGGATAAAAAATAATTCCTGATCCTAAGGAGCTTATATTCTATCAAGGAGACAATAGGCACATATACACAAGCATACCTAGAAAATAATATATACAGAGATATACAATAAATTAAAAATCAATACAAATCAGGAGAAGGACACTGGAAATTGGGAAGGGAAACTGTGAAAGGCCTTATGTAAAGGCTGTGCTTAATTTAAGACTTGAAGGAAGTCAGGGAATCTATGAAGCAAAAATGAGGAGAAAGTAAATTTCAGGCATGAAGGACATTTAAAATGGCTCCCTGATAATTGTTCCCTGTATACATTATATTTCCCATTTCTATGACCCTGGATACGTTATTCACATGAATTCTCTTTGCAATTTCTACTAGTTAAAATACTTCCCATTATTCAATTGAATTCAAATATTTATTGTGTCCACTATGTGCAAGTGCTTACTACAGATACAAAGGTAAAAATCAGCGACCATTGCACAATCAGACAATAGCCTGATGAAGAGTTTATAATCCAATGGGGATACAACAGGTACACAAATAAATGAAGAATAATTTCATGAGGAAGAGAGCCCTAATAACTCGGGAAAAGCCCTATATAGGAGGTAGCACCTAAGCTGTGCTTTAAAGAAAGGTCAGCTTGCTACCAGATGGAAGTGAGGGAAGGGAACATTCTAGACCTGGGAAATCACTTTTGCAAAAGCACAGAGGTAGAATATGGAATGTTGTATGAGGGGAACAACTAGCAGGCCACTTTGATTAGAACAGAGTATATGAAGGGGAGTAATATGAAATAATACCAGAAATATAGAAGGATGGGCTTTAAATACTAGACTTATTACATTTTATCCTACAGAAAAAAAAGAAAGCCACAGATTTTTGCATAGAGGAGGAGATGTCACACATATATCTGTGTTTGGCAGGTATATGGAGGATGCATTGGAGCAAGTGGAAAGGCAGGGAGGAGGCAAAGGAGATCAATTAGGAGGTTACCACAATAATCCAGGTGAGAATTAATAAGGACTTGAACTAGGGTAGAGATATGAGTGAAGAGAAAGAGCTGGATGCAAGAGATTTTGTGGAAACGGTATCAGTAAGACTTGGTAAATGACTGGATATGGTAGTGAAATGGTAGGAAATCACATAAGATTACAAGGTTGCAAATGTGGATCAATGAAAGCACGGTGGTAGATGATAATGGAGTAGAGGCAGCAACTCAACTGAACTTTCCCAGCATTGCCCTCCAAACAACTTTAAAATAATGCCTCAAATTCTGGAACTGCAGAGTCAAGAAAAGGTTGAGTTAAAATATTTTTTTCAGCCCAAGACAACTTAGGAAGTTGGCAGGAGAGGTCTGTGACACCAGGGTAGGAGTTGGCTCAGAGCATAGTGAACACAACAATAACATCAACAACAGGCCTCGTAGGTATTTGCTGCAACAACAGCAGCAGTAGCAGTAGCAACTTAGGGAGCTCTCAGCCTAGAGATGGTAAGAGGATCAGACAACTGATCAGAAAGAGATCACTCAGACCTTTTGCTGGCACTGGGTACAGGACTTTGTTGCATTGCCTATATTTAGTTCTAGGTCTCAGTTCCAGGGGGACAAAGAACACTAGTGCTTGTGGCTTCAGGGGAGCAGGGGCACTGGTGACAGTTCCACAGTGGAGAAGAAGGGTTACTCACTAGGGAGTAAAGGCCCTCATCTAAGTTCCAAAGCAGAAAGGAGCACTAGCACTTACAGCTACAAGGGAACAAGGTCCTTTCTTGGGAAAAGACCAGAGCACAGCTCAAAAGAGCAGTGACCACATCTCTCCTTGGATCAGACTACTTTGGAAGCACCAAAAAGTTAGAGACCCCCAAAACCAGGCCTGAAAACAGCAGCACAAAAAACCTAAAGCTTGGGACAGTGTCTCTTCCACCCCAAGAGCAGAGCCCAACTTTAACATAAAGCTAAAGAAAAGGACAGCTACATGGCATAGTGCATAGAGTGCTAGGTCTAAAGTCAGGAACACTCATCTTCTTGTTCAAATCTGGCCTCAGACACTTACTAAGTTACTGTATGACCTTGAGCAAGTCACTTAATTTTGTTTGCCTCAGTTTCCTCATCTGTAAAATAAGTTGGAGAAGAAAATGGCAAACCACTTTAGTATCTTTGCCAAGAAAACTTCATCTGGGGTCATGAAGCGTCGAACATGACTGAAAACAACTAAACAAAAAGTCAAGAAATAGGCTGGGGAAATGAGCAAACAACAAAAAATGAACCTGACCATTGAAACTACTATGTGACAGGGAAGATCAAGACACAAACTAAAAAGAAGACATCAAGGTCAAAACAGCTACAAAGTAAAGCCTCAAAGAAAAATGTGAATTAGACACAACCCCAACAAGAATTCCTGGAAGAACTTAAAAAGGATTTTAAGAATCAAACAAGAAAGGTAAAGGAAAAATTGGGAAAAGAAATAAGAATGATAAAGAAAATCACACAGTTTGGTAAAAGAGACCAAAAAAAAAAAAATACTGAAGAAAATAAGACCTTAAAAAAACAGAAGAGGCCAAATGGTAAAAGACGCACAAAAATTCACTGAAGAAAAGAACTCCTTAAAAAGAACTGGCCAAATGGAGAAAAAGGTACAAAAGCTCACTAAAGAAAATAATTCCTCAAAATTAGAATAGGGCAAGTGAAGCTAATGACTCCATGAGACATCATGAAACAATAAAGCAAAATCAAAAGAATAAAAACAAAATAGAAGAAAATGTGAAATATCTTATCAGAAAAACAACTGACCTGGAAAATAGACTAGCAAGAAATGATTTAAGAATTACTAGACTACCTGGAAGCCATGATCAAAAAAAGAGCCTAGATATTATATTTCAAGAAATTATCAAGAAAAACTGCACTGATATTCAAGAACCAAAAAGTAAAATGGAAATTGAAACAATCCACCAGTCACCTCCTAAAAGAGGTGAAAACTCCCAGGAATATTGTAATGAAATTCTAGAGCTCCCACAACAAGGAGAAAATATTGCAAGAAGCCAGAAAGAAACAATTCAAATATCATGGAGTCAGGCTAGCACAAGATTTAACAGCTTCTATATCAGAGGGCTTGGAATATGATATTTCAAAGGGTAAAAGAGCTAGGATTACAACCAAGTATACAACCTAATTAAAAGAGATAAGCAAGGAAACCACATTTTGCTAAAGGGTACCATAGACGATGAGCTATTATCAAAACCAAACATATATCCATCAAACACATATATGGCATAGCATCGAAATTCTTAAAGTAAAAGTTAAATGAGTTATAGGAAGAAATAGACAATAAAAATATACTAGTGAGGGATCTCAACTTTCCCCTCTTGGTACTAGAGAAATCTAAACATAACATAAATAAGAAAAAAAGTTAGATATGATAGACCTCTGGAAAAAAAATGGATGGAAATAGAAAGGAATATACTATTTTCTCAGCTGTACATTGAACCTTCACAAAAAGTGACCATGAAACAAGGCATAAAAAAACTCAAAAACAAATGCAGAAAAGCAGAAATAATAAACACATCTTTTTCAGACCATAATACAATAAAAATACATTGAATAAAGGGCTGTGGAAACAGATGAAAAATTAATTGGAAACTAAATAATTTAAACCTAAAGAATGGGTGGGTCAAAGAACAAGTCATATAAACAATCAATAATTTAATTAAAGAGAAAGACAATGAGATAAACATAAATTTTGTGAAATGCAGCCAAAGCAGTATTTAAGGGAAATTTTATATCTCTAAATGTTTAATCATTAAAATAGAGAAAGAGGGGGCAGCTAGGTGGCGCAGTAAGTAGAGCACTGGCTCTGGAATCAGGAGGACCTGAGTTCAAATCTGGCCTCAGACCCTTGACACATTTACTAGCTGTGTGACCTTGGGCAAGTCACTTAACTCCAATTGCCCTGCCTTCTCCCCTCCAAAAAAAAAAAAATAGAGAAAGAGCTGATGAACAAATTGGGCATGCAATTTTCAAAACTAGAAAAAGAACAAATTAAAAATTATCAATTAAACACCAAATTGGAAATCCTGAAAATCAAAGGAGATTAATAAAAATGAAAGTTAAAAAAAAATTGAACTAATAAAGCTAGGAGCTGGTTTTATGAAAAAACCAATTAAATATGAAAACCATTGATTAATTTGATTTTTAAAAAGAAAACCAAATTATCAATACCAAAAATGAAAAAAGTTAAATTCACCATCAATGAAGAAGAAATTAAAACAATTATTAGGAGCCATTTTGCCCAATTAATACACCAATAAACCTAACAGTCTAAGTGAAATGGATGAATAATCACAAAAATATAAACTGTTCAGATTAACAGAAGAGGAAATAGAATATTGAAATAACTCTATTTTAGAAAATTGAACAAGCAATAAATGAGCTCCCTAAGGAAAAAAAAACCCGGGTACAGATGGATTTACAAGTAAATCCTACCAAACATTTAAAGAACAATTAATTCCAATGCTATATAAACTATTTAGAAAAATAGGTAAAGGAGTCCTACCAAATTCCTTTTATGACTGTGGAACATTTTATACAATTTTATATCATTTTTAATTTCAACCAGACCCAGAGCCTGAATTAATGAGTAACTGGAAGAAGATCCAGGACCTGGGCTTCTTTGTTCTCTAGAGTTTGCTCAGGAAATACCCTTACCACTGTCAACAAGGCCAGATCAGACTGACCTAAGGACATTCTTTCCCCTGTTAGTCATTAAAGGATGAGACCCTAACCTCAAGAAAGACTACCTCGCTTAATATTAACTGACCTTTGTCAATATTCTTTACAACCTTATTCCATTAAGGGAAATTCTTGTATCATGGTTAAACATACACGGGGGTCATGGAGGTGAGGTAACGCAGGCTTGCTGGGTCTGCTAAAATAACGTATATAAGTTTTCTCATTCCTTTGTTCAGATAGCCAGAGCTTATGCTCTGACTCCTTGTACGTACAACTAAGGTAGCTTAGCTATGCTTTAAGGGAAAATAATAAACAACATGGATTTTTCTATCACCTAGCTTGTTTGCCTCCTTCAACCAAACTTTCAGGTTTAACATGACACAAATATGGTGCTGATCTCTAAACAAGAAGAGCAAAAAAAGAAAGAAAGCTACAGACCAATTTCCTTGAATACTGATGCAAAAATTTTAAATAAAATACTAGTAAGGAGATTACAGCAATATGTCATAAAGATCATACACTATAACTAGGTACAATTTATACCAAGAACGGAGGGCTGGTTCAGTATTAGGAAATCTATCAGCATAATTGACCATATCAATAATAAAAGCAACAAAATCATATAATTATCTCAAAAAGTGCAGAAAAAGACACTCATTCCTATTAAAAACACTAGAAAGCACAAGAATAAATGGAGTTTTCCTTAGAATGATAAGTAGTATCTACCTAAAACCATCAGCAAGTATTATCTGTAGGGATAATGAGGATCAGCTAGAAGTCTTCCCAAAAATATCAGGGGTGAAGCAAGGATGTCCATTATCACCATTATTATTTAATATTGTACTAGAAATGCTAGCTATAGCAATAAGAAAAGAAAAAGAAATTGAAGGAATTGGAATAGGCGATGAAGAAACAAAACTACCACTCTTTGCAGACAATATGATGGTATACTTAAAGAATCCTGGAGAATCAACTAAAAAATCAATTGAAATAATTAACAACTTTAACAATGTTGCAGTATATAAATTCACGTAAAATCATCGGGATTTCTATATATTACCAACAAAGTCCAGCAGGAAGAGCTAGAAAGAGAAATTCCACTCCTCTAACCTCAAAAAACAGGCACAGCAGGAAATGGAAAACGTTAGTCAAAGGGGCAGGGCTGCTCTTTGCACCAGAGGTTCTTCATATCCCCAGTAGCTGAGAGATTGGGTTGGCAAGAGAAGTGGAAGATGCCTTCTGCTGACACAAATCGAACTGGTTGCTTTGAGGCAGATGAAAGACAAACAGCTCTGGCTCCTAGAAGCCTCTCCTCAGGCAACACCCTGTGCCCAGCAGGGCACAGAAGGCTCAGGAAACTAATACCCATGGTCTGAGATCTCACTTAGGGTGGCAGGCTACAGGGTAGCAGCAAAAAGTCATAGACTCCCTGCACAGATGGAAGACACCCATCCTGACCCCGGAGGAAAGGCTGGGAGGAGACGGGATTTTTGCAGCTGGTTTGAACGAAAAGGAAGAAATTTAATGAACTAGTAGAGGAGGCCTTCTAGGCACAGGAATATATTAACTAACTAGCTACAAGACTCTATTCTGATGCTCAGTTTCCTTATCTAAAAAAATGAAGAGGTGGGACTAGATGATCTCCAAGATTTCTTTTCAGCACTAACTTTATATGTCTATTATTCTAGAAGTTCTAGGAGCTAACTGCCCTGAGGTTCAATTTCCCAATCAATAAAATGAGAAACAAAACAAAATACCTGGCCATTTATCAGTTCTACAAGAAAGTCCTAAAGGCTTAAAAAGCAACATCTAAAAAATGTTCTTCCTAAAGGTATTTCCAAAATTCAATCACGAATAGAAAACTAAAGTAGTAAGTGAACTGAAATTCATTATAATTGGTCACAGTGAAGGAAAATGGAAGAGGTCAAACACTATTTTTTAAAACACTATATTAAAATAGATCGTGATCAAAAACAGTTTCAAGGAAACAGCTGGGGAAACTCCCTAAAAAGGCAAAAATATGTATGAATGAATGAAAAAAAATGAGCTAGGTACTTTAAAAACAATCTGTAAGCTACTCTCCAAATTCATAGGATCTTGTCAAAGAGAGAAAGAGTGGATGGAGGAACTGATGAATACAATTTAAAGCTTTCAAAAGGCCCGCAAGAGTCTTTTAAGTAGATTGCGCAAAGGAGTGACAAAACTTTACCTTGATTAAAAGCCAATTCAAAAGCAAAGAAGAGAACAAAGACTGACTACTTCTAACCTACCAGTTAGGGTGCTGAGATGAGCAAACAGAAGATGCTCTTAGAAAGAATCTAGGAAAGCATGAATAAGTTTAGAAACAGTGGCAGAGAATACCAATACTAATCTGGGTAACTCACGGGCAAAACAACAGGAATTAGAAAGAGCAATGTCAACTACTCAGACTAATGGATTTTGAATTGGCTATAACCCTGGGGGAAAAGCCCAGGCTTTATTGTGGAGATTTCAATGAAACTGCCGGCTCTGGGCACGACAGCAAATCCCCAGAGTGATGGTATAGGCTGGAAAGCACTAAAAGGACAAAGATTACTGTACTACAGAAACTGCTGCCTTAACTGTACCCCACTTTGTCCAAAAGAGAATTATAGAATGTTCAAGCTGGATGAGTTCTTAGAGCTAATCTCAACCAACCAACCCCCTCACATGTTATAAATTAAAAAGTGAAGAACTAAATGAAAACTAAATTTTCATAATTTAGATCATTTTTTAAATGTAGTCAGGGAGCCCTTAATCTAAAGAAATACTATGGTGCCTCCTTTTGTAAAGTGAGTCATAATCCCCTAATTTATCTTGTTATACGCATTTTGGTTTTTACACAATAGGTTGGCAGAGAGGATACACAGTCATATACTACTATGCAGTGTCATCTCCAGAGTCTTGGTGTCAGTGACCTCCAAAAGCATCAAAAGAGTTTCAAGATATACAGGAGGAAAGCCATAAATGAGAGGTAGAAAAGATAGCTTTCATGTAAGCAGAGATGAAGATAAAGATAGTTTTATTTGAGAGAACGAAAGGTCATCAATGCTAGACTTTATTATCATTTTTTTAAAGAGGCATAGCATTAGCAAAGGCAATATATTTGGTGTTCTTCAATTCCACCAATATCTACTGAGGGTCTTCTAAGTGTTTAGTCTTTTGCAATATATCTTAAATTTCCAAAATTAATACTATCTTATACAATCATAAACTTGAAAACTTATCTATGTGAGGAAACATATGTCTGCGACAATCAACCGACAAGCATTTATTAAATGCCAAATGTGTACCAGGCACCATGATAGAAGCTGAAAATACAATGACAAAAAAGAAATAGTTTCTACCTTCAAGGAGTTTAGGAGACATCACGTACATATATTAGTGGCAGAGGGAAAAGAACTTATTGGTAATCAGGAGACCTAGGTTCTAGTCCCAGGTCTGTCACTAACTAACTGTGTGACCTTGGGAACATCACTTAAGTAGATCTTTGGGCTCTGGCTTCCTTATCTGTAAAGTGAGAAGTTTGCATATACGTATGTGTGTATGTATATGTATATGTATATATATATATGTATATGCAAATATATATATATATGCATATATGACCTATAAAGTCTTTGCCAGATGACATTCAGTGATTCCAGAGGAAAAGGCACTAGATGAAAAATCAGGAAATCTGCTAATTTGCTGTGTGACCTTGAGTAAGTCACTTCCCTTCCTCTAACCCTCAGTTTCTTTACCTACAAAAGGAAGAGGTTGAACTAAAAGATTTCCAAAGTTCCTTCCAGTTCTAATATTCTAAGCCTTTTTTTCATCCAGACTTGGACTTTCATCAGTATAGAGAATTCTAGGTACAGAAATTCTTTCCACTGATGTAGTTCTGCAACTCAGCTATCACTTGCAATCTTAAAAAAGTTGCCTGAAGTACTGCAAAGTGCTTCCCTACCATTACATGGCAAGTAGGTATATGCCAGAATTAGAACTTGAATCTAGGTCTTTCTGAACACTTTCACAAACAGGCTTTGGGTCAGAAAACTTGGATAACATAAGGAAGCATAATGTAGGGGTTTAAACTAGAAATGTTGGGTGGCTTAGGTCCTAAGTTTAATAAGCTCATCACTAAAATACTACATAGCCCCAGAGAAGCTCCTTTCTCACTCTGGGCTACAGTTGTTGTGAAGCATAATAAAGCAATATGAAGGAAAGGCTTTTCCCAGGATTCAGGACCCAAACAAGATCTTTCCTTCCTCTCACCCCATATGATATTTCATGTCTGTCTTATACTGCTATGTTCTGTACCGGTATTATCGTATAAAGTTGAATGTTTGTGTATGTGTTGTATGCCTACCTGTGAAAACTTGATTCTGTTTTCTTTACCAAGGGAAATTATCTTCAGATTGAGGACAGAACAAAAATGGATAAAAGAGAATTCCAACATAGTTATAAGAGAGGTATAAATAAGATAATAAAATAAGAGAGGTATAAAAAAAAGAGATATAATCTCCCTTTCATACTGTTGCCAGAATAATCTTTCTAACATAATAGCCTAGATTCATCACTCCTCTGCTTAAAAATATTCAGTGGTTCCCTAATGTCTATACCAATTGAAGACCAAACTCTTCTGCCTGGCATTCAAGGCACATCACAAGTAAGTGCTAGCCCAGTTTTCCAACATTAGCTCAGATTACTATCTACCAGGCATTCTATACTACAAACTGTTCTGCTATCTGTGACCCAAAGGCTAATGAGACTCCAAGTCTCTGTAACACTTTTCCTTTTACTTGTAATTTCCTTCCTCTCTTTTCCCCTCTTCACTTCTTAGTCATCCCTTAAAGCCAATTCAAATGCCACCTCCAGTAGAAAGTCTTTCTTTTGCAAAAATCATTAGATAGATATTATTAGATAGTGATACAACTGACAGAGCTAGCTTGTTCATTATAAAAAGCATGAGGCCCACAAAATTCAGCCTTAGAGGTCCTCTTCTCATGAAAATGTTAAGATCATACAAGATTCTTTGATGGATACAACTAGGGAGATAACTGTTCAGTGGCATCAATATTCATTGAGATGGGCATTAAATAGGTATCCATATTATTGCCAAAAGGTGTTTGCCACTCTAGTGAAGATTATCTTGTCAAAGTCCAAATGGAACAGAAGCTTCCTATGAATGACGCAGATCTGCATCAAATTCTAGAACATTACAGGGGCTCTTCAATGACATATGCAGTAGCTCGTGAGAAATTGGCCTAGTAATTCATACAGGAAAAACCACATGGATGAAAAATGCACATAGTTCAAACTGTGACATGCAATTAGATTAACAGTCTACTGAGTTAATTCCCAGGTACATAGATCTTGGACAGGCACAGCAGATGGATAATGACTTGGGTGGAGAACTAGAATAAGAGCGCAGGGAAGATCATAGTGGGGAATTGTGTAACACTTTCAATGATTCCAAACTGTTCCTTAACTCCAAAGCCCAATTTTTAAAACATTGATACCCTTCTGGTAATGTCAAAGGACTGCAAATCATGGATACCATAATATCCAAAGAATACAAATTGCTAGCGGGCAAAGAATAATGGAAAAACACATGGTAAATGTAAGCAGGCTGCATATTTCCAGTAATGCTTCAATGGCTAGAAGTGGCATGAGACAACATCGAGAAGGTGCATGACTAGAAAGGTAGACAAGTCAGTCATGTAGCAATCATGAGTTATAACAGAGAGACAACATAAGTGTTGTACTAGTATACAAGAAACATTAAAAGACCCAGAGGAAGATATGCAGTGCATTAGATATGTTCTCTGTGGAGGATTTAGAGAAGAACATAGAACAGAAATACACAGGAGAAGACATTGTTGTGATTTGCACCATAGAAAGCAGTGCCCAGACTAATGAAATGACTAATCCATCCAAGTATCAAAGCAGATATCTATTATTGTTATCTGGGTTTGTGCCATTCCCCCTCCTGGACTGTAAATTCCATGATGGCAAAGACAGTGTCTCATCTACATTTTGTTATCTTTCCTAGCACCTAGCAGAGAGCTTTTTGTTTAAAACAGGTACCTAGATAATGGTTATTGAGTGAATGAATGGTAAAAGAATATCCAGCTTTTCTTAATGATTTGAAGGCACCAGAGCGAAATAAACTACATCCTAGAGGATTAAAAGAAATTGAAGGCCTGACTGTTGAGTTTCCTCCAGTGATCTGTGAAGATTGTTGGAAAATGGAGAAGATGGCCAAGAATCAAAGACTGACAAGCACTGACTTTGAGTCTCAAAAAGGGGAAGAAGGTGGATTCTTTAAACTATGCCAGTAAGCTTGAATTCAATCGCTGGAAAAATCCTAGAATACATTATTAAAGGGATAATCTATGAGCAAGAGAAAGGCAGAACAGTTTAATGGAAAGACAGCCTGCCTCACATTCAGGAAGACTTGGATTCAAGTTGTATTTCATCTTTCATCTTAGACAATCCTCTAAGACTTAAGTAGAAGAACTGCTGATCTGCACTGGTAAAACAAGTTTCCTCACTGGGCATACCCTCCATCAAAGAAACAAAAAGTCCAGACCCTACTCCATCCCCCTCCTTAAAAAAATAAACAGCATGGGCTCATAAAGGACAAGTCATGCTAAAATGACCTCATTTCCTTTCCTGACAGGTTTACTAGACTGGGCAATAAGTAGGCTCTAGCCTCTTAGGGACAATGATGTCCTCTCAGCACTCTGATTATCCTTCTATGGACATGTTCTAGTATGTTAATGACTTTCCTAAAATGTGGCATTCAGAATAAAAGAAATGAGATAAGATTTGACCAGAGCAGAATGTAGTGGGACTCTCACCTCCCTCATTCTGGACATTATTATTCTATTCATGCACCTTATGGCATTAGCCTTCTGAGCTGCCAAATGGCACTTTGAACTCCTGTTGATCTAAAGACAGTGCAATTCTAGATGAGGAGTTACTAATCTAAGCAGCAACAATCGACCTGGAGGCCTAGCCCTGGGACAGAAGGGCCTACACAAGAGAAGCTAGGATTCCTTTAGGAAATTAATTTACCACCAGTGGAGAAACCAAAAGGGGAAGCTGAGATTTTGCTAAATTTAGAACCACTTCAAAACTCAATTCTGAGTTTCTGTCTGTCTGAGAGCTTGGGAGTTTCTAAGAAAGGGGGAAAAAAGGTTTCTCAAAACTTACGTACTTAAAACCTGCTAAAGATTACTTTGGATGATATATAAATAAATCAGAAAACAGACACAGGTTAAATATTTAGAGAATATGTATGGAGTGAATAATGGCTTAGCTTTTATGAAACAGAAATGTTGGGAAAACAACAAAGCATTTGAAGTCCTTCACATATTAGTGTATGTAGTCATTGTTGTGACTGTCCCCAAGGGCCTCACTTGCACTACAGTTCCATAGCCCAGCACAACACCCTTAGCACTTCATTATTTTCATATTACCATGATGGTAATTTATTATTCAGGTCAGTGTAGGCGAAACAAATTGAACTGACACGTTGGAAGATTCACATCTCAAGTATTTATCATCAGAGCTGGTACCTCATACTGAAGCTACCACCCCAAGGCTCACTTCTCCAATTCATTAAGTACTCAGTTAACATGTCCTCTAAAGTCTTTTCTAGTTCTAATCTAGGATCTGATGATGCTACAACTTAACTGGCAATAGGTCAGGCCCTTTGGCACTGAGGTCCAGAAGAGGCCTGTAACACATTCCCTGGCCTTGATTTATTTAGTGTTTATTATAAGCTAGGCATCATCCTAAGGATATGGCAACAAAAACAAAGTGGAACCTGACAATAAGAAGCTTATATTCTGAAAATTATCAATGTGTATAGAGATAAGTTAATGCAAACGCTTTGTGATATCATGTATATAAAAATGTCTTGATAGAGTAACTACAAAGGGGAGGACACTAACAAGGAGGTTCAAGCAAGGCCTTATGAAGGAGGTAGCATTTGGGCTGAGCCCTGAAGAGAGTTAGGGATTCCAAAGGGCAGAAGTGAAAAGGAAAGGCATCACAACTAGGGGACAAAAACTATGCAAAGGCATGGAGGTAAGAGATGGTATGTTATGCACCCGTAACAGCAAGTAAATCAGTTTACCTGGAACTCAGATTGTGGGAGGAGTGTTAACATGAAATTTATCTATAAAGATAGGTTGGAATCAGAATGTAAAGGGTTTTAAATGCCAAACAGAGGGGTGGGTTTGTTTTTGTTTTTTATCCTAAAGGCAATAGGGAGCCATTGAGTTTTCTTGAGCAAGAGGGTCATATGGTAAGACTTATACTTTAGGAATAACAATTGGTATTTGCATTAAGAATGGACTGGAGATGAGAGAGAATGGAGGCAGGGGTACCAATTAGGAAACTATTGTAATAGTACAGGTGAGAACTAATGAAGGCTTGGGCTAGTGGGGTAGCCATGTGAGTAGAGAGACATTTTTATAGAGATTAGAATGGACAAGACTGAGCATGAGGCTTCTTGAATTTCTTTTTTTCTTCTCTTAATCAAATGTATTTGGTACTATACACACACACATACATATATACGTATAGTTTTATGTAGTTATATAAAATATATAGTTACACACACATACATGTGAATAACAATAGGAAAAGAGGAAGCAAAACTATCCCTATTTGCTGATGTGTTTATTAAATCCTAGAAAATCAGCAAAGACACTAAGACAATAGTTTTCAAAAAGTGAGGAATACAAGATAAACCCACAAGAATCTGTAGTATTTTACATAGCAATTAAAAAATCTAGAGGAAAATGAGAGAAAAGAAATGTCCTACAAAAAGCATGAAATATTTGGGTGTCAATTTGCCATGGAACTCTCAAAAACTATATGTTCCTTAAAAAAAATAAAAAATTACATAAATACCTGGAGAAACAGTCAGTGTTCATGGCTGGGCAGCACCAATAAAGCAAAATTGAAAATACGACCGAAATTAATGCACAGATTTAGTGCTATTCCAAACAATTAAGAAGATATTTTATTAGACTAGACAAACTAGTAACTACTTTCATTTGGAGAAACAAAAAATCTTGAATCTCAAAGAAAATCATGAAAAAAGTAGGAAATGGGAGGTTTGTAATCTAGATATTGAATAATACTATAAAAGAGTAATCATCAAAACTATTTTAAAAAGCAGAATAGTAACAGAGATTAGATAATAACTCAGAAACAAATTAACTCAATCCAGTGTGAAACAGACCCAAGAATATTAACTGAAGAACTCTCTATGTCAAAAGAATTGCAGGGAATTCTGGAAAGCAATTTGGCAAAAATTAGGCGTAGAACAACTTCTTAAGCTCAAATGGACATGAATGTCAGAGGTATTTAGGTGGTACAATAGATAGAGTGCTGGGCCTGAAAGAAGACCTGAATTAAAATCTGACCTCAGACACTAATTGTGTGAACCTGGGCAAGTCACTCACTTTCTGTCTGCTTCAGTTTCCTCAATTCTAAAAAGGGGATTATAATAGCACCTACCTCACAGGATTGTTGTGAGGATCAAATGGAATAACATCGAGGCACAGGGCCTAGAACATAGTAGGCACTTAACAAATGCATTTCCTCTTTGCCTCCTTTTTTTCTCTTAATTGTCATACCATCAAAAAAAATTATAAGAGAACAAAATCAGGTGTATTTCATGGCTATGACTGGAGGGAGAATTCTTAACAAAACAAGGTACAGTGGTAATTAAAAAATATAAAAATGGATATTTTTCAATCACATGAAACTGAGAAGCTTTTGCTTGAACAAAATTAACACATGGCTGAGAAAAGAAGTGGCCAACTGAGCAAAAGCCTTTGCATGAGGTATCTGTGTTAAGGGTCTGATATCCAAGATAAAAGGAATTAACACAAATACATAAGACCAAAAATCATTCCCCAGTGGGTAAGTGATTAAAAGACATGAAAAACAGTTCTCAAAAGAATTACAAACTATTATCAACATATGAATGATTGCTCCAAATCACTCCTAATAAATTGACAAAGGTGACAAACCTGTGAATAGTTCATGCTGGAGGAATTGTGGAAAGACAGATACACTAATATAGCATTGGTGGGTTTGTGAATTAGTCTAACTATTCTGGAAATCAATTTGGAATTAAGAAAGTGATTAGAATGTCCACACTCTTTGACCCAGAAATATGATTGCTGGGCAACCAGCCCAGGGTCAATGCTAAAAAGATATGTCCCAAAATATTTACATAAGTGTTTCTTATAATAGCAAAGGACTAGAAACAAAGCAGTTGCTCATTGACTTGGAAATAGCAAAACAAACTGTGGTACATGATAAAAATGGAATACCATTGTGATATAAGAAAAAATGAACATTATAAGCATAGGAAGACCTAAATGAAAGAAAAGATAAACAGAATCGTGATAAAATATACACAACTACCAAGATGTAAATGGAAAACAACAACTAAACAATCAAAACTGAATGCTATCAAAATATAAAGAACAAGCTTGGCCTGAAAGAAGATGTTTGAGAATGTACCTGTCTTCTTTGCAAAGATGAAGGACTATCTGAGCTGTAGAATAACTCAGATGAGGCCAGATTGGGACATCTACTGTGCCTGAGCTATTTCAATACCCTTGTGGTTGGTCTTCCTGCCTCCGCACCCCAATCCACACACCATGGACTGACTGAGATAAGAAGGAGAGGACAAGTATTATTTTTCCTATTTTGCAAATGAGGAAATCTAGGCTCAGACATGTGAAATGTCTTACCCTAGTATATACCACTAGCAAGTGGGCAGATTGGCGACTTTAAACTAGATCTTCTGGCTCCAAATGCAGCATGCTTTCCACTCTACCAAATTACCAAGATTCTGTCTGACAAATACATAGCTTATAGTCTAAAGGAGGTATGAAACAAAGATGATTATAAATACAAAACAATTTAAGTACATCAGAGAGTATAAACAATGTATTACGTAATCTTCTTAAACTGTGGATCACAACTATAGTTTAAGAAGCCTGATTATCATCTAGGGAAACAAGGAAGGATTCATAGCCAGGTGGTATCTGAGTCGGGTTTAAGGATGGGCAGGAAACCAACAGATGAAGATGAGGAAAGAGGATAGTGCACTCATACAGAACGGTGAAAGCAAAGGCACGCAGACAGAGAAGCACAGGAAATGTTTGAAAGCCTTTTTTCCTTTGAGTGATGCTATTGTTACTGGTTCCTAACTGGTTCCTTTGCCTCCAGTCTCTCCTTGCTCTAATACATCAAGCATATTGTCGACTAAACTTTGGATACTACAACTATCTCATCAGTCCACTCAAAAAGCTACAACTTCCTACCCCCTCATCTGATCAAATAAAAATTCTTCAGTCTAGCATTCGAGCTAGACTCAATTTATTTAAAGTAGTATAAAATGGAATGTATACAGTCTTGGAGACCGAGTTTCATGTCTAGCTTGGATACTTACCAACTGGGTGACCCTGGGCAAATCACTTAATTTCTGTGAATCTCAGTTTCCTCATCTGTAAAATGAAAATAATAATACTTGTATTATCTACCTCAGAGTTATTGTGAAGAAAACATTTCTAACTTTAAAGCGCTATGTAAATGTAAGTGATTACTATCATTTTCAATTAATCAGCACTTAGTCAGACTTAGCTCCTTACTGTCATCAAAGACATAGCTAACACTGCTGGCTTAGAAAGTCCCCTGCTTCTTTATTTACTACCTACATCCTAACCTTTTCCAAAGGCCAACTTAAATCTCACCCCTATGAAGGTGCCTCCAAGGCCCACAATGATCCTCCCTTTTCTAGCTTTCCTAGCACTTGTGTATTGAACTGTGGGCCCAGGTCACTATTCATCTCTATTGTCTGTCACACACACACACACACACACACACACACACACACAGAGTTGGAAAGTTCTATTGGGTGTCTATTAAGATGCATGCTGAAATGTAGACAAGAGATGTTTTTCATCTCTTTGATCCTTTCCATGTGAATGGACAGGCCAAAATTCTTTGAAGTATTATAGATCTCTTCCAGGAGCCTCTGCAAAGTCTTAGGGATTGAGAGGCAATCAATAGAACATCATTTGCACAAAGGACCAGCTGGAGTGCTTCACCATCCATAGGAAATCCCTCCTCAACCTGGACTCTATACTGGGTCAGTGACAAACACTTTTGGCAAGTATAGATGTCCCAAATTTATGTTTTGCCTGATGCTTATTAAAAGAGGGTTAATAAATGTGGTTTTTCTGTTATTACATCTTCCAAGGAATCCTGAATGATCTTGATATATATATATATATATATATATATATATATATATATATATATATATATATATATATATATATATATATA
>CM053622.1:759936489-759956884 GCA_028646595.1 Phalanger gymnotis
GCCTTTCAAGGCATTCTTTTCCTCATTGGCTTTTTGGACCTCTTTTGCCATTTGAGTTACTATATTTTTTAAGGTGTTATTTTCTTCAGTGTATTTTTCAGTATTTTTTTGGGTCTCCTTTAGCAAGTCATTGACTTGTTTTTCATGGTTTTCTCTTATCCTTCTCATTTCTCTTCCCAACTTTTCCTCTACTTCTCTAACTTTTTGAGCTCTTCCATGGCCTGAGACCAGTTTATGTCTTTCTTGGAGGTTTTTGTTGTAGGCTCCATGACTTTGTTGACTTCTTCTGACTGTATGTTTTGGTCTTCTTTGCCACCAAAGAAGGATTCCAGAGTCTGAGACTGAATCTGGGTGTGTTTTCGCTGCCTGGCCACGTTCCCAGCCAATTTACTTGACCCTTGAGTTGACTGCTTATAGACTAAAGAGTTCTATGTTCCAAGCTTGGGCGGATGCGCTGCCGCACCAGCACTCCTCCTTCCCCAAGAACCCCCTACCCGGACTGGGCTTAGATCTTCAGCAGGCTCTTCACTCCTGCTCTGATCTGCCACTTAATTCCTCCTGCCAGGTGGGCCTGGGGCCAGAAGCAACTGCAGCTGTAGTTCTGTAGCTGCCCCACCTCCGCTGCCCCCAGGGCGGTTGGCGAACCCCAAACTCCCTGTCCCCAGCAGCTTTTCCCACAAACCTTCTCTGTTGTTTTTGGAGTTTGTGGGTTGAGAAGTCTGGCAACCGCCACAGCTCACTGATTCAGGGGACTAGGGCACGTTCCGCTCAGCTCCTGGTCTGGCTGGTCCGTGCCGCCCATGCTGGGCTCTGCTCTGCTCCCAGCTCTGTGCGGGGCAGACCTTACCCAGAGACTATCCAGGCTGTCCTGGGCTAGTGTCCTGCTTCCCTCTGCTGTTTTGTGGGTTCTGCAGTTCTTCTCTGTTGTCCCTGGTGTTTGTGAGTTGAGAAGTCTTGCAACTGCCACAGCTCACTGATTCAGGGCGCTAGGGCATGCTCCGCCCAGCTCCTGGTCTGGTTGGTCCACGCCACCCACGCTGGGCTCCGCTCTGCTCCACTCCGCTCCCAGCTCCGTGCAGGATAGACCTCACCCAGAGACCATCCAGGCTGTCCTGGGCTGGGGCCCTGCTTCCCTCTGCTATTTAGTGGGTTCTGCAGTTCTAGAACTGATTCAGAGCCATTTTTTATAGGTTTTTGGAAGGACTTGGCAGGGAGCTCATGCTAGTCCCTGCTTTCCAGCCGCCATCTTGGCTCCGCCCCTCTGTTTATCTAGCGTTTACTCCCTTTTTGCTGAATACCAGTCCCTGGTCTCACACCTGCCTTTTTGTTCTTTGTTCTCTGTTGCTGGAGAGAAAATTCCATGTTTAGAATGTGAGCTCCAAATCCAGTCAATGCGAAGACAAGCCAGTAGGGGTGGGGGAACTCTGTATTAGGGTCTATATAACTTGCTTTGAGCTGTATGCCACACATACACTTGCTGGGGTATGTTCTTTCTTATGAGAAAGTAATAAACTCCTTTTTGCCTTTTCTCAAGAACAGTCTCTGTGTATTTTTAATGTGAGTAGTGGTCTCTGACCCACACAACATAAAAAAATGTTCTAAATCACTACTGATTAGAGAAATGCAAATTGAAACAACCCTGAGATACCACCTCACACCTATCAGATTGGCTAACATGACAGAAAAGGAAAATGACAAATGCTAGAGAGGGTGTGGGAAAATCACTAATGTACTATTGGTGGAATCTGAACTAGTCCAGCCATTCTGGAGAACAATTTGGAACTAGATCGAAAAGGCTATAAAACTGAGTATACCCTTTGACCCAGCAATACCACTACTAGGTCTGTATCCCAAAGAGATCAAAGAAAAGGAAAAGGAATCTATTTGTAAAAAAATATTTACATCAGTTCCTTTTGTGGTGCAAAGAACTGGAAATTAAAGGGATGCCCATCAATTGGGGAATAGCTAAACAAGCTGTGGTATATGATTGCAATGGTATACTATTGTTCTATAAGAAATAATGAGATTTCAGAAAAAAATCTGGGAAGACTCATATGAATTGATATAAAGTGAAATGAACAGAACCAGAACATTGTACACAGTAATAGCAATATTGTAAGGATGGCTAACTGTGAAAGACTTAGCTGCAATGATCCAAGACAGTTTCAAAGGACCCATGATAAAAAGTACCATCCATTTCCAGAGAGAGAGAACTGATGAACTCTGAATGTAGATTGAAACATACCTTCCTTTGCTTTCTTTGTTTTTCTTTTACAACATGTCTAATATGGAAATATTTTTCTTGACTTCATATGTCTAATCGATATCAAACTGCTTGCCTTCTCAAGGAGTTGGGCAGAGGCAGAATGGAGGTAGAGAACTGGGAACTCAAAATTTAAAAAAAAGATCATTAAAACTGTTTTACATGTAATTGGGAAATATTCAATGAAATAAAATATATTTTTAAAAAAGAAATATTTTCTTGCAAATCGTTTCCATTTTTTTTTCTATTTGTAGGGCTCTCTCCATTTTCATCCTTGAATACCCTTGAAAGCCCTTTGCTTAGTTGGATATCTTGCCTCGTTTCTTTAAATTGTTTTTATCCTCCTCTGCCTCTTTCTGCTTTGTGAAGTAAATAACTGTTCATCATCCTTTCTATTAAGATTTTACAGAATTAGTTTATATTCTTATCCACTACTGCCTCTGGTGGCCTTCTCTTCCCCAATGGTAAGCAAGTCAAATGTTTGGTGACCATGTCACTTTTGGACGTCTGTTTTTTTTGTTGTAGCAATTAATTGACATGAGTTAAACTTCTGGATGAAATCATTATAATTGGTATTGATGTTACTTCTGTTGTCTATTTCTTATTTTTTTTATTTTTAACAACTTATTTAAACAATTCTGGGTTAAATCTTAATTGCATGCCAAACCCTTTTCTCATTATTATTCTTTCTTCTACTTTATCATAAATTCTGATCTTAGAACTGACAAATCGGTAGTCTGACTGTACAAATACAGCAAACTCAGGAATAACTCCCATATCCACAAAAATGTATTTCTGTCTATTAAAATGTAGTCAATTTCATTCTTTGTGTTATTTGCTACGTTCACTAATGCACTGTTGCTATGCTGCTCAGTGCTTACCAATTTTATTTTTCCGAAGAATAAAACACGAGGCTTCTGTATGATCCATAAGTCTTTGGCCTCTCTCATTTCTTTCTTCTGAATCATACTTTCCTATCATTTCTCTCCATTCTCATCTTTTTCCACTTTTGCATCAAGATCAGCAAGTATCAGGGTGCATATTGATTTGATTTAGAGTATTTTAGCAGGTTCTTCATTAAATTATTCTACCACTTTATTCTTACCAACCAACGTTAATGCATAAGCTGAAGTTATTTTCACAGTTATCTTTTGGCCAATGCTTATTTTTAGTACTGCAATATATGATGATCCGATGTCTCATAAAATAATGTTTCTTGTAGCTTTGGGGCATATAATTTACCTCTCCAAGGGGTGTCTATGAGGCATCCTTCTACTTGGGTTAGAACTTTCTTCAGGTTTCATTTATAGCAAGAATGTCAAGGTTGATTATGATCCAGCTCCTCCAGCACTATGTCCACTCATTAGTCACTAAGCAAGGACCTCACATTTAGACAAACAACAGATATATTAAAGTTTTTTGACAATCTAAAAACTGTGATTCTTAATACCCTCTCTCCTCTTTCCTACCAATCTGCCAATATCATCGAGGACATGGGAGTCAAAAAGGACTGAGGGCAGTTTTTCATTTTTCTTTGTTTTTGTAGGTTGCCATGGCCAAAAAAATTTTATCACCAAGTGATCAGCTGATGACACATAGATATGACATCTTAATATTAGACGTGATATTAAGGATCAGATACAAAGGCAAATCAAGTCAATTTCAATGCTACTGTGATGCTGTTGTAGATTTCTAGTTCCAAATCCCAACTCTAATTAGCAGGAGCTTCAATGAAGGTTTACGTAAAGACATCTGTAAAAGACATTTAGCTTTACCTACTTCTTTCTAAGTTGTATACTTCCATTTGCATTAAATATGTCACAGAGAACTTCCCCCTTCTAACATACTGTGATAGGACCCTCCAGGGAGGAGAAAACTATGTATCTAGTACATTTTCTAATATAATGGCGGCAGCAGCCACAATTTTCCCACACTAGAGGGAACGAGGCTTCTTTAGCGTAGAATCCACTTACCCAGAAATATAATCCACAGAGGGAAGGATTTACATGGGCTTGTAAGATATAGAAAAAAATAAACAGATGCTTGATGATCACCTACCATGTGCAAAGCACAGACTTAGCTATTGCAGAGGTTAGAAAAGGGTATAACTTACAATTTCCTCTTTCAGTGATTATAAAATCCAGTCTCTCTTAACTAGGAGGACTCGAGGGAGACAAATCAGAAGATTCCAAAAAATAAACAATCCAGAAAGACAAAAAAGCAATAAAAATAAAATACAAGATATAAAGAAATAGCATATATTATTAATTGCTAAATGAATAGTTTAAGATGAGTAGTGTTAGATTTTAAAGGAGAAAGGGATTACTATGGGCAGGAATGACACAGAATTTTAGAGCTGGTGGTCCAGCCCTTTTATGTTACAGATGAAGATGCAGTAAAAAAAAAAAGTACTTGCTCAAAGACCAAAAGCAAATTAATGGTACAACTAGCACTAAGCTCAAGTTTACTTTCTTCTACTTCAGTCCTCTTTGGTCTGGGAAGGCTTCACAGAGGGACCTGAAGTTGACTCTTGAAGTATGGTCACAAGGTAGAGTGAGGAGGATACTATAGCTGAGAAGAACAGAGTGAGAATAAGTAAAAATGGGTTTTGCAGAGGGTTTATATGAAATAATTTTAAAAATTGCTCTGAAAATTTCTTCTTCAGGGGTTCTCTCAGGACACAGGCCTAATATAGTATAGGGGTTCTTGGAAATACTGAGTTGTATTTCATATCATATATATTTTAATAAAATGCATTTTTCTTTGCATCAACTCTTGACATATTTAGTACTATGGAGGATTTGGGTCCCTAAAGAGACCTCTTTTGGGTTGACACTTAAATCTAACTCAGCTAAGCCTTCTGAGGGATTCAGTGAGTTGTCAGTGGCTTACTGTTTTTACCTCATCTTCCAGAAAGAATGAATAGGGCCAGGTTAGAGAGAAAGCAGGAGAAATGTTTGCGTTCTAGATTTTTAATTAAATTGTTACCTTCAGTTTCTAGTTATACATAAAAACAAATCAAAACTTCAACCTACTAGGGCAACACTAAACACACATACAGAATTATTTATGTTGATGGGATGGGCAAAGAAAAGATAGAGCTCCTACTCTGATCTTGTCACTCTCTTATTCAAAAACCTTCCAAGACTCCTCATTGCCTACTGAATAAATGAAGATTATAGGATACAGAGCTGGAAGGGACTGAAGAAATCACATAATCCAACCCCTATGTTTTACAGATGAGAAAGATGAAGCCCAGAGAGCCTAAATGCCTTGACCAAAGTCACAGAGTTAGTATCAGATGTGGTATTTGAATCCACATTTCCTAAATTCAGACTCTTTAACCTGGCATTCAAGGTCTTCCATGCTCTAGCCCCAAATTTACCCTTTCACACTTCTCTTTCATTTGTTCCCTTCACACATACACACACACACCAGCTAACTGGAACTACTGTCTCCAGACAGTCTATGAATTCCTGACCGTGTGTTTGTTCAGACTGTCCTCCCTCAAATGATCTCCCCCACCAGCTCTTCCTGTCTAATTTCTACCAAGGCCCAGTTAAAATGCCATCTCCTCAACGAAGCCTTCCTAGTTCTCTCTAGAAAGAAATAATTTTTCCTCCTCTAAATTTTCACAATACTTTGCATTTCTCTTATTGTACCTCCCACCTAGTATTATGATTATATATGTCCATGTTTTATTTTCCCTACTAGACTATAAGCTCCTGGAGTATAAGACTAAGTCTAAGGAATCTTTATTTCTCTTACAGGCACTATACCTAAGGGCTCAGTAAATATTTTTGGAATGAACCAGTCAATAGAAAGGACCAAAACATTACTAAAAAAGTTGACTGTAAACTACAGACAGTCCTCATCAACACACCTAGGATGGCCGGGCAGGAAGAATATCACAACCATGGGCACCCTAACTCTTTATCTTCTCCAGTAGTTGAATACTCTCATAGGGTCTTCTGATGAGATAGAAGACCACTGGGACTTACTATTTGCTCTGCTGCAGCCTCCTAACATCTTCCATCTGCCCTGCCTCTAAGCCCTACAGTTCCCTTGCAGTCTCATCTTCACTATGTAAGTAACCTAAGGACTCTGGGCCTCTGTCATCTGACCTACCACCAAATCCTCAGAATTTTCAAGCTTTTCCATCTGCCCTATGGCTAAATTTTCTTTTGTGTTTTTTTCCCCAAATAGAGTGTGAGTTCTCTGAGAACAGGAACTGTCTAGCCTTTTCTGTTTCTATCCCCAGCACTCAGCACAGTACTTAAATACTCACTAATCCATTTATTCATGAACTATCTGTATGACCTGTGAAACAATTAACAGATTATGTTTAGAATGACACTTTTATTCTTAGACTAATAGTTTCCTCAACTATCAGAGAGGTTTTTTTTTAAATTCAGTTGGCAATAAAAAATAAATATAAGTTGAATTTGAATCTCAAATCCTTAGAGATCCAGATTAAGTACTACTTCTTCTATGTAATCTTGCCCAATCACCCAAGCTAGAAGAAATCTCCCCCTTGCAATTTTTCCCTTCTAGAATTTCTAATAACACTCTGGCCCTCTTCTTTATAACACATTATCATATTCTAACTTACAGCATTATTATATGTGCACAGGCCTTGTTTCCCCATCAAGATGATAAATTCCTTGAGAACAAGGAATGTGCTTTATTTCAGAATCTTTATCTTTAATTTTAATAACTTTTCTACTTTATCTTCTAGGTGACTAAGAAGAGTAAAGGGAAGGGGTTTTTATGCTTAGGAAGGCCACAGAATGTTTGTTTAAAAAAAATTGGGAAGAAAAGGGAAATGTTGTGAAGGAAACATGGACTAGTGAAAAGAATACCTGATTAAGAATTAGAAGATTTGGGGTTTTGTCCCAACTAACTAGTTAGGTGACTTCATAAAAGTTATTTCCTTTAATAGACCTTTGGTTTTCCCACCTGCAAAATAAGTAAGATTTGCCTACAGAATTATATCACTGACTAATTAAGAGAACAAAACAGAAATTACATTTCAAATCAAAGGGGAAGAGTTCATGATCGAATACGGGAGAAAACCTTAGAAGATAAAACTTTGATTGGATAATTTTTTTTTTATATTTGCACAAAACAAAACCTATGCAGCTAAAATTGGAAAGGTAAGTGGGAAAAATCTTGGCAGCAAATTTCTCTAATAAGAGTCTCATTCTTTTTTAAATTTGATTTTATTTTTTCAATGAACAAAAATCTATTTTCTCTCCCTCCCAACTCCACTGCTCATTAAAAAAAAAAAGAAAAACAAAACACTTGTTATATATATATATGCAAAGTCAATTGAAGTAAATTCTTGAAATGGCTACATCCAAATAACTCTTGAGTCCATCTTGAGTCCATCAGATCTCTGTCAGGAGGTAGGTAGGTAGCATGTTTCATCATGGGTCCTCCGGAACAGTGGTTGGTCACTGCGCTGATCACTTCTTAAGCGTCTTATTCTTCTTTACAATGTTGTTATTGTGTAAGTTGTTCTGATTCTGCTTACATAAATTTTTAAGTTACAAAAGGAACTGATTTAAATTTATAAGCATAAGAGCCATTTCCTAACTGATAAATGGTCGAAGGATATGAACTGGCAGTTTTCTAAGGATAAAATCCAAACTTCCAATAATCATGTGAAAAAATGTTCATCATCATCATCATTAATATTTACAAAGTGCTTACTATGTGCTAAGCACTTTACGATTATTATTTCATTTACTCCTCAGAACAACCCTGGCATGGAAGGGCTATCATATCCCCATTTTACAGACTAGAAAACTGAGACAAACAGAGGTCAAGTGACTTGCCCAGGGTCACATCATAGTAACTGTCTGAGGCTAGATCCGAGCTCAGGTCTTTCTGATTCCAGGCTCAGCACTCTATCTATTATTCTACCTAGCAGCCTAATCACTAATAATTAGAAAAAAATTAAAAACTTTGAGAGGTTCTACCTCACACCCATTAGACTGACAAAACTGATAAAAAGTAAAATGACAAATGTTGTAGGGGCTTTAGGAAAACAGATACATCAAGGTACTGTATGTAGGGCTATAAAATGGTTCGGTCGTTCTAGAATATAATCTGGAACTAAGCTCATAAAGTTCCTAAATTATACATACCCTTTGCCTCATCATTACCTCTACTAGGTCTATACCCTATAGCAAACAAAGAAAGTTTTCCCCCACAAAAATACTTATTGCAGTTACTGTTGTGGTGGCAAATAACTGGAAACTAAGGGGCTATCCATCCATTGTTATTGTGTGGCTAAACAAATCATGATATATAAATGCAACGGAATACTCACCTCGATAAAAGAAATGAAGAAAGGGAGGGTTTCAGAAAAACCTGGAAAGACTTGTATGAACTGATGCAATGTGAAGTAAGCAGAACCAGGAGAACAATTTATACACTAACAACATTATACAGACAACTTTGAAAGATTTCAGGGCTTTGATCAACATAATGACCAACCACAATTCTAGAGGACCCATGATGAAGCATGTCACCTACTTTCTGACAAATAGGTGATAGTCTCAAGGTGCACATTGAGAAATATATTGGGATGGGGAGGAGAGACAAGAGGGAAAGAAAACAGATTTCTGTTAATTAAAAAATTAAGTTAAATTTTAGAAAATTAAATTGGATCAAATCATCACTAAGATTTATTCCAACCCCAAGACTCTATAATTTTAACTGTAATGATTTCATAAAAGCATAATATTGGGGAGAGAGAGGGGCACTACAAACAGGAAGGGGTTTTGAGAGATCATCTATGTTTCAGCCAGTGATCCTCAAATGTTTTTATATTCTGATATTTTGTCTCTGATTCTGATATTTTGACTTTTAGAAATTTCTTCTAGAACTGCTAGAGAGTATATATTGTAATTTATTGATTTAGAATCACAGGATCACAGATCTAGAGCTCGAAGTGACTTCAGAGATCACCTAATCCAACCTTTTCTTTTTTTTAATTAAGGAAATTGAGTCCCAGGGAGGCTAAGTGAATTGCCTAACGTCACATGGGTAGGTGACAAGAAGCAGGATATAAGTCCAAATTTCTGAATTCAGGTCCTCTGACTACAGAGCCTGTACTCTTTCCACTAAAATTAAATTAATTTCAGTTTGGAGCCTTTCATAGTACCTCTTGAGTTAACTGGAGACACCATGAAATGTCACAAAATTTGGGTCAGAAGCTAATCTAAATTATTTAGGCCAGCTGTCTCTCTCATTTTTAAGATTTTCAGTACCATAGAACCACAGAATGTTAGTGTTAGAAGGAACTTTAGATATCATGTAGTCAAGGATTAGAGATTAAGATCTGCAAGGGACCTTGGAAACTATCTATTCTAGGCCATCCCCTTCATTTAGCAGAAGAGGTCCCAAATAGACAAACAACTAGTCAATGATAGATCTGGAATTCAAGTTCAAGTATTCCGAATACAAGTTCAGGGTTTTTTTTTCCATCACTTCCACACATAAACTTGTGCCCATATTTCCTATTACACACTGTGAGGCATAATGACGAAAATAATTTTTCTTTCCATAATACTTGAGTACTTCAGAGCAAAAGCCCTAACAGAAGTAACTGTAAAGCAATAATAAATACATCTGCAAAAGTGCCCATAAGTGAATGAATGCTAAGCACAGACAATAAAAGCACATGCAATGTGTATATATGCTTTCATTCTAAGAGTACAAGTTCCACATAATTACTGAAAAGACTCACCAAAAATGGTGTTTAGATAGTACTAGGTCTTGAAAAATTGCTGGTGGTCCAAGATCCTTGACTATATTAATACCACAGGACATTTTATGAGAGGAAAACTATACAAAAAGATTAGCTAATAAGTCTAGAAATGTTGGGTTTGAGTTCTATTATAGTTTGTATTATTCTCACATAGGCCCTTATTATTTTTCTCTTTAAATAATCTTCCATATACACAGTTCTGATCATTTTGTTTCCTTGCTTAAAAACCTTTAATGGCTCCCCATTGCCTAACAAATCAAAGTCCCAACTCCTGAACCTTGAATAAGGCCTTCACAATCTGACCCCTTATCTTTCCAGTATTAGCTTACTCTATTTCTCTTCATGAATACTCTATGTTAGTAATTACTCACTGTTCCATAAACATTACCCTGGCTTGCTTCCCATTCAAGAAAATCCAATTAAATAACCTGAACTAGGCATCCAGACCAGCCTGAAGGCACAATGTGGCTCTACTGAGACAAACTATCTCCTGCATCTTTGCTATATTTTCTGCCCTGCCCAAAGGCACAAAAAAAGGCTTCTATGATAACACCAAGCTTGCCACAAGTCACAGCAATGGGGTAGGCCAGGAAGTTTAGGGACTATGCCAACACAAATCCTCAACCTTGAACCTTCAAATCACCTTCATCAGTGGTCCTTGCTGTTACCTTGCCTGGACTAATTTCCCAAAAGTTAGCATGCTCTCATTCTTTTCTACTATCCTCTGTGATAGTGAACCCCTCTGCTACTGAAGAACAAACCCCTTCATTACTCAACCTTAGTTGTGTGCTCCCTTATCTCCAGTCCTTTCAGTCCCACTTTCTCAAAGTCTCATTCTACATCTACCCACTTCTTCCACTGTAATTTCTGGGATGCTTTCTCTATAACTAAACTAACTTGCTTTCATCTTAAATCTCTTCCTTCTCCCTCATTCCCTCTCTAACTCACTAAGACCTGTCTCCTTTCCTGATGGCACTGTTCCCTGGGCATCCTTTTGAGTAACGGTTGCACTTTATTCTTACTCTGACTCACTAGTCATGGTGCTGGAATGTGAATATTCCTTGCTCCTCGCTCTCACTTCCAGATTCTCTACCCCCATCATTTGGCAACCTCTCTTCTTTCAGAGTTCTTTCAGGCCAAATTTATCACCCAGTCCAGATTCTGGTAGCTGTTACTGACACCCATGATATTCTCTCCACCTTCCTCAATGAATTAATACCTGGCTCACAGTCTTTCTCTCTACCCTAACTCTTCTCAATCTAAAGAACTTCATCATACATGTACATGAGCCCTCAAATACCATAACTTTCTAGTTACTTAATCTACTTAATTTCCATACAACTACCCCTTCACTCCATTTCAGCTACACAAAAAGACATTTATATCCTTGAACTTGCCATCATTCACAAATGTTCCAAATTTATAATAAAGAACTCTGAAAGTTTTTAATCGGGTCATATTTTTTTATCTTTCCATCTCCTTATGCCTCACTCATACACCTACTCTTTCTCCCCACCATGACCTGAGATCTCTCCATCCTTCAGTACTATTCTGAGCTCTGGCTATTCTCCCCTACCTTCCCAGTCTTGCAACAGCCTCCTAACAGCTTCTTTTTACCTCAAGTGTCTCACCAATCCCATAGCCTACCACCTAAGAAATTTTCATCCCTCCCTCCCCCAACTCAAGCAACTCCAGTGGCTTTCTATTACTTCTAGGATAAAAAATAAACTTTTCTGTTTAGCTTTTAAAGTCATATACGACCCATCCCCCAACCTATCTTTTCAGCTTCACTGGCTATTACTCCTCCTCCAGCACTCTGCAATCCAGCCAAACAGGCCTTCTCTCTCTTCCTCACTAAAGATATTCTAGCAGAAGCTAGTTCACCATGCTTGGACGATACTTCCTTCTTATCTTTGCCTCATAAAGTCTCTTTCTTTCTTTAAGCCAAAGCCCAAGCAGCACCTTCTATATGAAGCCTTTTCCCCAATTATGTTTAACTACTTTGTGTGTACATATATATGTTAGTATTTATGTTTGTAATGCATTATATATTTTATATGTACTTGGCTTCCCTATTAGAATGTAAAATCATTGTGAACTGGGATTGTTTAATTCTTTGCACTTTTTATCTCCAGTGCCTAGTACAATGCAGATGCTTAAACACAGCAGGTACTTAATAAATGTATGTTGACTGACTGACCCCTTGGCCAGTTCAACTCTAAGCTGTCCACTACTCTTAAATCTCTGTTCCATCCTATTGATGATCACACCTTGCCAAACCTGAAATCTAGGTTACTTCCACCATTTACTACACTTACTCCTACTCATATCATACCAAACAAAACTGAAAGATATCACAAAACTGAACTGCAAAATTTGAACTGCATATTTCCACTGCAAATTTGTGGTAGGTGGGGCAGCTACAGAGCGCAGTGAGTAGAGCACCAGCCCTGGAGTCGGGAGGACCTGAGTTCATATTCGGCCTTAGACACCTGACACACTTACTAGCTGTGTGACCTTGGGCAAGTCACTTAACCCCAATTGCCCTGCCTTCCCCACCTTGCAAAACAAAACAAAACAAATTTGTACTAGGTAATCTCAACTTACTACAGCAAGACAATCTTACTAGTCCTCCCTAATTGATTTCCTATTCCCACTCACCACAGCAACATTTCCTTCTCTCATCAAGCTTCCTATGACATGTTTTGTTCCAACTCTTGAAGCTAAGGACCTCACATCATACTTTTCTGAAAATTTTGCAGGCAAGATTAAAGAGCTCCCTTTTCATCTCAAATCCCTTTGAAGCTGTCCTCTATTTCCCAAATACTGCCTTCTTCCATGCTGTTTACAAACATACGTAGGTCTCCTCTATTCTTAAAAAAACTCTTACTAGATCCTACCGTACCTTTCAGCTATCATTCTGTATTGCTACTCCCCTTCTCAGCTAAACTCCTTAAGAAACCCACCTACAACTAGCGACTCTACTTCCTCCTCTGCCTTGTCTCCTAAACCCTCTGGAACCTGGTTTCCAATTTCACTCTTCAATTGAAATTGCCCTATCCAAAGTTAGCAGTGATTTCTTGATTGCCAAATCTAATGACTTCTTTTCAGTCTTCATCCCTGAGATCTCTGTCAATAATCTACTTCTCCTGGATACTCTGTTCTCTCTAGATTTTAGGGACATTGCTCTTAACTGGTTCTTCTGCACCTCATCTGATTTCTCAGTATCCTTTTTGGATTTTCCTCCAGGTCATTCCCACTAATCAATAGTATCCTCCAAGGATTTCTCCCTGGCCCCTCTTCTAATCTCCCTCTATATTATTGTGCATATTGATCTCATAGTAACTGAACCCCCATGGGCTGAATTATCATCTCTATGCTGATTATTCTCAGATCTTGCATTACCAACTGCCTATCAGACATCTTGAACTGGATGTCCCATACACATTTCAAAACTAATATATCTAAAACTGAATACATTATCTTTCCACCCTTACTCTTCTTTCTTCCAATTTTCCCTATTACTGTCAGGGGCATCACCACATTCCCAGTCAGCCAGGTTAACAATCTTGGTGTCATCCTCAACTCCCCATTCACACTCAACGTACATATCCAATCTATTGTCAAATCTACTTTCTTAAACCTCTCTCATATACAACCCCTTCTCTCCATTCACACAACCACCATACAGTGAAAGCCCTCATCACCTCATACCTGGATTACTTAGACTGCCATTTAATAGACCTCCCGCTTGAGACTCAGGCCATCCTCCGCTTAGCTACCAAAGTAATTTTCCTAAAGCACAGGTCTGAGCATGTCATCTCACTATTCGATAAATTCCAGTGGCTCTATAGTACTTCCAGGATCAAATATAATATCTTGTTTGGCATTTAAAGCAAATTAGGCAGTTAAGTGGTACAGTAGATGAAACACTGAGCCTAAAGTCAGGAATACTTCTCTTCCTAAGTTCAAATCTGGCCTCAGACACTTACTTAGCTGTGTTACCCTGGGCAAGTCACTTAACCCTATCTGCCTCAGTTCTTCATCTGTAAAATGAGCTGGAGAAAGAAATGGCAAACCACTCCAGTATCTTTACTGAGAAAATCCCAAATGAGGTCGCAAAGAGTTGGACACTACTGAAATGATTGAACAACAAAGTAAAAAAGACCTGAGTTCAAATGTAGCCTCAAACACAACATCTATGTGACCCTGAGCAAGTTGCTTAACCATTGTCTGCCTTCATTTCTCTAGTGTAAAATGGGGATAATAGTGCCTGCCTCCCAGGGTTCCTGGGAGGATCAAATGAGAAGATATCTGTAAAGTGCTTAGCATGGTACCTGGCATGTACAGTAATAGGCAGTGAATAAATCCTTCCTTCCTTGAACATGACATTCTATCTTCCTACACTATGCCTTCCCATTGGCTAGGCACCATGCCTAGAATGCTCTCCTTCTATTTCTATCTCCTGGTTTCCTAGACTCAGCTCATATCCCACCTTTTGCAAGAGGTCTTTTGTGTTCCTGCTCCTTCTGCCCTCTAGGACATTTCCTCTGAAATTCCCTCTAATTTATATCGTATATGTCTTATATGTATAGATATAAGCTATATATATATAGGTAGCACAGTGGGTGCTTGGGCCTGGAAGATGAGTTCAGAGCTGGCCTCAGACATTTCCTGGCTGTGTGAACCTGAACAAGTCACCTAACTGTACTCTGCCTCAGTTTTCTCATCTGTAAAGTCAGAATAATAATAGATACCTATTTCCCAGGGTAGTTGTGAGGATAATATTGGTAAAGTGCTTTGCAAACCTCAAAGCACTATGTAAATGCTAGTTATCATTTCCAGATATTTGTATATTGTCTCCCCCATTAGAATGTGAGCTCCTTAAGAGCAGATACTGTTTTTGCCTTCCTTTGTGTCAGCACAGCCTGGCACAAAGTAAGAGCTTAATAGATGCTTGGTGACTGAGTGCAGCCAGGGGTAACCAGGGCTTGAACTAGAATCGTAGTCATGGGGATCAAGGAAAGAAAATAGATGTGAGAGATGTTAAGGTTATTCACGGAAGCAACAGGACTTTGAAATGAATGAAAGTATAAAATAAGGAAGAAGAAAGCATCAGAAATAACTTAAGTTTTTGAGCCTGAGTAGTTAGAGTGATGGTGATGCCATCTACAGAAACTGGGAAGATGGTAGGAGAGGCGGGCTTAGGGATAAGATGACAAGTTCAGTTTTAGGTTGATATGAGTCAAACTCATTCGTTTAATTAAAACTTATTCATTTACTAAACAAACATTTCTCAAGCTCCTATAAAGTCTTTCTGATCCTGATGTAGTAAATAAAAAAATAAATAAGACAGTGGTGCTTGCCCTCAAGGAGATTCCAGTTTAGTGGAAGTCGAAGATTATACAAATACCTGTAGTATGAGGCAGTACAGAGTAAGTACAATGAGAAAGGTGAAAGGTACTATAGCAGTTGAGAGCAGGGAAGAATGACCTCTAGTTGGAGTGAACAAGGACTGTTTCAAGGAAGAAATAGTATTTAAACTGACATTTGAGGATAAGAAATATTTCAACAGGTTAAGTAAAGGTTATGGGAAAGCATCACAAGAACATCATGTGCAAAGGCACAGGAAAAGACAGGAGAGATGAAGGGATCTTTGGGGAATAGAAAGCAGTTCATTTTGGATCAGGACATGTGGAGGGAAATGGTGAGATAAAGCTGGAAGCACAGGCTGAAGTCAGATTGAGTCAGTCTTAGATGACAGGCTAAGGACTCTACAGAATAAGTCACTGGATGACTTTGAACATAGGAGTAACATAATGTGCGGAACGTTGATGTAAGGAAGAATTTCCTAACAATAAGAGCTGTCCAAAAATGGAGAAGGCTGCCTCAAAAGGTAATGAGTCAACCATAACTGGAGGATGGAAGCTCAATGACAAGGGAACATTGTACTGGGGAATTCCTGTATTGAGTACTAGTTGATTAGATGATCTTTGGGTTTCCTTAGACCACGATTCTGTAATAACCAGATCTATGAACTCAATGTGAAAACTGGGATAAATCACTCTTTCCTTCCTCAGTTTTCTAACAACAAAACTAACAGACTTTATCTTTTAAGGCTAGAGTAGATTTAATTTAGTAGTTTTGGATTTTTATTGAAATGGACTGAGTGTTTGTCCCCCCGCCCCTCAGCCCCCCATTTAGACTAATAAAGTTCTTAGGCAAGTCAATCTTATAAAAAATTATTCCAACCTGAAAAAAATGAGATTGGAGGCCTGCAAACCTGGGCAATAAAAACAATATGTTCTATTTCTACAGTACTTTAAGGTTTGCAAATCCCTTGTTTCACATCAATCCTGTAAATGAGGTACTTCTAGTAATAGCCCTATTTAACAGGGAAAGAAGATGAGGCTCAGAAAGGTTAAGTGACTAGCCTACAATCACACTGCCACTGTCGAAACTATCACTCGATCTTTCTGGGCCTCACTTACATCATCTATAAAATGAGAGCATTGAACTAGGTTATGTCTAAGGTCCTTTAAACTCCCAAATCCTCCCATCCTGTGACTACAGTGTCTCCCTTCCCTGAAGCTATGTACTTGCAATGCCCCTTATACCAGTTAAGTCACAAACATTTGTAGCATACTTACTCCTGTCAGTGCTAAGTGCTGAGGACACAAAGAAAGACAAAAATAGTCTCTGGCCTGAAGAAGCTCACCTTCTAATCAATTGTGTAAAAACAGGACATATAAGTAACAGGTTATCTCAGAAAGAAGATGCTAGCATTAAGGGGGCCTAGGAAGTAAAAGGTGAGAGTTTAACTGAAACTTGAAGGAAGCCAAGGGGCAGAGAGGAGATGGAAGAGCATTCTAGGCACATGGAACAGACATAGTGAAAACGCCCAGAAGCACGTGAGGATCAGCAAGGAAGCCAATGTCCCTGTATCATCCCAGGAGGGATAACTGGAAAGGTAAAAAGGGGCCAGGCTGTGAAGGGCTTTAAAAGTCAAACAGAAACCTGGGATCCTTAAGTAGATCTTTAATTTTGTATAGCCAGCACTTAGCACAGTCCCTGGAACACCATAGGTACTTAATAAATGCTTATTGTTTTTGACAGATCCCCAAAGTGGCTGCTGTTGCACTGAATTTGGCCAGGAATTACTTAGATACAGCTGATACTGATTCTCATCCATCTTCTCCTGTTCCAACAAGAGCACCTCTGATTCCAATGCTTTAGAGAAATGTGAGTGGCAGGAGCACTGGACTTTGGTTCTACTTTCGGCTCTACCACTTACTAGCTGTGTGACCCTAAGTCAGCTCATTTTTCTTTTGGGGGGCCTCAGTTTCCTCCTCTGTAAAATGAAAGAATTGGGTACAATGATCTCTAGGGACTGTTTCAGCTCTAACATGCCCTGATTTGTGAAAATAGCTACTCCTCATGAAAAGACTAGAGATTCTTTACAAACTCCTGCAAAGTGTTCTATACTAGAATCATGCACTTGAATGTATAAACTTTTTTTCAATGATTTACAGAAAGGAACAAGAGTCTAAAAAGACACACAAGATCTCAAAATTTAATAAAATTGTTAGTGTCCTAGATATGCCAGTAAAAGTTCAAAATCACCAACCAATTTTAAGAGAGAAGAAATGAGGACAATATTAAAGTATCAGTTCTAATACTAGGCTCATGTAGCTTCTGTTTGGTTGTTTTATAGAGTGAAACTTTGCTTAGGAGTTGAAACTGGTCCCAGAAACAAGTTTGGCATTTTATCCACAAGGCCATCATGTTTCCCAAGAAAAGAAGAAAGAGAGAAGGGGGGGGGCACACCGGGGATGCCAATGCCACCATTCAATTCACTGTTTAGAGCTTTGGGAGTTTGGGAAAAGGCCTTCTCACAAAAAAACAACCCATATACTACCTACCATATGCTAACCGAAAGCAAATGAGGGTAATAATGAAAGCAAACAACAAACATACCAACTTTTTTCATACTAAGGTTTTGCATGAGCAGCTGAGATTGAGCAAAGAGAGATCAATCTGATAAGTTGTTCCCCCTCCAACTGAACATCAAATTGAAGGCTTGGGGACAAAGTCTGGCACTAAACGGAGAACGTCTCCATTGTTTCCCTAAAGCATGGTTAGGCAGAGGTAGGTATGTTTAAAAACAGCAGCCCATTTCCTCTATAAAAACAGCCTCTTGCTTGATCTTCTGACCTCCCCAGCAGGGTAAAGGACACCTGGACATGAAACATGACAGTACATAATGAACAAAGAAATAAAGTTTCTTATTTATCAAGTTGCCATCTTTTTGGGGAAGTACTCAGAAAAACAGCCTCACCTCACATACACGGAGTTCTGCTCTCTGGTTTTACCAATCTCAAGGCACGTTTCCATAGGATATCAATCTCAACCCTTAAAAAGACTGTGTAGGCTAGCAAGTCCATATTCATGTGGAGGCCTTGCATGTTCCTTTCCCCCCTTCTTAGAATGCTTCTTGTTCACTCACTTTAACCAGAGGAGCTCTCTCACGCTCAGCAACCCTTCTTCCACACCCATTTTCAATTTTGAAATCTAGTTTCCCGGTACACTATTCAGGCAACCAATGTCCTGAGGGAGGCAGAACATGTGAGTGTCTTCATGAAACTCCATAGACAGAAATTGTCTGATGCTGTTGGGCCCACCTGATGCTCACAGTATCATTTATTCCAAGTTCTGGGACAGACAGATGTAATTTTCCAGATACAGGAAAGAGGATGGGGTGGGGGATACGCTGACACATTGCTCAGTATCCTAACCCCAAAGGAACCAGAACCTCCATCTTGGGTCCCCCCTCCACAATAATTGTGAAAAATAGCCTGAGCCCCCAGAGGTATGGACATTCTCTCTCTACAACCCCAGCCCAAACCACAGAGTAGGTAGAAGGGGTCATCCTCTCAGAATTTCCAGAAAGTCATCTTCTCTAAGACCCCAGCTTAATACTCATAATGGAAAGGGAAGATCATATTCTCTGGGTCCCCAGCCCAGACACCACAACGGAGAAGTTAGGGTCAGCTCTCCAGGGAAGATCCCATATGCAGAGTCACCCTTTCTGCAATGCCACCTTAGGGTAGGGAACCTGTGGCCTCGAGGCCCTATAAGGTAGGGACAAATCTCCCTTTCTGTGACTCTCATGCAATAGAGGGGTCATTCTGTATTCTTATCTCAGATTCTACAGAGTAGATTTCTATCCCTGCATCCTCTTCAAGCGAGGGCTTGTTCTGTATCTCAGTCCAGACACTATAAACAAAGTGAGGGGTCTCTTTCCCAGCGTGCCACATGGAGGGAAGAGTCATCCTATCTATACTCTCTCTGCATCTCACTCAGGGGGAGGGTCATCTGTGGGCCAGTTAAGAGTGGAGGGGGTGAGTTGGTTGTCCATACTTATGGGAGTGTTATCCCCTCTACATTCCTGAGCCAGACCCTAAAGGGAGTGGGGGCACTGTGTACATGTGAGGACACTCATCTACATCCTATGTGAGAAGGAGGTGTCAGCCCTTCTTGGACTTGTGTCAGAGCCTATAGAAGGATACTATCCCCGTGCATCCCCGTATCCAAATCCTAGGGGGAGGGGGTTATTTCCTCTGTATCTCTGTCAGAGCCCACTCTGGGTTCCAGCGTCAGACCCTGACGGGATTGGGAATAATCAAGTCTGTGGGTGTTCGGGTTATCCCCTCTGCATCTTCTGTCAGACCTTGGGGCGAAGGGGGTGGGGTAATCCCTTCGGAATCCCAGTCTGCGACTGTGAGGGTGGACCGTGGAGGGGGCGCAGAGGAGAAATCACTCTCCTAGTCTGAGTCCCAGGGGGAAGAGGGCTGTTCCACTCTATGTGGAAGGAAAACCTCTTTGGGTCTCTGGTATGACTCTATGGGGGAGGGGGCGGTCATCCCCTCCGGGTCCCCAGTCTGACCCTGTGGGGGAGGGGGTGTCACCCTTGCTGGTCCCGGTCAGACCCTGTGGGGGAGGGGGCATCACCCCTCCGGGTCCCGGTCTGACCCTGTGGGGAAAGCGGCATCACCCCTCCGGGTCCCGTCTGACCCTGTAGGGGAGGGGGTGTCACCCTTGCTGGTCCCAGTCAGACCCTGTGGGGGAGGGGGCGTCACTCCTCCGGGTCCCATCTGACCCTGTGGGGGAGGGGGTGTCACCCTTGCTGGTCCCAGTCAGACCCTGTGGGGGAGGGGACGTCACTCCTCCGGGTCCCGTCTGACCCTGTGGGGGAGGGGGCATCACCCCTCCGGGTCCCCGTCTGACCCTGTGGGGGGAGGAGGTGTCACCCTTGCTGGTCCCAGTCAGACCCTGTGGGGGAGGGGGCGTCA
>CM053622.1:759956984-760008918 GCA_028646595.1 Phalanger gymnotis
CCCCTCCGGGTCCCGTCTGACCCTGTGGGGGAGGGGGTGTCACCCTTGCTGGTCCCGGTCAGACCCTGTGGGGGAGGGGGCATCACCCCTCCGGGTCCCGGTCTGACCCTGTGGGGGAGGGGGTGTCACCCCTCCGGGTCCCCGTCTGACCCTGTGGGGGAGGGGGCATCACCCCTCCTGGTCTCGGTCTGACCCTGTGGAGGAGGGGGTGTCATCCCTTCTAGGTGCCGGGGTCCCACCCCAGGGAGCCCCGTCGGTGTCCCAGGGGGATGTCACCGCCCCCTGGGCCCCCCTCAGCCGGGCGCGGGGCGCGGGGCTCTCCTCAGGGCCTGCTGGGCCCGGGCCGGGCCGGACGCCCTGACAGCCGGACAGGCCGGACCCTGACAGGCCGGCGGGGCGGCCGAGGCCCCCAGGCCGCGTTGGGCCGGGCCGGGCAGGCCGGACGGCCGCGGCGCTTACCTGAGGCGGCTGAGGCGGAGGGAGGCAGCGGCAGAAGCGGCGGCAGCGGCTGAGGCGGCTCACATTAGCTCCCTTCCCGCCGCCATGTTTCCGCTGCGCAGTGTGAGGGGGCGGGAGCGGGGGCGGGGGCGGGGGAGGGGGCGGCTCCGCTCCCTCCCCCCTCCGCTCGCCTTCTCCTCCCTCCCCCCCACCGCGGCCCGGGAGAGGAGGGCGCCGCCTAGCGTCTGGGGAGTGACCACGCACCCTTTCCTGGAACCTCGCCAAGCGTCCCTCAGCCGGCGCTGGCACCGCCTCCACAGCAGCACGCGCCCGCGTGCCCCGCGCCCCCGCGCCCCCGGCACACCCCCACCCCTCCTCCAGTAGACTGGGCACGTGCACGCACGCGGGAACGCGCGCACCTTGAGCCCCATCTCTGACGTCCCTCCTCCCGCTGCACAGCACTCGGCCGCGCTCCCAGGCTCCCTCGCGTGGAGGGTGCGGGGGGGGGGGGGGGGGGGGGGGGGGACAGTGTCCCAGACGTAGCCTAGGACTAACGGTCTACTCCCGTCTGGAAGGGACCTCCAGTCCTGCCCTTCCTTTTAACAGATGAGGAAACTGAGGCCCAGGGAGGTTCAGGGACTTGCCCAAGGTCAGAGGCGGGAGTGAAGGTTGGAGCTCTGACTGCAGAGCCCGTCCACCGTACCGTGGAGGCAGGAGTCTGGGTTCAAATGCTGACGCTGACCCTACTTGTATGACCTTGAGTAAGCCACTTTCTCTGTAAAATGAGGAGGGTGGATTAGAGAGCCTCTGCCGGCCCTTCCAGCCCTACGTCAACCTCCTGCAGTGGTATGATGTCACACATATGCCGGCTGGGAGCCCCCATACAGTCTGGGACTGGGACTGGGCTCTATGGCTTCTAACGCCCCTTCCAGCTCTAAAGCTAAGCTCTTAGCTGTGACCCTCTCCCAGCCGCTACACAGCCTTGGCGGGGGCTGCCTTACATGCTCCTCCAGCCACCACCTCTGTCTCACCCTGCAGGGCTTGTGTAAGGTACAAACCCTGGAAGGACCAGGAGCTCCTTCATGAGGGTCCCATCTCCTCACCCCATCTCCAATGCATCTGGTACATAAACCAGACCTCCCTTCCTCCCCTGCATACAGCTGGCCAGAAGCATCCACAGCCCTCGACAACCCCCCCCCCCCCCCCACCCAGGCTCGAGCCCTTGACTGGGACCACCTCACATTCCCCCACTGCTGCCCCCAGCCCAATCAGAGACAAGCCGCTTGACGGGCTCACAGACCATCGGAGCTCGAAGGGACCTCGGATATCATCTAGCCCAATCTCTTTAATTTTACACATGGGGAAACTGAGGCCCAGAGAAGAGAAATACCTTTCACAAGGGCTTATAGTTAGTAAATAACAAAGCTAGCATTTGAACCCAGGTCCTTTGATTCCAGGCCTGGTTTTCTTTCCAAGACACCAGGTTGTTTATAATCAATGAAAATTGAGTCGTTGAACGGGGTGTTAGAATCTTGCAATGGGAAGGAACCTAAAGAAACCATATGGGCCAGCTGCTGACCTTCAGAAAGGAAAAAATATTATCCCCCTTTCACAGATGAAGCAACCGAGGTCTGGAGATGTCATGACCTGCCTAAAGTCAAACCTCTAAGGGTTGAAGGAGACCCTAGAACTGGGGTTTTCCTGCTCACCAGTTCAAAGCTTGCTCCTTTCCAAAAGCTAGATGTGTCCTTGTCCTTTTCTGCCCTTTGTACCTCCGCCATGTCACCCCACTGCACCACCCTGCTTTTAATTTCCCCTTTGTTTCCCCAGGCAGTGTCTGTCTGTTATTGAAAGTCTTCCAAGGCTCACCTGAGGTGCCACCCCCTCCATGAAACTTTCCCTTAATCACCAAACTGAAAGGGATCTCTCCCTGCAGACATCTCTCCTTTAGCCTTGCTTAGACCACTGGACAATCTCAGGCTCCGCTGTACTGTAGGCACTGATTTGCATGCAAAGATCTCTTCTGCTTAACACCTTCAGTGGCTCCCTATTGCTACTAAATAAAGTTCAAACTCTTGCCTGGCATTTCAGGACCTTCTTTGATCTGACACTAGTTTTAGCTCACCCTAAAACCCTAATTTTCTGCATGCTCTCCTTGCCAACCAAACTAGACAGCTCAGTCTCTAGGACACACCCTGTTCTCACGCCTTCATGACTTTAAACCATACTATTCCCAGTACTAGACTCTAGAGTATTTTCTCTTTCCTGCTTCATCTACTGATTTCCCAACTCTCCATCAAAAGCCCAATTCAAATGCTACCTCCTCCAAGAAGTTTTCCCTGATCCACTGACAGTAACAACTTCTCATGTTTTTTTTTTTGATGTTTGTTTTGATTTCTTTAAAATTCTATTTCAGTTAATAAACATCAATTCCCTTCCCTTCCCTACTGAGTCATTACTTCTGGGTCCTCCACCACTGGTATGTGTGTGGGACCTTTTTAACAAATATGCATAGTCAAGCAAAATGAATTCCCACATTGGCTGTCAGCTAAAAAAATGTCTCTTTCTGTATCCTAAATTCAACACCTCTCTGCCAGGAGGTGAGTAGAATACTTTCTCATCAGTCCTCTGGAAACTTCATCATTACATTGATCAGAGTTCTTGCATCTTTCAAAGCTATTTGTCTTTGCAAGATTATTGTTATTGTACGAATTGTTCTCCAGGTTCTGCTCACTTCACTCTGTGTCAGTTTATACAAATCTTCCCAGGTTTTTCTGAAACCATCCCTTCCATTATTCCTTAAAACAAAACAGGAGAGTTTTCTAAGCATACCATCCTATCATCTGCAAAAGCTATAAATTTGTTTCTTTGTCTATGCTTAGTTTCTCAATTTCTTTTTCTTGTTTTTTGCTATAGCTACCATTTCTAGTACTATATCAAATAGTAATGGTGACAATGGACATCTTTGCTTTCCCTCTGAATTTATTGGAAAGGTCACTAGTATACTAATTGTATTTATATACCATAATTTGTTCAGTCATTCCACAATGGATGGGTACACTCTTAGTTTCTAGTTCTTTCTCCCTGCAAAAAGTTGCTATGAGTATTTTTGTACATATAGGTCCTTTCCCTCTTTCTTTTTTTTTTTTTTTTAGTGTAGATAGGCTTAGTCATGCTGTCTTACAGTTCAGTAACTTTTGAGGCATAATTCCAAATTGCTTTCCAGAATGACTGGACCAATAATTCACAGCAAACCAACAATGCTTTTTCCCTCTGAAGTCATGCCAGCGTTTGTCATTTTTCTTTGTTATCAACTTTGCCAATCTGATGGGTGTGAGGTGGAACCTCAGAGTTCCTTTAATTTGAATTTCTCTAATTATTAGTGATTTGGAGAATTTTTTTCACATTACTATTGGTAGCTTGTATTTCCTCCTTAGATAACTGCCTGTTCCTATGTTTTGACATTTGTCATTTGGCAAATGGCTCTTATTCTTATAGATTTTAATCACTTCATTTGACCTTGGAAATAAGACCCTTATCAACGAAACTTTGCACAAAGGTTTTTTTTCCCCCAGTTACCTGTTTCTTTTCTAATTTTAGCTGCATTGATTTTGTTTGTGCAGAACCTTTTTGATTTTATGTAGTCAAAATTGTCTTTTTTATCTGTTATTCCTTATTTGATCATGATTTTTCTACTAATTATAGATCTGAAAGGTGGTTTTCTCCTTGATCCCACAATATGTTTATGACATCATGTAACCATTCAGAGTTTATCCTGGTTTATGATAGGAGGTGTTAACCTATACCTAGTTTCTGCTAGACTGTTTTCTAGTTTTTTCAGTAGTTTTTCTTCAAGAGTGAGTTCTTACCCCAATACTTTGGGTGTTTGGGCTTATCAGCACTAGGATAGTAGGTTTATTTGCTTCTGCATGTTGCATGCCCAATCTATTTCACTGATTGATCTCTTTATTTCTTAACCAATACCAAAGCACTTTGATTATTACTACTTTGTTGTGTAGATTGAGATATGGCACTACTGGGCCCCTTCTTTTCCACTTGTTTTTCATTATTCCCCTTAAGATTCTTGACCTTTTGTTCCTCTACATTATTTACATATTATTTTTTCTAGCTTAAAAAACAATCATTTAGTAGTTTGATGGTATGTCATTGAATAAGTAAATTAATTTGGGAGGCATTGTCATTTTTAATATATTAGCTCAGCCTACCTATTAGCAATTAGTATTTCTCTATTCAGGTCCATCTATCTTTTTATAAAAAGCATTTTGTAGTTATATTCATAGAGTTCCTGTATGCATCTTGATATATAGACTCCCATATTTTGAATACACTCCATACTTATATTAATTAGAATTTTTCTTCCTATTTCTTCTTGCTGATTTTCATTGGTAGTATACAGAAATGCTGGTGATTTACATGGATTTATTTTAGATCCTGCAACTTTGCAAAAATTATTAATTGTTTCAATTAATTTTAGTTGATTCCAGGATTTTCTAAGAATACCATCATATCATTTGCAAAACGCTATAAATTTGTTTTTTATTTCTCTGTTTATTCTCTCAAATTTTTTTCTTGTCTTATTGCTACAATTACTAATTTCTAGCACTGTATCAAATAGTGATGGTGACAATGGACATCCTTGCTTTTCCCCTGATCTTATTGGAAAGGTCACTACTTTATTTCCATTATATATAATGCTGGCTCTTGGTTATAGATAGATAGATGTAGATATAGATTTAGATATAGATATAGACATGGATATGGATATAGATACGGATACAGATATGGATATAGATATTATCCATGTATATGGATATAGATATTAGTATTACTATGTTAAAGAAAGGTCTATTTACATTTATGTTTTCAACAAATGGATGTTGTATTTTCTCAAAGTTTTTTCTGCATCTATTGATATATGATCTATTAGGATTATATTTTTTCTCATATTAAGCTCGTTCTGCCTTTCTGGTAGAAATGTAAGCTGGACATAGTGCTTAATCATTGTAATGTATTGCTATAGCTATTTTGTTAACATTTTATTTAACATTTTTGCATCAATGTTCATTCAGGATGGTCTATAATTTTCTTTCTCTGTTTTCACTATCTCTTGTTTAGGAATCAAAGCCATAGTTGTATCAAAGATGCAAGTCAATGAAATCTCTTCCTATTTTTTCTTTTTAAAAAAAGTTTTTATTTATTTTGTTACATGTTTCTTAGTTACACTCTTTTCTTATTTTTGCAAGCAATCTGTGTAATACTGGAATTGATCATTCTTTGAATATTTGATAGAATTTTCTTATAAATCCATCTAGTCCTGGGTTTTTTCCCTTTTGGAAATTCATTTATGGCTTGTTCAACTTCTTTTTCTTAGATTGGGTTGTTTACATCCTCTATTTCTTGTTCTGTTAATCTTGGTGTCATATATTTTTGTAAATATTCATCTATTTTATTTAGACAGTACATCTTATTGGCATATTGTTGGACAAAATAGTTTCTAGCAATATTTTTTATTTATTCTTCTTTTGTTGTGATTTCTCCTTTTTCATTTTCATGAAAAAAATAGCTTTAGGCTATTGTTACCTGGGCATGTTTCTTATGCTCCTAAACTAGACCATGAGTATCTTGAGAACAGAGATCACATCTTTACTAAACTGTGTATCTCTCCTTCTGTTATTCACATGATAGATGCTCCATAAATGTTAGTTGAATGAATGGTCTCCTCTCCCCCCACCATTAGATTTGAAAAGTGGGGGCTGTAATTTTCATCCTGTACATATCCTTGCACATGGAAGGCCCTCAATAAGCATTTGTTAACTGAAATTGAGCGAATCAGTCCAAGGATGACACTGGTGTCCTTGAGATATCAAGATATTGGGAGAGAGTGAGGAAGGCCTCCACTCCAGCACATTGGGTGGACTACCTATAGTGAACTTTGGGGTGAACACAGATAACAATCCTTCAGGATGGGCTAGCATGGATGGGCTGTGATCTGAATTGTTGGAGAGAACTACTGTATCAAAGAGATTCTAGATCCCTTTGAGCCTTTGAGAGATTTAGGAAAAACCTCTAACAATTAAAGTGGTTCAAAAATCCACTGGGCTGCCCCAAGAGGGAGTAGGTTCCCCTTCATTGGAGATCTTCAAACAGAGGCTGAACAATCACTTCTCAAAGATATATATATATATATGTATATGTATACATATATGTATATGTATATATACACATATATGTATACATATATACATATATATGGATATGGATATATATAGGATATTTTTGAGATTCTTTATATATTATATAATTATATTTATTACATTATAGGTTACATAATATAACATGTAATATATAATTACAATTACATTTTAATATATTATATATTCTTTTTCATATCTATATCTATATCTTTATATCTATATATATGTGTGAGATTTTAGTTGTGGGTTGGATTAGATGGCTGCTGAGGTCTCTTCTAATATGGAATTTTATAATTCTCCAGTTCTTTCAGGTTCCTGGTGAAATGAGGGCTATCCCATGAAATGTTTTCAGAGTTGCCCGTTCTGGTTTTGATTCATCACTAGAAAGCTTTAGGGCCTGCTTCTAGCCATGTGTGACTCCACTGCTGAAGGACTTGAGTTTTGAGATGACTAAGTGATCTTTTCATTAGCTACTGAGCCAGATGAGTGAATGATTTAGAGGATTTTTAAAAAAGAGTGACAGCTTCTGGCTTGGTCTCTCTTGCTTTACCCCTCACACGTGGCAAGCAGCACTGTCTCTAGACTCCCTGTAAGGGAGTGTGGAGTTGGTCAGTGATCTCCTACCCACCCCACCTGCCTTGAATCCCACCCAAAGCATGGACTTAACTGAGATTACATACCCAGGCCCCTAGCTCCTTTTCCATGGCGTGTTTCCTTGAGCTAGACATGTCCAGGGGAAGAGACCCAGAGGAATTTTCAGAGAAATGAAGGTCCTGGGTCCCATCGAGTTGGAATTGACTGATGGAAAGTAGTCCCTGGCAACTACTCTAGTACTTTCAGAAATGACGATCACCAACGAAAGGACTAATCCAAGCTTGGCTGGTTTAGCAGAACGTATACTGTTTTCTGTTTGGACAATGCAGAGCTAAGGTGAAATGTAAAATGCTTATCCTACAATCTACTTTATGTTTTATGTGTCTGGCTTCCAGTAGGTTGTAGCAGTAATTTTATGTTGTTACTGAATTCTGCTTTGTTTTTGTCAAATTTGTGCCTGTCAGTGTGTGTTTAGCATTCCTTTTGTGTGTAGGAATAAAATACCTGTACTACGCCTGATTCATATTGTACCTTGAATATTTTTTACTCTCCTTTACCTTTGGGGAAACCTCACATGGGATCCTAAACCTAAGCTTTAAATAATTTTTCCCTGAGGAATAGGGATGGGAGTTTAATGAGCTGATGAATGTGAGAAAAGGAAATTCTTCTTGTGAAAGATTAGGCTACTTCAGGATTAAACTCAGTCCAAACTACATGCCTGGGTGCAGAAAGAAATTCTTTGGTGGAGAAGTGTAGCCTCAGTGGGACCAGTGGTTTCTCAACATTATTCTGGGCTGGAGTTTATCTAAGCCTAGTGATTTGAAGTTGTTGAAGAGAGGTATATTCTTATAATCTCCTCACATATACATTCTTTCACTCATGATCTTGGAGCCAGGCTGCTTCATCTCTCCCTCAGGGTTCTAGGGACATTCTGAAGGGTTCAGATGTCTCTTTTCTACTGCTGTTGTTTGTCCTTTATTTCACAAGAGGACTAATTGACGTCATGGGGTGATGTCTTGACTTCCAAGTGAATTGGACTTAAGTCATCGGCCTCAGCTTCAAAGTCTGGTGGCAAGATAAAAGTCAGGATGACTGACTGGTGATGGCCTGGGATGCAGTGGATGACCTTGGCGTCTTTGACGTCTGACCAAGCTCTAAGTACTCTGTAGCACCTGCTTCAGCTGCCTTCCTGGCAAATTGTTCTCATCCACCGATTCTTCCATGGGAAGTCTTCACGTGTTTGGGGTAGCACCCCCTAATTCATTGACAGGTTGTAGCCACTGAGTGTGCTATATCTTCTTAGAGCCATAGGTGAGAGTTGAGTGCCAGGTGGACACCAGAGGTGGATGAGCAGCCCTGAAAAGCAGCAAGGCCTCGTACCAGAGATGGCAATCCTCCTTGAACATACAATACACCCCTTTCTACTGCTATTACCTTATTCGAGTTCCTACTCTGGACATGTTCTTCCCACTGTTAGCCTCTGATGATTAGCATCCTAATTACATATCACCAAGTAACATTAATTAATTTTTACAAAGGGACGTTTAAAGATGTAGCAAGGACAGAAGTATAAACATTTCCTCCTAAAACCTTGGGGGCACTCTCCTCTAGACTACCTCAGTCTCTGAGTATGGGGGGCCCAAATTTAGCACAGTTTATAAATAACATTGATTAGTCAATAACATTTATCAAGCACTTGTTAGGTGCCAGCACTGTGCCAAACACTGGAAATACAAATAAAAACAAAGACAGTCTCTCCTTTCAATGAGCTTACAGTCTAATGGGGAACACAATTATAAAAGTCAGCTAAAAAGTTGGCGGGGGGAGGTGGAAGAGGAAGGGTACCTTACATAGGGCCATGGAAAAGTCCAAGGGAATCCAAAAAGTAGTGGTGGGAAATGGGGAGAAAGCTGTGCTGAGCCCCCTTCTTAAGTACAAGCCCTGGAGCCCATGACATTACACTCCAGGCAGAGGGTCCAGGCAGAGGGTCCTGATGAGATATAATCCCATCAAGTTCATGTCCAAATGTGGCCCCATTGTTGTGTAAGTCCTCATCATCTCTGGGCTTGATCCTCAAGACTGATACTTGTGGCAATGATGCTGAGCTAGGTATAAGACCCAGTATGAACTCAACTTCCAAACTTCTGGACCTTCTGAGTCCATTTCATGACCTTTTGAAATTTACAAGGTTGTGGTCTCCAGATTAATCTCCATTACCTAAAATTAAAATAAATTCTAAAGCAACGTATTGAGGCCACATCTGGAAAGCCACATGTTGGTGTAGAGGGAAAGGGCCTAAAAGGTCTCTCCTTATATAGCAGTGTCACTCACGGGACACCATCAGTCAGGAAGAAGTCAGTGGAAGAAAAGAAATGAGAGAGAAAAAGAGACAGACAGGCAGATGGGGGAGAGAGATGAGAGAGAGACAGACAGAGACAGATATGAGAGAGAGAGACAGAGAGAGAGATGAAAGAGACAGGGAGATAGAAAGAGAGACAGAGGGGAGAGAGAGAGAGAGAGAGAGAGAGAGAGAGAGAGAGAGAGAGAGAGAGAGAGAGAGAGAGAGAGAGAGAGAGAGGCCAAGGTTCTGCCTTGCTAATGCACCTCCCCAGTTCTACTCTGCAATTGCCAGATGTGCTTCACATAGGCAGCAGACAATAGCCAGTTAACAGAATGTCTACCCAATGCCCCAAAGTCTCTCAAGGCACTTCCATTATATGTCAAGCCAACTTCCTTGGAAGCAGGCTCCCCAGCATCAGTGCAACCCTGGGCTTGCTCACTAGACTCAATGGTCAATCCCCAATTATGCTGTGAACTCATTTTTCCCCATAATACTTAGTAAAAAGCCTCCAGACCCAACATCCACTCCAACATTCTCAAGCCCCTTAACTTCTCACATCTGTGATATCAAGAGTTTTATTTATGCAGGAAGAGTTCATATAACAGGGGACAGTTAGGTTCTTAATGTTAATCATTATTATATGTCTGGTGCCTAACTGGATTCTTCTCAACTGAATTCAATTAATTAATTTTAGTTTTAAATTTTTGTTTATTTTTAAAGTTTTAAAGTTGCTTTTTGTTTTTACTGCAGTCATTTTCTCTCAACACCACCATTACCACTGGAGCCTTTCTTTTAATAAAGAAAGAAATTTAATTAACCAACCAACACAGAAAAGAAAAATGTCTGAAATGGTCTAAAAGTCATTTCTGCCAAATCAACTTCCAATTTCCCAGCAGCTCTTGCCCGATAGATTCCTTCCCCCAGGAGTTTTTGTTCTTGAGTTTTCAACTCATTTTAATGAAGACTTGTTAAATGTCTATTATAGGTAAGATCCTTCACTGAAGATCTCTTCCATCTCCACATCCAGATTTTTGAAGGGTAGGTATACCAGCAGAACTAAATTCTAGAAGAGATTTTGCTAGAGACTCATGTGGTTGTTGTTTAGGCGTTTCAGGTACATCTGACTCTTTGTGACTCTATTTGGGGTTTTCTTGGCAAAGATACTGGAGTGGTTTGCCATTTCCTTCTCTAGCTTATTTTACAGATGAGGAAACTGAGGCAAACAGGGTGAAGTGACTTGCCCAGGGTCACACAGCTAGTGAGTATCTGAGGTTGGATTTGAGCTGAGGTCTTCCTGACTCAAGGCTCAGTGCTCTATCCACTGCACCACCTAGCTGCCTGCAGGCTCATAGATGTTTTTAATTGTAAAGAACCTGAGAGATCATAGGATCATAGGTTTGGAGCTGGAAAGGATCTTAAAGGTCATCTAGTCTAAAGCCCTAATTTTCTGGATGAAGATGTGACTTGCCTAAGGTCACATACTAAGGTAGCAAGTGGTAGAAGTAGGATTTGAACCTAGGTCCTCTGATTCCAAAGCCTGTACCCCATTTCCACTATACCATATTACCATTACCAGGGGATTATAGTTAGAGAGAGTTGGGAAGGACCTTGAAGAGCATCAAGTTTAAACCCCTAATTTTACAGATGCAGAAACTGAAGCAAGAAGGGTTATGAAAAGCCCCAGAGAGAGGAAGTAATTTTCCCAGGGTCATATAACAAATCAATGGCAGGGAAATGGCTAGAACTCAGCTCTTGAATCTCTAGACCATCCTCTGAGGAATGGCTGGAAAGGCTTTGAGTACATGCTTAATGATGGGTTGTGTGTCTGCCTTCCAGATCAGATGAACTTTAAGAAGGCCTATACAAATTCATCAGATGGTTGGCCACCATGTGGTGATTTTTTTTGGGGGGGGTGGGGTGGGAAGGTATGGCAATAGGAGTTAAGTCACTTGACCAGGGTCATACAGCTATTAAGTGTCAAATGTCTGAGGCTAGATTTGAACTCAGGTCCTCCTGACTCCAGGACCAATGCTCTACCCAGTGCATCACCTGGCTGCCACCAGGTGATGATTTTTAAAAATCTACAGATGACAAAGGCCATCTGCTAAGGCTTGAAGAGCCTGTGCTCTGTGCTAATAGAAGCTATACCCATAGCAATGAAAATCGCAGATCTTTTGAAATCTTCAAATTAGAATCATTTGTAGACAAATATGAGTTGTGTTACCTCTTTACAACATGTACTCTATATGCCTGAGTCCACATTCCCACAAACTCTGTGTGTACTTGTGGAAGAAGGTGCTACTAGTTGTGTGTGTGTGTGTGTGTGTGTGTGTGTGTTTTATATAAATTGTTCCTTCTACATCACATTAATAAGTACCTCTTTCTAAAAGCTAATTCAATCTGGATGGTTAATTGATATCAACTAGTAACCAATTGGGAAGCACATTGGTGGGGGCTTATGAGTAATAGTACTAGGAACACTAGCCCTCAGGCTTAGCCTTAGAACCCCAAGGAAAAAATGATAGCCACATTCTGGGAATGCAATCTGCCTATTGGTGGAGGAAGGGGTTTGATGGTATTGATAACTTTTGCACAAAGATCATTATTGGGAAATACTGTATTTAACTTAAACATATCATGAATCCTTCTATTATGTTCCAGTTTTGTCAAGACACTAAGGTAGATAATACAAGAATTATCCTCATTTCGTAAATAAGGATACCAAGGCTGAACGAGGTTAAGTATCTACAGTAACAGTACATGAACCCAGGTCCCCTGATAAAAAATAAATCTAGCCCTCTTTATACTACACCATGTTGTCCTCAGAGGTCTTCCCAACTCTGAGATTCTGTGTCTATGAAATCCTGAATTCTTGAAATATTGATGTCAGCAACCTTCCAAAAGTGAGTACCACTCCAATACAAATGTCAGAACCTCAGAGTTCATAAGATACTTCATTATCCAGCTATAGCCAGCTCCCCGATTAGTTTAAACATATTTGTAGAATACCAATTAGTATGGGAAGATGGAGGGAACAGAATCACAGTTAATCAGAGACCAATCAGAAAGGAAAGTCAAGTCTCTGAAATTATAATGTAAGTCAGCAGGAAAATAGTATTCAATTGTCAAAATTTCACTTTATGTGCAATTTGCTGGGAATAAGTCTATTGCCCAAAGTGCACTGCACAGCTGGATTTCTGTATTTTTCCGCACAGCTCAAAGGTTCATAGACTTACAGAGATTGTCTAAATAGGAAGGGATTTCAACATAGATTGTTAGAACTGGAAGAATACTTAGAATATAGAATGTTTGAACTGGGAGGGGGTCTTACAACATAGAATGTCAGAGATCCTCTAAGGGAGGACCCTTAGAATATAGAATATCAGAGCTGGGAGGGGCTGTGGAACTCTGAATGTCGGAAAGGGAGGGAGGGTCTGTAAGGTTAATAGAATGGGACTAGAACAAAGAATGTCAGAATTGGGAAGGGCCTTAAAACACAGAATGACAGTGCTGAGTGAGGCCTTAAAATATGGAATGTCAGAGGTAGGAAGAGTCCTAGAACATAGAATTGTCAGAGTTGTAGGGCATCCTAGAACATAAAAAATGTTATGATAGGGAGGGGCCTTAGAACACAGAATGTTAAAGCTGAGAGGGGCCTTAGAACACAATGTCAGAGCTGGAAGGGGCCTTAGAGCCAGATGGGGCCTTAGAATATAGAATGTCAGAAATAGGAGGGGTCCTAGAACATAGAATTGTCAGAGTTGTAAAGCATCCTAGAATATAAGAATGTCATAACTGAGAGGGGCTTTAAAACATAGAATGTCAGAACCGAGAGTGGCCTAGAACACAGAATGTAAGAGCTAGAAGGGTCCTAGACAATAAAATGTTGGAGCTAGGAGGGACCTAACCAAATAAGAGTGTCAAACCTTGAAGAGAACTTAGAGGTTACCACCTTTCTACCTCCTCATTTAACAAACGAAGAAATTGAAATCCAGCTGGCTACTCCAAGGCCATTGTGTGAGTCCGTAGTACCCACCCAAGTGAGGACCTGCTTCACTGTTCATCAGTCTCTTTCTCTGAAACCAAACGACAACAGTTCTCTAGAGCCTTGGGCTCCACCTGAGCTCCCATACCACAATGGCTATTGAGGAATCCGGGCATTGCTCCAGGAAGCCCTTTGCTGCCTCATTTGCTTAGTATCTTTCTAATTGTGCTAGGTTTGGAGAGTGAAGTGCTTGAACCTTCCCACTCTGGACACTCAAGGCTTGTTTACAAGACACAGCTGGGCAGAAGGACTTGTGAATAAAGGTCTGGGGCTTTGAATTGGCCATAACCTCAACATGAGCCAAAACTCCCAGGGAGCCATGATCTCATGGATTTGGAAATCCCTTACCAGGATGCAGAGCTCAACCTATCCATGCCTGTTTATGCCTATTTGGACTTTTGTCCACATTCTTCCAGATATTTTTCATAGGTATCCACCCAATGTATTGGAGGCCTTCTTGGCTTTCTTTCAATAAGATAAGGATGCCAATTAGTCACTCTGGCTATCCACTTCCTGTCCCTTCTTTTGACCATGTGATCATCTGGTCTCATCATGTATTCTTTCCTATCATACATTCCCTTTGTGACATCTTTTGCTCTTCTCTTTCTTCACCTTTCCTTTTCCTCCTCCTCCTCCTCCTTCTTCCTTAGATAAATATCTATACATCTATACATCAATATCATTCAAAATTTCTTGAAAGTTTTAGCAACAGAAATAGTTCTATTCAATAACCCCTCTTTTCATAAAATTAAGTGAGGCATGAGACAGGGAGATAACTATATGTTTGCCAAAAGTGTTCATCACTGCAGTGGAGGAGATCCAGGGCAAGGATGATGAGGTCCTCCAGACGCTCCTATTTGTGGGATGACATTGTGTTGATTACATCAAGGCCTGGAACACTTCAGAGCTTCCTGGGTGAGGTCTGGAACCACTCAAAAGATGTTGGCCTGATCACCTACAGAGAAAAGACTAAGAGGATGAGAATATCTATGGCCCAAATTACAGCATGCACTTGTATGGACCACCTATAGTGCTAGTCCCCCAGTAGGTATATGTGGGGCAGAAATAAAGTTGGGCTCAGAGTGAAATAGCAAAGCAGGTTAGATTGCCTTCGGAAAATTGCAAAGCTCATTGAATGACTCCAAGTTTCCCAGGGAAACAAAGGCCCCAAATCTTGATACTGACATTTTGCTAGTGTTATGTTATGGCAGAGTGACTTGGAATATGACTGTCTCTGAAGAATTAAAAATGAACTGCACACAACAGAGGGCAATGGAGAGACATATGATGGGTGGGAGCTGGCTCTAACATACAAACAGTGTGATGAAGTTTATAAAAATGTTAATATGGCCTTAGGCTGCATGAAAGGACCCATGATGACCAGAGCAAGGGAGGTGATAATCACATTATCATCTCCCAAGGCAGACCCCATCTGGAGGACCCTGTTCAACTGGACTCCACATTTTAGAAAGGATCTTGACAAACTGGAAGGCATTCAGAGAAAGATAACTAAGATAGAGAGGGGACTGAAAAGTTGACTGTGCAAAGATTAGGTGAAGGAACTGAGAATGTAAAGCCTGGAGAAAAAAAGCTATGGAGGGCCCTTAGGCAGCAGTGCATAGTGGACAGAGAGTCGGCCTAAGAGCCAGGAGGACCTGGGCTCAGGCCTATCTCTGCCACATCCTGGGCAAGTCACTCAACCTGCCAGTGTCTAGGAAACTCTCCAAGACTCTCAATGCTTCAGAGAAGGTACCAACTTTCATTGCTGAAGGAAGTTTCTCACCAGAAGCCGGTGTAGGAATAAATTTCTAAAGTGATTAAATGATACGTCAAATCCCTATTCCTATTAAACATTTAATACTGAATAGTATTCCAACTGATTAAACTTGATTAGAAACTATTTGAATTTAAATTGATTTGTTTTAATGAATGAAATATCCTAACTTTTCAAACACTTTCTGTAAATCTCATCAAGATTCTTTATAGGTCCTTTTGTTCTCATTCATTTCTATGATCATAGTGTATAATCTCTCCTTCAGATTCTGTCTTTTGCAATTGATATCATAAAGTTCTCTTTCTATTTCATGTATTTGTCTGTCTCCGTGGTATCATGGTATTCCATTCAATAATGTACCACAATTTATTTATTATGAATAATTGGGAATTAAGATTGCTTCTAGGTTTTTTTGAGATTATAATTAAAATAAGAAAGGCTTTGAATAAGTAGTTGTTCTTATTTTCTGTTGTTTTTGATAACACTTTTGGGTATATTTCTCATGGATCATTGGGTCAAAGAATTTAGTTTTACTATGTACTGACAAATTGCTCTCCAAAAAATATACTACAAATCTGCATTCTCATCTGCAATTAATGAGTGTACCTGTTTCTCCTCATCTCTATCAACAATAAGTTTCATTACTTTTAATTTTTTTTGGAGGACTCATTTCTTTAAAAAAGTAAACTTATGCTTTAAAAAATTTAAATCCTCTCAAATGTAATGTGCCTTCAAAAATCGAGATAAAAAACATTAAGGATGCAGGATTTTAGGAAATTCCAAAGGTTCTCACAGCAACGTTATCACATTCCACACTGTACATATGGTTCTGTTTAACAGAATCACCCTCAATCCAAAAACATGTCAGTAGTGGCACTGAGACAGATACATGAGTTTTACTTAGAGCTTGAACTTTTGAATTTTGGTTTCAATTCTTGGCACCATCTTTATCCTGAATTGGGTTGTCTAGGGTCCTTGGAGAAGAGAGAAAACCAAATTTTCCAAAGGAGCTAAAAGGGAAAATGTTTATGATTTTCACGGGAGTCAAGGGGAGAGTAGGGCCTTGTCTGTCCCTCTTTTGGGTGCAGGTGTCTATGTAGCTGTCTTAGATCCTATGTGTGCAGTGAAGGCCAGTCATAGAATCTCAGAATGTTGGAGGTGGAATGATCCTCAAGAGGCATTTAGACCAACCAGTACCTGGGCTGGAATGACTTTTAGTCTCTGATAACTGGTCATCCAGCCTTGCTATGAAGACCTCCAGGGATAGGGAACTGAGGCACATGAGTGGCATTGAGATAAAAACATTAAGGATACAGGATTTTAGGAGATTCCAAAGGTTCTCACAGTAATGTTATCTCACCTAAGCCTTGCCTATTTCATCCAGGCTTCACCTGTTTCCACTATGTCTCTCCCCCTTCCTTTCTCATTTCTGAGGCTGGGGAGTTAATGAGGCACACCTTGTTACAACAGCTTGTTCAGTTCATATTTAGCCTATTGGCAATATAATGGCCCTCAGGTTCCCATGGCCTCTTACTCTGCTGGCTTATGAAGTTTATATCTAATGAAAAGCTATTAGCAATTAACACAATCACAACAGCCCAGAGCCTCCAGTTAGGAAACACATTCTGACAGAGGTATGGCTCTCAGACTGAATTTAAAATTTTGTATATCTATCTAAACCTTGCATGTCCCTTGTTTCTCCCCCCACCTCCCACCATTAGATGTAAGCTCTTTGAGGTCAGGGACTGTCTTTTGCCTTTTATTTTTGGTAGCTCCAACACTTAGCACAATGCCTGGCACATGGTAAGCATTTAGTAAATGTTTATTGATAGTGCTAAAAGAAATTTTGGTTCAGACCTTGCCCCGGTCGATAAGGTGAACTCAGGAAAAGAAAGGTAAAAATATTTTATTAGCACACAAAATAAGCAAGCATTTGGGTTTTTATCAACAGGAGTAAATAATTCTCATTTAAGGGCAAAAGTATGCTGATTGGTACATGTCAAATGAGGAGATGGGATTTGTGCTTCCTCAGCTCCTTCCTCATGTCTAAATGCACACATACAAAGTATGTCCAGACCACCATCTCCTGAAGGCTGGCTACACACATACCAGAAGTTTAAGCAAGGCTTTAAACATAGGATCACTCAGGTTTACTTTGCACAATAAATTTATTGGTTTTGGAGGCAAAATCAGAATATAGAAAACGTTTAAGGGGGAAAAGCGAACAGAGTATATTTTATTATCTGCTACTGGAGAGACAGGGAGGGGAAGTTGGGGAAATGGCTGAGCTTTGGAGAAAACTTCCCTCAGTCCTTAAGGAGGTAAATACAACAAACAGCTTCCATGCAAGTGCTTACAAGATATGATGGCCTACCTCAACCTTTCCTTTCTCTTCCACAGCTCAGTCCTTTCAGTACTGTCTATTCATTTTCTCCTTTTGATTTCTCATTGTTTTAATTTCTTCTTTCACTTGTTGCCATCAGTCAGTTGACAAGCATTTATTAAGCTCTTACTGTGTGTTTGGCAAAAAAAAAAGATCCTTGCTCTCAAGAAGCTTACATTCTAATGGAAGAGACAACATGTAAATAACTATATAGAGAGTAAATGGAAGATAATCTCAGAATTGCAGCAATAGGAGCATGATATAGGGGTTTCGGGGAGGGAAATGAGACCAGGAAAGGCTTTTTAGAGAAGAGGGTATTTGAGCTGAGTCTTGAAGGAGGTCAGGAAATCTAGGAGGTAGAAGTGAGGAGGGAGAACATTCCAGAAATTGAAGCCAGTAAGTGAAAAGGCAGGGTGATGGGAGATGGAGTGTAGTGTCTGAGGACTAGCAAGAAGGCTAATGTCCCTGTATCACAAAGTACTAGAAAGGAAGTGATTTGTAAAGAAGGTTAAAATGGTAGGAAGGGACTAGGGTGTCAAGGGCTTTAAATGCCAAAGAGTGTTTTTTACATTTGATGCTAGAGGTAACAGGGAGCCGTTGGAGTTTATTGAGTGGCAGGGGTTGGGGTGGGGGGTGGGGGTGCGGAGGAGTGGTCAGACCTGGTCAGACTTGTGCTTTGCAGCTGAGTGGAGAATGTAATGGGAAGAGACTTGGGGTAGGGAGATCAATTAGGAGGCTGTTCCAAGAGTCCAAGCAGGATATGATGAGGGTCTGAATTAGGGGGGTGGCAGTGTGAGGCGAGAGAGGGGAAAAGATGGAAGATGTTATGAAGGTAGAAATGGCAGGATCTGACACTATGTTGGATATGTGAGGTGAGTGCAAGTGAAGAGTGCACTAATGAAGACATCTAAATTGTAGGTGTGGCTAACAAGGGGGATTTCTGTGCCCTGGCAGTAAAAGAAAAACTGAGAAAACAGAAAAAGGACCTGGGGAGGAAGGAAAATGAGTCACTGTAGACATGCTGAGTTTATGACATGTACAGGATGTCCAATAGGCAGTTGGAGATTAGAGACTGGAGGTCATGAGAAAGGTTAGGGCTTAATATATAGATAAATCAGTCAGTCAATAAAGATTTATTAAGTGCCTACTATGTGCCGGGCATTGGGCTAAATGCTGGGGATCCAAAGAAAGATAAGGCAGTCATCCAATCTCAAGGATGTCACAGTATGATGGAGGAGACAACATGCAAATAATATGTATAGACAAGGTAAATAGGAAATAATCAAGAGAAGGAAGGCAGTAGAATTAAGGAGGATTGGGAAAGGCTTGATGTAGAAGATGGAATATTAGCTGGGACTTGAAGGAAGCCAAGAAGTAAAAATGAAGAGGGAGAACATTCCAGGCATGGGGGAGAGCCACTGAAAATTCCCAGGGTTTGGAAGCAGAGCATCTTGATTGAGGAATAAGTTACTAGATGGAAGAGCACATGATGTGTGAAAGAGTGTAAGCTATGAGAAAACTGGAAAGGTCAGGGGAAGCACCCAGGTCGTGAAAGACTTTGAATGTCAACCACAAGATTTTTAATTTGATCCTGGAGGTGATAGGGAGCCACTGGAGTTGGGTTTTTTTTTTTTTTGGAGAAGAGGGATGACATGGTCAGACTTGTGCTTTAGGCTGAAGTTACTCCTTCCTCTTCCTTCCTCCATGGCTGTTTCTTTGTGCCAGAAAGTCACATGCTCCCATTTTAGATGACTCTGGAGGAACAGCCTAGTCTCACAGGCTGTGTTCTGGGTATCATTTCAATTCTGACATTTTATGTTCTAAAGTCCCTCCCAATTTTTAAAATGTTATGTTCTGAAACCTTTTTTCAGCTCTGATATTTTCTCTTCTAAGGTTCCTTCCAACTCTGATATTCTATGTCTTAAAGGCCTTCCCAATTCTGATATTCAATATTCCAAAGTCTCTCCCAATTCTCCATTCTAAGATCTCCTCCAGCTCTGATATTTTCTGTTCTAAAGTCCCTCTCAGTTTTGACATGTTTTGTTCTGAGGCACCTCACAGCTCTGACATCCTGTCTTCTAAGGTTCCCTCCCACCTCTGACAATCTCTCTTCTAAGGTCTCTCCTTGCTCTGATATTCTGTGTTCTAAGGCCCTTCCCACCTCCGACATTCTTTGTTCTAAGGCATTTCCAAGCTCTGACATTCTGTGTTTTAAGGTTCCCTCCCAGCTCTGACATTCTCTGTTCTAAGGTCTTTCCTTGCTCTGACATTCTATGTTCTAAGATCCCTCCCAGCTCTGACATACTGTGTTTTAAGGTTCCCTCCCAGCTCTGACATACTGTGTTTTAAGGTTCCCTCCTAGCTCTGATATTCTCTGTTCTAAGGTCTCTCCTTGCTCTGACATTCTGTGTTCTAAGGTACCTTCTAGCTCTGATATCCTGTGTTCTAAGGCCTCTCTCAGCTTTGACGGTCGGTGTTCTAAAGTTTCCTACCAGCTCTGACATTCTGTGTTCTAGGGTTTTGCCTTGCTCTGACAGGCTGTGATAAATATTTATGGAAGGAAGGAATGAACAAATGTGAGTTTGACCTGGAATGACCTTCGTTCTTCAGGGATTTTCTCTGGCTAGAGTTTGTCCTTTCTTCCCCTGGGGTGTTTTTGGTTCCAAGTCTTTTCCTGACCTTGCTTTTAGTTCCTAATCCTGCTTCAAGCTCTCTTCCCCCTTTCTGTTCAGGCAGCACAGAACCTTGGGGATTCCTCCTTCTCTCCTAGCTCTAAGAAGGGCTCCTTGCAGGGCAGTTTCCAGCTCAGGCCCTCACAATGTCTGTCATCCTCAAGGGTCCCTTTCAGTTCTGCCCTCCCTGCCCTAACATCCTTACACTACTGGCTATTTCCAATCCCTGTAGCTGAGGCCCCACATATTCTAAAGAGACATTATGGCTTGGCTCTAAACCTGGAAGAAGGGACAGGTATTCTTCTGTCCCAGAAGACCTTTTCTCCAGGGCTGGATCTCCTGCTTATTGGCTGAATGACCTTGGCTAAGTCCCTTCTGCTCTCTGAATGTCAGCTTCTTCATCTGTAAAATAGAGACAGTAATATTTGTGCTGTTTACCTCTTAGGGTTGTGGCTAGGAATGTGCTTTGTAAGTCATAGAGCGCTCTGCCTAGGCCATCAGCCTCTAGAACTTCTGGAACCTTTTCTTTCCAAATTTCTGGTCTTGATACTCCTAGGACTCCTCTAGCTGTGACACAGCTGGTGCATTCTGGGCTTTCCCACCCCCCACTTCTCACTCTACTCCATGTGTTGTCTTCCTTCATTAGAGTATAGTTGCTTATAACCATTACTTAGACTCAGAAACTCTCAGAGATAAAACTAACCTCAGAGACCATTTTGTTTAGTGCTGTCATTTCACAGTTGGGAAAACTGAGTCCCAAAGAGGGGAAGTCACTTGCTGGAGGACACATAGCAGGTCAGTGTCATTCGGGTCTAAAATCTATGTCTTTTTACTCTCATTCCAAAGATCTTCCTCCCATTCTGTGACTCCTCCTCATCCTCCCCATGAGGCAACCCAAGCTCTCTGTTTCACTGAGATGCCCACCTGGTCTCTCCAGCATCATCACTGCTCTTTTTCAGTTGCTATGCCTTCTTGCTCTGGGCCTTCCTTGCTCACTCTCTGCATGGTGAGGGGCTCTCTAGCTAATGTCATCCTTCATAAAGCTCAGAAGGTAATTTTCATTCTGGGACCATAGTGGCACGCTGGGGAAGAGGTTTTGGGGAGAAGTCCGAATGGTCCCAAGTGTGAGTTTGCTCCTAATTAGGAAGCCAGAGCCAACCTGACTTCAGCTGGGACTCTTCAGGGAGAGCAGAAAAGTTTGCTTTCCCACATTGGCCCAGCGGGAGTTTTTGTCCTTTGATGACTCCCTCCAGATGCCTATAGAAATTGAACTGCAGACATTATCACAGTCAGAAAGGGAGGGTAACTTGGCTGGAGGAGTAGGAGGCCAGCAGCTGCTGCCAGGAGACCTGATAGGGACGCTAGCCTCTCTCTCCCACTCTGAAACTGTCTGTGGGCTACCGATAAATCCAAGAAAAGCTTCAGTCTGAGAGCTGGTGTTTTTTAAACTGACCTTTATAGTGTTGCTCCCTGTGGGGGGGGGGAGACAGAGAGAGAGACAGAGAAAGAGAGAGAAAGAAAGACAGAGAGACAGAGGGAGAGAGAGAGAGGGAGGGAGAGAGAGAGAGAGAGAGAGAGAGAGAGAGAGAGAGAGAGAGAGAGAGAGAGAGAGAGAGAGAGCGAGCGAGCCAGGCAAGCTCTCATTATGTCAGAGCAGGGAGATTCTGGGGAGACTGGTTCCTTCTGTGCAGCCTTCCTGTATATCTCTATGTGTTCTTAGCCAAGTATTATGTGCTGGACTGTGCTGCAGACTGCCTGAGGCTTTAAGTAGAGTAAACCAAAGGGTGGCATGAACAGGGGTTTCACTCTATGTCCAGACTCCAGTGACAGCTACATTCTTGACAATTTCTTCTGAACCCTTCCTTCTTTTCCCCAGAAGGCCAGTGTCAGTTGAGGGGTCCTGACAAGCTAGTTGCTGCATTCTGCTCCTCTCTGTGTTCTCAATGCATAAGATATGGAGTTTCCTGATTTGCCTGGTTCTTTCTTGCATACTTGTATCTGCCCCCCCCTCCACCTTGTCTGTCTCTACTCTCCCTATGCCCATTGTCCAAAGGTACATCTACTGTTGCCCACACAATTACTAAACTGAAGGACTGATTTCCATGTTTTAAAAATTCTGTTTTGTTTCTGTTCAGTTCAATTCACCAAATCTTTATTAAGTGATGATGATGTTCAGGATATGGTGTGAGGGCTACAAAGGGAGGTGTGACAAAAAGACTTCTCTTGAAGATCTTAAAAGGTAGTCCTGGGGGTGGGGATGTGAGATTACTGCAAATAACTGTGATACAAGAGAAAGTGAGGTAAGTGCGAAGGTGTTTGTTTGTGTGAGTGTGTGTGTGTGTGTGTGTGTGTGTGTGAGTTCTGGGCAAAGGGTTGTGAGAAAGGTGAGGTGGAAGAACTCACTGAAGATTGCATTTTATTTCCATTTTTACATTGATTACATTTCATAATAAACACTTCCCTCTCTTACACCTATGGAGCTATACCTTATAATGAAGGGCTGAAAAGAGGAAAAAGCAATTGAGCTAAACCAATAAATGCATTGTTCAAGGCTGGCAGTATGCATAATATTCCACACCCATGGACCCTCAGTGTGGCAAAGAGGGGAGAAAGATGCCTTTGGGAGAGATTCTTTTCACATGAGGGTTAGAGGTGTCAGAGAGGAAGTTCCACCGAAGAAGTACATCTGAATTGCGCCTTGAAGGCAAGGAGCAGCTTTAACAGGCAAAGAGGCAGATGGGAGCTTGTAAAATATATGATAAATATCTTAAGGGCAGCTCGGTGGTGTAGTGGATAGAGCACTGGTTCTGAAGTCAGGAGGACCTGAGATACTTACTAGCTGTGTGATCCTGGACAAGTCACTTCACCCTGCTTGCCTCAGTTCCCTCATCTGTAAAATGAGCTGGATAAGGAAATGGCAGTATCTTTGCCAAAACAATAACAATAAAACAGCAACTCCAAAAAGGGTCACAAAGAGTTGGACACAATTGAACAAAACAACATACACTACATCCCATCTCCCACCTCTATGTCTTTGCACAGGCTATTCCCATGTCTGGAATGCCATCTTACCTTACCTTACCTTTTAGAATCTCTCCTTTCCTTCAAAGCTAAACTTAAATGCTTTCTCCTCTGAGGCTTTCCCTCACTCCACCAGCTGCTAGTGACACCTCAAATTACCTTTTATTTACTCTGTATACATGTTATACAGTACACATGATTTTTTTCAATAGAATGCAAACTCCTTGAAGGCAGTAACTTTTATTAATACTTAGTACAGTGCCTGGCACCAAATATGGGCTTGCCAGATGCTTGTCAATTGACTGAACTTTGGTGGTTAGCTCTGTGTTAAGACTAGAAACAGGGTTTAACCTAAATTTGAGCTGGGGCTCAAATCTCTATTCGGCCACATACTAGCTGTGTGATCCTGAATAAGTCGCTTGACTTCTCTTTCCACAATGTCCTCAACTGTAAAATGGGGATAATTCTTGTACTAACCTACCTTTTTAGGGTTGTGAAGAAAGGATGCTACAAACTTTATGATGCTGTAGAAATGGGAACTAATATTATTATGTAGTGAGGGATTGAATTGCACACACTTCATGGAACATGTATGGAGATGGGCCTTCAGGGGTCATTTCATGGAACACATGTGAAACTGACTGGACCCTGGTTACTTCCAGTGACACCTGGGTTCTGGATTAGAGCATGTGATCTTGAGGAAATAGGCAGCAAGAGATTCCTGGTTTGTCCCCATGGTTCATGTCACCATAGGTTGTGGGAATATTGGTTGCCTACTGAGCCAGAAAGACCAGTACACCTACTAGACTTAAAAAAAATGACCCTGTCTTATCTCTGTCTCTCTCCTCTCTCTCCCTCCCTCTCTCTCTCTCTCTCTCTCTCTCTCTCTCTCTCTCTCTCTCTCTCTTTCTCTCTCTCTCTCTTTCCCTCTCTCTCTCTTTCCCTCTCTCTCTCCCCATTAATTGAACATGTTGGGACTCTTAGAGCTCTCCCTTGGACTCCCACTGAAGTGGGGAGAGGGTATGCCTTCCCTCCTTCCAGCAGTTATGGTGGCTGCTTGTTCATGGTAGCAAGAGCATGTCTTTTCCCAAGTGAGCCAGGGTAGAAAGAACTTTAAAAGCCAAACAACTTGAAATGTGATTGGATCTCTGGCTGATTTTCAGTTTTATGTTTCTTTCTCCGAAAACAGGAGACAATAGTAATCCTAAGGTAGAGATGTTCCTAGCCTTGCTGGCAGCCTCATGAGTTCAAGAAACTGAGACCTCCTGGGTTCAGACCCAGGTTGCTCCACAAGATGTGAGCTACACAATTTCTCAGAGAAGAAGATGTCAGCCACCAATCAGATACCACAGATGAAAGGATTAAGAAAGCCAAGCCATGACATGGCTGATCAGAAAATATAGACCTGAGTGAGTTTCTCAGGACAGATCTAAGGTGAAACTCCAACAGTCACACAAAGGGTTTCATGTTTTAGTGTTTTAAATGTCAGCCAACCAAGAGAGTATAATGGCAATTATGGATTATTATTTGTATGTTTTAATTATTTATCAAGGCATACTCATGAGCCTTTTGAATTTTAGGATTGGTTTTTGGTGGAAGAGGAAACAAATAGCTGTCCTATACCTGATTGGCTTTGCACTTTGAGTACCTTTTTAGAAGGAATTGTGTTAATTTCTTGTAGGACTAAACCTAACCTTTGATTTAAGAGGTTTTTCCCAGAGTGTATGCGCATGCACATGGAGTAGAGGGAATTGTGTTGAAGATAATTGACTAGTGAGATTCAGCATTCATTGAGCCCTTCCTGTGTGCCCGGTTCTGAGCCAAGAGCCAGGTGGAACATGAATTATACAGGGGAATAACTATCTAGGTAGTATGTGAAGGCTGGATGAGGGTAGAGGTAGAGTAGCAGAAGGAAGGCCTGTCAGAAGGCTGTTGGAAGGATCCAGGTGAGAGTGAGATCTTGGACTAGGGTGGTGGCTAGGAGAATAAGGAGAAAGGGGATGACACAAGAGATATTATAGGTACAGAGTAAGCAGACTAGGTAACTAATTAGATCTGGGAGGTTAGGAAAAGGAGATACTCAGAATGACTAAAATTTTGAGGTGGCCAGGTGGCTCCATGGAGAGAGTCCTGGGCCTGGAGTCAGGATGACCTGAGTTCAAAGCCAGACTCAGACATTTATTAGACAGGTGACCCTGGACAAGTCACTTACCCGCTTTCCTTATGTGTAAAATGGAGATGATAATAGTGCCTACCTCCCAGATTGTTGTGAGAATCCGATGAGACATTGGTCAAGCACGTAGCATACAATTGGTTATTGATAAATACTCGCTTCCTTCTTTCATTTCGAGCTTGAGTGACTAGGAGGATAGTGGTGCCCTTAAGAGAGACAGATCAGCTGAGAGGAACAATCAGTTTAGGTTTAAGACAATAGAGATGGCTTTGGACAGGTGAAGTTTGTGGTGTTAATGGGACATCCTGGTGGAGAGATCCTGAAGGCAGTGGGAGTTGTGTATCCAGAGCTCACTGGTTAGGTCACCTAGGTAGAGAACTTGAAGTATTGAGGCCACATGCGGTCCTCTAGGTCCTCAAGCGCAGCCCTTTGACCGACTCCAAACTTCACAGAACAAATCCCTTAATGAAATGATTTGTTCTGCAAAATTTGGACTCAGTCAAAAGGCTGCACTCAAGGAGCTAGAAGGCCACATGTGGCCTCAAGCCCGCAGGTTCCCCACCCCTGCGTTAGGACTAAAGATACAGGATACAGCTGGAGAGTTTTTTCTATAGAGTGGCTACAGGATAAGAGCAAGAGGATTTGTTATCAGAGGGCATGGGTTCAATCTCCAGCTTCCTACTTATATGACCTGGGTATGTGACTTAACCTCCCTGGGCCTCAGTTTTCACATGTATAAAATGAAGCAGTTGGACTAGTCCAGGCATTCTTAACTTTTTTTAATGTCTCAAACCCCTTTGGCACTCTGGTGAAGTCTATGGACCCATTTTCAGGATGTTCTTAAATGCATAAAATAAAAGACATAGGATTACAAAGGAAATAATTATATTGAAATGCAATTATCACAATTTTAAAAAGCAAGTTCATGAATTCCAGGCTAAGAACACTTGCAGGAGATGATCTTTAAGTACCCTTCCAGCTCGAAATTCTACAATCCTGACTAGTGGTTGAAACAATATAAGAAGATGAAATACCAAGGGAGAAAAAGTAGAGAAAAGAGAATAAGGTCAAGGACAGGGCCTTAGGAAGCCTGAAGGCAATGGGGGTGGGCAGGGCAGAGCAGGGACCTACTGGCTCACTGCTTGCCTAGAGCAGGAGGGCACCACCAGCCCGGCATCTCTTCCAGGAGCTGTCAGGGTCCTGACAAAGAGTGAGTGAGAAAGAGGCTGGCTCCCAGGTTAGCCCCTAGGTGGTGCTGGTGGCTCACTTGGGAGTCTGGGGACACCACCAAAGGGAGAGTTTTGCTCTGTACTGAATGCTACAGGGCTGCTGCTGCTCTGGAACCAAGCTCTTTGGAGCTCTGGGGTGCTCTGCCTGGGAACCCCTGGGCAGTGAGGCTTAAGAAGCTTCAAGCCTCACTCTCAAAGTCAAACTCATAGATTTAGAGCTGGAAGGGAACTTAGACGCCATCTTGTCCTACTCTCTCATTTTACAGATGAGGAAACCGAGGCCCAAAGGGTTAGGAGACTTGTATAAGGTAACACAGATGGCAAGTAGCAGAGGCAGGATTTGAACCCAGGTCCTCTGGCTCCAGAGCCAGTGCTCTTTTCCCTGGACCGTGCTGCTTATGGAGATACTGAACAAAGTTTAAGACCCAAATAGGAAATCCAAACACAGGGCATCAGGGGCTGGCAAGTTGCCAGGAGAGAATCATCTCCTTCAAGTCCCTCATTTAACAGATGGAGAAACTGAGGACTAGAAAGAGATCTAAGTCTTCACAGCTAATTAATGGCAGCTCCTGGACCAGGAGTCAGATTTCCTGACACCTCCTAATGCTGAATGGCTTGAGGTATTATTTAATACAACCATCTACTCTACCACATCCCTAGTGAGCAGACATCCATCCTGGGCTTGGACACTTCTAGTGATGGGGAACTCACTATCTACCGAGGGAGCTCATTACCTTTTCAGATGACATTGTTAGCAAACTGTTTATTAATTTTGAGCTGAAATCTACCTCTTCGTGATTTCTACCCTTTGGTGCTCAGGGGCCAAGAAGAAAAAATTTAATCCCTCTTTATTATGTCTTGGCTTAACCTGGACAAGAGAATGTGCTTATTAAAGGAACATTTCATGTTTTGTTTCTCTGCTTTTCTATTTGTATCTTTACACACAGAGGAGCTTAAGAGATGTTTTTTCATTCATACATTCATTCATGCATTTACCCACCCTCGGTTCCTTCCATGATCCTTCCAGAGACCCTCCCAGGGATCGTTTCATATTTTTTGTCTTTATGTCTCCAGAGCTTTGCACAGTAGATGGCACTTAAGAGCTACTTAATAAATGCTTGTTGATTGATTGACTGATACCGTCTCTTGTCACTTCCCCATCCTGGTTTAATGGAGCTCATCCCTTCTGGATGAGCTCCATTTGTCAAAATTCTTCCTAAAATGTGGCACCTAGAACCGAGTACAATTCTCAAAATGGGGTCTAATTAGGGCAAAGGGCAGCAGAGATGGAAATCTAGAATCCTGGATTCCCACCCAGCTCTTCCATAGGAAGCTCCCAACTTGACTTGGACTGTCTATCTGTTATCAGCTCTTATTTTCACTCATTTCCCACTGGCTCCTCTCTCTCCTGGTACTGAAAACATGGTGTAGTGTAAAAATGCTACACTACCATCATAAAACTAGTTTCACCTCTGACACCGACTTTAGGTTTGACTTTGAACAAGTTCCTTCTGCTTTGGGGAATTTAGTTTTCCCATCTCTAAAATGAGAGAGAGAGAGAGAGAGAGAGAGAGAGAGAGAGAGAGAGAGAGAGAGAGAGAGAGAGAGAAAGAGAGAGAGAGAAAGAGAGGATTAGATGAGCTTTGAGGTTACTTTCCAGCTCTGACATTCGGTGAACTTGATGAATTTTGGAGTGAGCCCTGGAAGGATTCTTCCTCCCTTCCAGGGAGGTAAGTCTTGGTGACAGTGGTTGATGAGGAGGACTACCCAAGGTACTGGAGAGATTTCAAAGCAGTCAGTCAAGAAGCATTTATTAAGTGCTTACTCATTGCCAGACATTGTGCTAAGTGCTGGTGATACAAATATAAGAAAAAAAGACAGTTCCTGCCCTCAAGGAGCTTACTTTCTAACAAGGAAAGACAACAAATAAAAGAAGAGTTGAAAAGTGGGGGTAGCACAGCGTTGAGGGAGCGCGAAAGATGGTTTTTCTAGGCCCTTCCTCAATAAAGAGGTTCCAGGAAGATTTTACCAGTGGGAGAAGGGGCTCATGGGGATGGAGGAAGAAGGCAGCTGAGCCATGGTGGTCTAATGAATGAAAGGTGGCTAATCTGGGCTTCTCAGCCTAATGATGAGTCCTCATCCTGTTTCCTCATAGCCCTGCCACTGGTACTAACTGAGCTCCCCGAAAGGCAGGAAAGTGTAGAACATTCAGACTTCAGCTCCCACCTCTCCCAGAGCCTTCTGTCTCCTTTTGCGGCACAACAGAGGCCCTCAGCCTAGCCTCAGTTACCTCAGAACTATCCCTCTCCCAGGGCTTTGAATCCTCACTCTTCCACATCTGCATTTCAATCAGGGACCTCTTCAAAAATCATTTTCGTTATCTAGGCTCAAGCTAATGAACCTTAAATAGTGACGTGACCAGCTGAAGAGGCATTGTCATTAAATGGATAGACAGAAAGAATTGTCTACCTGAGCTCAGGACCATCAGGACAATTGACTTAGCTCTGTTTAGTGTCTATGTGACCTTGGGTAAGTCACTTTGCTTCTTTTGGGCTCTACTTTTATCCTCCCTAGAATGAGGAGGGATTGGACTAGACAGTCTCTAGGACCCCTCCCTAACATTCTGTGGTGCTAAGGAACCTGTTACCTCCTCAGATAGTGAGCTACCCATTGGAGGACCCCCTGTTAGGAGGTTGCAGGGGATTCCTGCCTTCAATCAGAAGGTTCAACTTTGAGAGATCTAAGGAAATTCTACGTGCTAAGATTTAGTTACTGCTTCCAACCTCCTACCATGTCATCTCCAGTGGTGTGGGATGGAGGTTGGAGCTTCTGCCTTCAAAGTCTGTTATCCTCCCCCCCCCCCCCCCCTTGCTTCCTCCTTTCCTGCTCCAGAGTTCCATCTGGCTCTGCTCTGTTTCTCTCTCTCTCTTTCTAAGTCTCCGTCTATGTCTCTCTCTCAATTTCTCTCACTCTCATCTCCCTGCGTGTCTCCATCTGCCTGTCTCTGAACCTCTCTCGAGTTTCTCATATCTCCCCCCATAAGGCAGCCAAATGCAGTACCCCCCCCACTCCCCCTGCTCCCCACCCAGTGCACTGTCTTGTGTCTGCCATGCATTATTCTGTCTGGATTTTGTGGATGTTTTTAATTGCAAAATTCCCCTCCTTCAACGTTTTCTCCCCAAGACTTTCTCCCACATAGCCTGAGCATTTGGGGACCAGCTTTTGACTGTTCTGCCTTTTAAAGTTAGAACAGAGGACTGAGTGCCTCTTTCAGTCCTTAGTGCCACTTCAATCAGGCTCCAGAGACACAAATTCAGTTCAATCCAATTCAATTTAAGAGAGAGAGTGTATGGTGAAGTATTTAGAGCACTGGATTTGGAGTCAGAAAGCCTGAGATCAGTCAGTCAGTCAGTAAGAATTTATTAGTGCCTACTATATGCTAGGCAATGGGTTAAACCCTGGGGATACTAGTTATTGTTCAGTTGTGTCTGACTCTTTGTGACCCCATTTGGGGTTTTCTTGGCAGAGATACTGCGGTGGTTTGCCATTTCCTTCCCCAGCTCACTTTATAAATGAGGAAACTGAGGCAAACAGGGTTAAGTGACTTGTCCAGGGTCACACAGCTAGTAAGTTTCAGGCTGGATTTGAACTCAGGTCTGACTCTAGACCCTGTGGTCTATCCACTGTGCTACCTAGCCATCCCATGGAGATACAAAGAAAGGCAAAAGAAAGTTCCTGCATTCCAGGAGCTCACAGTCTAATGAGGGAAACAACATACAAACCACTGTGCACGAACAAGCTTTACACAGGATGAATTGGAGATAATCAGTAGAGGAGAGACACTAGAATTAAGAGGGATTGCGAAAGACTTCCTGTAGAAGGTGAGATTTCCTTCATGGATCAGACCGTGGTTCTGCAGCGTATGACCTGTGTGACAATTAGACAAGTTCCTTCACCCATCTATGCTTCAATTTCCACAGTTCATAAAACAGTGGTGTTGGACTTCAGGATCCCTTCTTGCTCTAAATCTGTGACCTGATGACCTCATGATTACATGTTAGAGTTGGCTAGATGACCTCTAAGGTAACTTTCTACTCTAAATCTTACGATGAGTAGTCTTGAGTCCATGTCATATGAGGATTAATTAAAGGGACAGACCTTTGGCCTGGAGAATAGAAGACCCATGAGGGTTATGACAGCTTTCTTCAAGTTTATGAAGGGCTTTTGTGTGGGAAAGAGTTAAGACTTGTTCAGTTTAGATCTAGAGGAAAGAACCAGGGATAAGAGTTATAAGTTGTCAAGAGGCAAATTTAGGCTCAGTGTCAGAAAAACTTTCCCAATGAGTAGAGATGCCCCAAAGCGGAATGGGCTGCTGCAGGTGGTAATGGATTGCCCCCTAATTGGAGGTCTTTAAGCAAAGGCTGGATGACTACTCCTCAGATATGTTACAATGGGAATTCCTTTGGGCTATGGATAGGACTAGATGTCCAGGGAGGTCCCTTAATTCTAAAATGCTGTGGTTCTGTGATTACACTCACAATAGAATTTTAGGGTCAACCTCCAAGTATAGCCAAGGTCAGGGGTGGGGAACCTGTGGCCTCGAGGCCACATGTGGCCCTCTAGGTCCTCAAGTGAGGCCCTTTGACTGAATCTAAGCTTCACAGATCAAATCCCCGTAATAAAAGGATATATTCTGTGAAACTTGGACTCAATCAGAAGGGTGAAGGTCACATGTGGCTTTGAGGCTGCAGGTTCCCCACCCCTGACCTAGGTGGTGATCACCTTTCTGCCTTCTACTAGCTGTTTTTCTTTATTTATTCTCATCCTGGGTTCTAGGGCAATCAAAGTGTGTATTCCAACAGTTACACATTAATTACTAACAATTGTAATATTTCTGTCATTAATGAATCAATTGTCTTTGAGCCCTCATCCCAATTTACTAAAAAAACTTGAAAAGGCTATTTTCTCATGTCTCGTTAATTTCTCTCTATAATATATGTTGTCCTGTCTTCCCCCATCTCCAGTCTCCTAAGCAAAATAAACATAAAGATTAAGTGCTATATGCTTTGTCAAAAGTGTAACAAACAATGAAACAAGGGCATAAATAATTATTTACTATTTTAGCTGTAAGAAAAATTAAAGCAAAAGTCATCTTTAAACATTATTATAATTGCTGATTTCTCTTTAATTCTGGAAACAATCTCACTGATCAGTACTTTCTGGGACACCTATTAAAATATCCTCAAGAATTCTCTGTGCTTTTTTATAACATGAAAGTTAAACTTAGTTCTTTCAGGAAATAAGTTCTCTTAGTCCTTTTCCTCTGTCTTCTTTGCAGCCATCACAGATAATAATCTCCAAGATTTCTCAAGGAATGACTGTTTAAACCAGCACTCCTGGATTCTGTTGTCTTTTAAAGATATGAAAACAATGTCTGCAATCTTTGTGGGAGAGACTATCAAAATCGGGGCTATATGTGAATTCAGCCCAAGATTTATTTACGGAACCTCAGATATGGAAGGGACCACAGAGAGCATCTGGTTCAAATCATACCTGAACAGGAATCCTTTCTACATTATCTCTGACAATGTCACCCTACCCCTGGTTAAATACCTCTAAGCACAAGGATTAGAGTTGCTCTCCTTTACCCCAGAGGCCAGAAGTAGGACCAATGGGGTAGAAGTTGTGAAGTCATGTATTTAGGTAAGGAAATACCTCCTAACTGCTCCAAGGTAGAATGGGCCATATTCGGGGGGCAGGGGGTAGTAAAGTCCCCATCACTGAAACCTTGCAAATGGAATCTGGGTAACGGCTTGCTAGATAGATAGCTTGTTTACAGAGAACTTTGTTGGCCTGGTTCCAACACTCCCAAGAAGCCGGGATGGAACGGGAATGGTTGTTCGTTTGGTAAACAAAACGAGAGCATGAAGAAGAATGACTGACTTCTCCAAGGCTACTGAAGAGTGTGGTGGAACCAAAACTTAGTCAATGAGTTGTATTCGATTGGTAAGCAATTAATGCATATTATATATGGCGTCTATCCTCCAGGACTTGACAATCTAACAAGAGAGCTTAATCAAACACTCATCAAAGTGTGCAGCCATTATGAATTTGTGTTGAGTGGCTGAAGAGCTGGTCATGACTTGTGTCACCGAGTTGGAGCAATGAATGATACTAGAAAGAGATAGATTTCTGAAAGATATGGCATATTATAGAGGGAATTCTTGTTCAGAGTTGGGTTGGACATGATAGACTCTACAGGCCCTTTTCAGAGCAGTCGAGGTGGCTCTAGAGAGGCCTCCTGGAGGCCATGGTGGGAGAGCAACTAGACTCAGACCTTGATGCTTCCCTGTGGAAGGTTTGCAGAGGGGAGGAGGAAGAGAGAGAGAGGTGTAAGGGAGGGATTGAATGAGGTTTCCTCAAGGTTTCTGAGAGCGTCTGCTGTTTAGAAGAAAAGGAAGTCAGGGCCCCATTCTGGATGGGGTTTGCAGGGAAGAGGCACAAGCAAGAGCTCTGGCTGACCAGGGGAGCCAGGGAGGCTGAAGGAGGACACTGGGCAGACACATCAGGACAGGTGTGAAAAGTAGGTCAGTCATCGATGAGATGGAGCACAAAATTAATGAGCATTCAGAGACTGAGTTGGAAAAACCTTACCCTTTAGGGGATGAGAGAGAAATGTGATCCCATTGTAGAAGAGATAGGAGGGGCCCGAGTGAGGTGGCGAGGAGGAGAAGTGAAAGAGGAAAGCATCATTCATCTATCTGTTGGTTCATCTAGCTCTCTATGCATCAGACTGTCTATTCATTAGCATCTACTCCGTCCATCTGTCCAGCCATTTTTAGTGTCCTCTAACTTACACCATAGCTTGAGATGAGATGGGGAAACTAAATAAAGTTAACCAGTCAGTGGGGGTGAGAAGGTAGGGCAATCCTTGGGGATGGGTAGGCTTAAGACCCGTAGACCCAAAGAACTGCCTTGTTCGGGCATTGTAATCAGAAGGCCTCTTAAAACATAAAATATAGAAAGAACTTCAGAGGTGGGTCATACTTTAGCATATACAATGTCAGAGTTGGGGAAAAAACTGTACAACATAGACTTTCAAAGATGGAAAAGGCATAGAACACGGCATATTAGAATTGTGAAAGACCTCAGAACAGAGGCTATCCTAGCTGGGAGTGACTTTAGAACCTAGGACGTCAGATCTGGGAGGAACCTTTGGTTGCAGCAGGTTAGAGCTGGTAGGAGTATTAGAACCAGGAGGCCAGAGCTAGGAGGGCCCTTAGAATGGAGAAAGTCAGAGCTAGGAGGGCCCTTAGGACACAGAATATCCGAACTGGTGAGGTACTTTAGACTTTAGAATATTGGAACTGCAAGATACCTAAGAACATAGAACATTAAATGTTAGTGTTCAGAAAATCCTTGGAGACCCTTTTATTCAGTAATATAATTCTATAGATGAAAACACTGAGGGCTAGAGATGAGAAATGTAATTCATCCAAGGTTACTCTTTATTGGCCATTGTTATTAAGAACCATTTTGCTGCCCGAGGTATCCAATTTCAGCCTTGACCACATCCATTGATTCAAATTCTTTCTCCATTCCTATTAAATATGGAGGTCCCAGGCCCATGAGACTAGCCATATCAACAGGTCTCTTATTGTTTCCTGAAGCTCTAGCTTTGCCAGGTGGCAGTATGCCCTTCCCACCACCCCAGTAGTTACCTGGGAAATCTTATCAATGATGGACACTCAGGAATAGAACTATTGGTCTATGGGAGCAATTTGGGACCCCCCAGCTCTATGGGAACAGATTTGGAGCCAGGTTAATATTGTTAATGCCAGTGTTTCGGCCTAAGGTCATACCTACCCTAGACTTGCCCAAGCCTCTCTGCCCCTTTCCTCGTTTCCCAGAAGTTTAGGGTGTTGAGACCAAGACTGTGGGGGAATAATAGTGGGAAGAGCCCACCTATAGCCCTGGCCCTCAAAACTTGGCTGGTCTTTTTAATTTTTGTGCAAATGTGACCAGTAAGAGTATTATTTTGTCCTAGATGTCTGATTCTAAGGCCCTGTATAGGCCCACTCTGAGAGGCTCTAGGGTGGGTGAGCTGCTGGTGGCCTACTTAATTGGTTGGTCTCCAAGGAGCTGGGGATGGGTGGGAGGGGACATTTCTCTTCCATGCCTCCTTCTAGGCTCCATCCTGAATGACTTCCCCACCTCCCATCTTGCCTAGGTGCCACTGGGTGGGTGGGGCTATCCCAGGCCCTGCCTTGCTCTTTCTTCCTTCTGTATTTTGGAGTAGTCATAGTTTAGGGTTCTGTCCTTGGCCCTGATCTGTTCAACAGTTTTGTCAATGATTTGGAGAACAATGCAGATAGCCTTCTTATCAAATTTATAGATGACCCAAAGCTTTAAGGGATTGCTAACATTATGGACATCTATATCAGGATACAGAGAGATCTCAATAAGACACATCTAATAAGATGAAATTGGTGAGCACTTAACATTTTCATAAAATCCAGAGGGCAAATGTGATAGGGAGAAATATAGCTAAGCAACAGTTCCCATGAAAAAGACCCATGGGTCTTAGTGGACTCGAGGAATTAGTAGCATGGCATGGCACTCCCAAAGGCTAATGCAATCTTAGGCTGCATTAATAAAAGCAGTGTCCAAAACAGAGAGGGAAGAGTGCTCTTGTCCTCAGACCACATCTGGAGCTTTGTGTCCAGCTCTGGGGCCCACAGCCTAGGAAGGCATTGACAAACCAGAACACATCAGGAAGAGGGGTGTAGGAATGGGAAGAGCATGCCATGTGAAGATTGGAAGAAGAAACTGAAGTCTTAAGGGAGTCTTGTTAGTTATCTTTTAAGTATATGAAGGATTGTCAAGTGAAAGGAAAATTAGATTTGTTCTCCTTGGCCCCACAGGACCAAACCAAGAGGAGCAAAGGCAGAAGCTGCAGAGAAGAGGAATTCAGGCTCAAGAGAAGGAAAAGCTTCTTATCATCTGCACTATCCCAAAGCATCTTGGGCTACCCCAGCAGGTAATGAGCTTCCAAATTGAGGCTGGATGACTACTTGTCAGGAATGCCATAGAAAGGATTCCTCCTCAGGAACAGAGTTGGACTAGATGGCCTCTGAGGTCCTTTCCAACCCTGAGCTTCTCTGAAAAAGAGATTGAGCATCAAAGACTCCCTGCTGGGTCCATTAGAGTGAATTAGTGCCTACAGATGTTAATCTATCCCACCAAGAATATCTACTTTGACTGCTGCATATTTAAATGCTAATGAAGGCTGAATCTTTTTTTTTTTTTTTGGTAAAAGAGAAAGTGAGAGATTCCCCTTTGCATTTTACCTAAGATCTAAAATGGACAACTAGGCTTAGTATAGTTGAGTCAAATAATTCAACTCAACTAACATCTATTCAGAACCTACTGTGCATAGAGAACCTACCGGGCCTTAAAACTGTGGGAGACACAAAGTGTAAACAAGGCACAAGTCCCACTTTACCAGACATTACAGTCTAGTAGGGGGCTAGGAAACAACCAGCCAGAATACATTATATTTTGTGCCTTAAGGAAGTGTAGACAAAGTGTTCCATGAATATCCCGGATGATGGGCATGGAAAGCTTCTTGAAAGAGGTTGCATTTTCAGAGAATCACAGAATTGCAGAGTTGGGAAGACACTGGGACAGCCATCTAGTCCAACCCCAAGCCCCCAGGGAATCTCTGCAACTATCTCTGACAAGTGATTGTTCAGACTCTGTTTGAAGACCTCCAAGGATGGGGAGCCCGCCCTACCTCCCCATCGGCCCATTCTACTTCTGAACCGCTCGTAGTTAGGAAACCTTTTCTAACACCAAGTCCAGTTTTACTTCTCTGCATCTTTCATCCCTCACTCCTCATCTTGCTCTCTGGGGTCAAACAGAAGCCTATTGATTTCTCTTCCACGAGACAGCCAGTCCTTCAAATCCTCAGACAACTATCATAGCCCTACTGACTCTTCTCCAACCAACTTATTCCCAGTGACCTCAAGTGACTGGGTTTGAGGTCCTTCATCATTCTTCTGGACATTCTCTAATTTATCAGTGTCCTCCCTCAATTGTAGGGCCTGGAAGAGATGTGGGCTGGCCAGGGCAGAATATAATGGGACATATGAAGGAAGATGCTATCTGTATCCAGAGAAAGAACTGATTAAATAGAAGTACATATAGAATGATTTTACATTTTATGTACACACACACACACACACACACACACACACACACACTTTTGTGTCTAATGGTGGCCATCTCTAAGGCAGGGGTGGGAGGGGAGGAAAGAAAAAAATGAAGAAGTTCACATGATGATTTTATTATATATTTAAAAGAAATAGCAAGTTGTATGTAATAGTTTTCCAGTTTCATATGCAATGATTTTTTGTCATACTATGTTTTGGAAATGCTTGTTTTATCCTATAAATTAAAAAGAAAATAAATAAAAAATTTAAAAAAGAATATAAAAGGATTATCACCTCCTCTTGGTTCCTGGAAGCTATGCCTCTTTTACTGAAGCCTAAGGTCCCATTAGTGTTTTTTGGCCACCGTATCACATCACTGATTTTCAGTACACTAAACCCCTTAGGTCTTTTTTTTTTCCTCAGATAAATCGCTGTTTGACTGTGCCTCATCTACCTTGTTCTTGAGTTAGGCTCTAAAGGACAGGTAGGAATTCAATAGCTGAAAAATGTCAAGGAGGGCATTCCAAGCAAGACGAGGGGTAGCCTAGGAAAAGACGCAGAGGCATTAGAGGACAGTTTGATTTTGGAGATTGGAGAGTTGTCCAGTTTTCTTGAAACATAGAGTTCTTTCAAGAGAGTAAAAGAGATGAGGCTGAAAATGAAAGGAGGTGGCAGATGGCGAAGCGAGTGGAAGGACAGAAACAGGGTTTTCGATCAATAGGGAGACATAGGGAACTTTTTTAGTAGAAGGGGTGACATGCCTAAGGAAGATCAGGTTGCCATTTTGGGAAGGATGGAAGGGAATGAGAATTATGAAGCTGGGAAGACCTGTTAGGAGGCCCTAATAATTGTAATAGACTAGAGGCATAGTAATGAAGGCCTGGACCAAGAGAAGAGGAGAGAGATTTGAGAGACATCAAAGAGGTGGAGTCCATGGTAGCCATTGAAGACAACAGAGGGGTGGTTTAAGAAGTAAGAAGTCAGGACAAGTAGGTAGCACGGTAGATAGAACACTGGCCTTAGAATCAGGAGGTCCTGAGTTCAAATCCTGTCTCAGATACTTACTAGCTGCGTGACCCTGGGCAAGTCACTTCACCTCAACTGCCTCTAGAAGAAGTAAAGAGTTTGGAGAATGTAATGCCTCTATAGCCAAAGGAAGAGCTTGAAGGCAAGCATCCAAAGGGAGGAGGGTGGCCAATAGTGTCAAAAGCTGCAGAAAGGTTTAGAAGAATGCAGCCTGAAAAAAACGGCTATAAAATTTGGTGATCAAGAAGTCATGGTGACCTGGAGGAAAACAGCTTCACTGGACTAGTGGACGTAGAAGCCAGCATGAAATGGGACTAATGAGAGAGCAGGTGGTGAGGAAGTGGAGGCATCAGGGTAGACAACTTTTTCAAGAAATTTGGCCATGTAGAAGAACGAAGGGATGGGATGATAATGGAATTAGGTTGGGCTGTCCATCTGCTTGTCCTTACTGCTGGGCAGCCTGGGCTCTGGGCAAAGTAAGAATGACCACCCAGGGAGTCTGGCTTCCATGGTCCCTTTCTTCTGCCCCACCCTGAGGAGCCGCCTTCCCCAGATGGCCTTCACCAAATGGAGATCAGGGAAGAAAGAGGCATTCCTCCAAATGCTTGGATTTCCTGGATGTTTGCCTACATGTATTCTCCCTGCCAGTCAAAGATGCCACTTCCCATGGCTGGTATATATCTCCTGCTTGAGCTTTCCTCCTCACCTCTGTCTTCTCTCCCTCCCTGATTGCCAGTCCCCTTACCAATGATCTTTCTTTCTTTCTTTCTTTCTTTCTTTCTTTCTTTCTTTCTTTCTTTCTTTCTTCCTTCCTTCCTTCCTTCCTTCCTCCCTCTCTTCCTTCCTTCCTCCCTCCCTTCCTTTCTTCCTTCCCTCCTTCCTTCCTTCCTTCCTTCCTTCCTTCCTTCCTTCCTTCCTTCCTTCCTTCCTTCCTTCCTTCCTTCTTTCCTTCCTTCCTTTCTTTCTTTCTTTCTTTCTTTCTTTCTTTCTTTCTTTCTTTCTTTCTTTCTTTCTTTCTTTCTTTCTTTCTTTCTTTCTTTCTTTCTTTCTTTCTTTCTTTCTTTCTTTCTTTCTTTCTTTCTTCCTTCCTTCCTTCCTTCCATTTCTCTCTCTCCTTCTCTCTCTCTCTCTCTCTCTCTCTCTCTCTCTCTCTCTCTCTCTCTCTCTCCCTCTCTCTCCTCTGTCTCTCTGTCTCCCCTCACTTCTGCCTCTTCACTTCCCTGGCTTCCTTTAAGTCTCAGCTAAATTTTCGCTGCCTTCCCTCTGTTGATTGCCTCCAATCTTTCCCATCCCTATCTTGTTTGTACATAGCTATTTGTATGTTGCCTCTTCCATTAGACTGTGAGCTCCTTGAGGGCAGGCACTGACTTTTGCCTTTCTTTGCATTCCCGGCGCTTAGTGCCTGGCGTGTAATGGGCTCAGCAAATGCTCGTTAACTGGCTGAATGACTCCAGCCTCGTGCAGCGTATCATATTCTGCCCTGGGCATCCCATTTCAGGAAGGACATTGACAAAGAGGAGCCTAGTGAGGAAGGTGGCAGCGTAGTGAGGGGACTGAAGACCATGTTGTAGGAGGAGTAATCAAAGGAACTAGGGATGGTTTTTTCCTGGAGGAGAGAAGATATTTGGGGAGTGTCACTGTTTTGAAGACTATGAAAGGCTGATGCATACAAAAGGGAGTAAGCTTACTCTACTTGGCCCCAAAGGAAAGAACTAGGGACAAAAGTGGGGGGAGGAGTCATGGGAAAGGGGTTTTATGCCCAGTGTAAGGAGAATCTTCCTAACAATTCAAGTTATGGGAATGGACTGTTTTGCTAAGTGGTAAGTTCTCCACCACTGGAGTTTTTCCAAGTAAATTGGATGGCTATTTGCCCAACAATAGAGGGTTGGGCCCTGAGGGAATGACAAACCGGCTGGGTATTCATTGATGGGGAGGGGAAGGGCAGACTGAGGCTGAGAGTCCTGGGCATTGGACACTGGGCAAAAGAAGAGAGCAAAAAGGGAGGAGTAGACCAAAGGATGATCAAGGAAGACCAGGGAGGATGGGAGGAGGTGGGGGGGTGGGGTGGGGAGAGTGAAGAACAGAGAGTAAGAATGAGGAGGAGAAGAAAGGTTGGAGAGGAGATGGAGAAGGGATGGAGGAGAGGAGAAAAGCTGCAGCAAGAGGAAAGAAGAGGAGGGGAAGGAGGAGAGGAAGAAAGGGAGACAGCCCTGAGTCTCTCCTTCTTGGATCCTAAAAGGAAGGTGGCGGGAGGGGTAGAGGGAAGGGCCGGGAGAGGAAGATGCCGGAACTCCGTCTCTGAGCTGGGCTGAGCTACGAGGAGCTGGCTAGGCTGGGCTAGGCATGCTCCTGCCACTGGCTCAATCTCTGCTGCTCTTCATTCTCCAGTGACCTTGTTGATGGCTCTGCCTTTGCCGTCTGCATTTTAATGAGGCCGGGAGAGAAAGGCTGAGACACCGCAGAGGATCCAGCGTAGAACCAACTCCAAACCCACCCCAGCTCCACCTCAGACCCTGGGAGCCTCCTGGGACCCAGAGACGGGCACCTGGGCACAGCCACTGGCACCGGGGCACCAGCTATCCTGGAAGAAGCCCTTTTCTGGAGGGAAGTGGGCAAACCCTCACCCCTAGGCCAGGAGTCCCACAGATACGTGATCCCCATCAAATCTCCCCTCTTTGGGCAACTAGATGCACAGTGGATAGAGCCCTGGACCTATCAAGAAGACAAGATGTTCAAATCTCTCCTTAGGTACTTCCTAACTTTGTGACCTTGGGGAAGTCACTTAACTTCTTCCTGCCTCAGTTTCCTCAAATGCAAAATGGGGATAATATTAGCGCCCACCTCTCAGGATGGTTGTGAAGACCAAATGAAATAGTGTTCCTCCTCTTTCCTCCCATCCCCAACATCCCTCTGCCCTCTGGCAGCCTCTTACTCCCTGATTCTTCTCCCAGCCTCTTGAATGTGAATGTGAAAAGACTTTTCTTCACCTTGAGATAAGAGGTCTAGTGGGTAGAGCAAAGGACTTGAAATCAGGAAGATGCGGGTTCAGACCTTGCTTCCTGTGCTCACTAGCTGTGTGACTCAGCCTCTGTTAGCCTCAGTTTCCTCATTTATAAAATGGGTTTGGTGTTTCCCACAGTGCCTACCTTACAGGGTTATTGTGAGGCTTAAATGAGATGATGTTTACTTGGTCAACCTTAAAACACCACAAAAATGTAGATTATTATTACTCTTATTCCCTTTATCTCTCCAAATCTATCCTTCAAGGCTTAGCTTGGGATGGCCCATCTTCCAGGAAAGCTTCCCTGATCCCACCTTCCTCTAAATTTCCTGATCCTCTGTCCTTTCCCTATGTCTAACCTCCTGTATTAGAGAGGATGGCAGACTCTGAGAGCGGGTCCTATTCATCTCTCTCTATACCATGTCCCTTGTATGTCCCTGGACACAAGACTGTGTTGACTTCTTGAATAAACAAATTCCTAAAGGCAGGTGTCAGAGGGGGGGATGGTTTAGGGTCAGGTGCCCTTCCCCGGTCCCCTTACCTGTCCCTTGCCTTCCTCAGTGTAAGGTGAAGAGCATTGGATTGGGAGTTGGAGCTCAGAGGCCACTTCTTACAAGAAAACTACCCTGGTTCTCCTCAGTTACTAGTGTTTTGTCTCACCACAAATTATCACATCTCCATGTATTGGTTTACAGGTTGTGTCTCCAACGGTAGAATGTTTTCCATTTTGTTTCTGTATCTTATGTGCCTGGCACATAGTAGGCACTTTCTAGACGCTTGTTGATTCAAATTAGATTAGAGTCAGAACAGTTGGTTTTGAATTCTAGCTAGGTCAGCATCTTGGTGACCTTGGGGAAATCACTTCTCCATTATGGGTCTCGGTTTCCTCATCTGTAAAAATGAAGGGGTGAGACTAGGTGGTAAAACCTCCATTCTACAGCACTCTAATGTCTATGGAGCACTTTATTCACAACAACACCGCAAGGGAAGTAGTGCAAGAACCTGCTTGATAAGTGAGAGAAACCGAGGCACAGAGTGATGGATTAACTTGCCAAGGGTCACACAGCTAGGAAGTGACAGAGACTACCAACCCACATCTTTTGGTCCCAACTCCAACAAGCTTCTCAAGATAATCTAGAAGGTTCCTTCCAGCTCTCAATCCTAAGACTCTAGGAGACTCCCTTTCTTTTCCAGTCTCTTTCCCACCCAATTGCCACAATTTCCAGTGGGTCTTCCCCGGGCTCTGAGCTGAGTGATGGTGGCAGTATTGGCTCGTGTCCACCAGGGGGCGCTGTGATTATACCTAAAAAGCCCTGGGAAAGCAGGAAAGAAGATGAGGCATAAAGTGGGTCAGGATGGGGGAACAGGAGCCTGGGAGTCAAATTGTCTTTAGAGCAGCCTGTAGACTCTGGGTATGCCACCCCACCTGGAGGTCAGGAGTGGCAGAGAGACCCTGAATGGAGGGCTGTGCCAGCCTAAAGCCCTAGCCAGAGGTCAGGAATGGGGAAGCCGGGAATCCTGGGGGCTCAAGATAGGTATCAAGGCAAAGCCTGTCCATGTCCAAAGCCTTTCCCTGAGCCCCGGAGGACTTTCTGGAGGAGGTGGAGCTTGAACAGGGCTCTGAGGATGAGGACGGTTTGAACTGTCCCCACCACCCCTGTCCTACTTCCATCCGCCTCCCCACCATCATCTCCCACTCATCCCCTCATCACATCTAGCTCCTCCTTCCATTCTCTCTCATGGTCCTTGGCTCTACATCTTCTTGTTCCCATCTCTGCCCTTGCTTCTCTCCCAGAGTCTTGCCTTTGGTGTTCTCTCTCTGCCTGTCTCTGTCACTATCTCTCTCTGTCTCTATGACTCTTTCTCCTTTGTCTCTGCTCTTTCTGTGTCTCTCTCCTTTGTCTCTGCCTGTCTCTCTGTCTCTCTCCTTTGTCTCTACTTTGTCTCTGTCTCTCCTCACCTCTCTCTCACTCCCCTTCCTCCTCTCCTTCTGCTTCCTATTTCTGCCTCTCGCTGCCCCTTCTCCCTCCTTCTGTCCTGCCTGTCTCTCCCTCCTCTCCCCATGCATCTCCCTACCCATATCTTCCTCCTATTGCCATGGCTCCCCCTCTTTGCCTCGATGTCTCCTTCTCACTTCCTCCCACTCTCCCTGTTGTGCTCCCCATCTCTTTGTTTCTCCTTTTCCACTCCTGACTTTCCCCCAACCTTGTCTCTGTGTGTCTGTCTCTCCCTATTCTTATCTCTTTTTCCTTATCCCTGTATTTTCCTTCTCATCCTTTATTTCCCTCCCATTCCCTGTATGAGGAAGATGCTTCCCAAAGTTGTGTGTTCCCAAGTGTGCCTAGGCAGGAGTTAAAGACTCATTGTAGGGATGAGGTCATCTGGGAGAAATCCCCTGAATGCCAGAGCATAGCCCAGAAGGTGGAGAGCAGAACCTGACCACCTTGTGGTGCTGCTACCCAGTATCTTATGTGGCAGGAGTGATGGGGGTGGTGAGGAAGAGTGGTTCGGGGCTATTACTTCCCCGATGGGCAGGGGAAGGGGGCAGTGCCTTCTTGGCAGATTGGAGAAAGGGGCAGACCCAGATGGAGCAGCCTGAGCACAGAGCAGTGAGGAATTGGGGCAGACAGGGGCGGTGGGGGAGGGAGTTGGGGGGGGGGCTGGTGGGGAGGAGACAGGGGCAGGCTAGGGTCCTGGGACAGTGTGGGAAGTGCTGGAGCCACCTGGCCACACTGCATGAATTTCTGTCTGCACAGCTTCGCTTACCTATAACCTGATTGATGCTATTTCTGCAATTATGCTTTCCCCTTGTGAATACCGTCAACAAGCAGTACATGGACAAACTCTGGCTGCTGGGTGTGTGTGTGTGTGTGTGTGTGTGTGTGTGTGTGTGTGTGTGTGTGTGTGTGTCTATGTCTGTGTGTGAAGGGCCAGGGGAACAAGAGATGGAGCTTTTTTGATCAGAGAATTTAAATCTGAAAAGGACCTTAGAGGCTATCCAGTCTGACATCCTCCTGTTACGCAGGGATGCAGGAAGGAAAAACTAATTACCCAGTGCCCCATAAGTAGAATGTTCAATAGCAGAGCCAAGATTCATGCCTAGATCCCCCTGCAAGACTGCAGCCCCCCAACACCCTCCTCTTAATCTAGAGCCCCTCTCTCAGGTCTATGGATTCCCCAGATCATCAATCCTGTCTTCTTACATTGTGGTGCACTGTCGCCTCTTGTCAGCCATGTGACCCTGGACCAATCACTTGGCCTCTCTAGTCCTCTGTTTTCTCATCGGTAAAACCAGGGTGTATGTGTGTGTGTGGGGGGACTAAATGAATTCTAAGATCACTTCCAGTTCTAAATCTGTGATCTGCCACACCTTCCTCTAAAACAGCTCTTCACCTGGGGTCTACAGACTCTCCCCCTACCAAAGGGGTCACGGGGTCACGGAGAGACTTCAGAGGGAATGGTGTGAATTGGGATGAGAAGAAGTTACGGCTTTATTTTCAATAACCTTCAACCGGAAATTCGGCATTTTCTTCAACTATGAATATGGGCCATAAGCCATTATTCTAAGAAGAGGTCCATAGGCTTCACTACGCTAACGGGGGGGGGGGGGGGGGAAGGGGACACACAAAAATGGTTAGGAACCCCTGAGCTAAAAGACTTATGGGTAAACCTAAGAGTGCAAGTCCTTTGCCTAAGTCACACAGTCCGAATTGGTGATATTATAATCTAATAATGATATCAGAATCGAGCCTTCAGACTTAGAAAGCTCTCTCTTCATAACCACCCCATGACGTACATGTCAAAGTTCAGCCCTAATTCAGAGGGGAGAACACTGAGGCTCGGAAAGGTGAAGTGTTTTGTCCAGTAACACCCACTGGAGGTAGCTGAGTCTGAATTTGAACCCAGGGCCTGTGATTCTAAACTCTAGGACGCTGTACTGCTCGTGCTCTGTACCAAGCTTTATAAACTCAGGATGTTACAGCTAGAAAGGGCCTTAGAGACCAGATGAGATAGTGAGGATGTAAAGGAGTTTGCAAACTGTAAGGTACGATATAAATATAAATTATTATTACTAATCGTTATGACCTACCTGAGCCCCTTTCTTTCACAGATGAGGCCCAGGGAGAAAGGACTTGGGAGGGGGTTGGGGGTGGGGAGGACTCCACCAATTAATAGCAGAGCAGGAATAGAACCTGGGTCTCCTGACTTCCAGGCCAGAGCTCATTCATGCATGGCCGAGTCAGGATTGAAGGATTTAGGATCTGCCAAGTTTCCAGGGCAGTTACCTCTAGCAGGTGTGTTTCCTTTGAGATAGACCTTGTCTTCTCGGAAAGAAAGACAGGATGCAGATTTCTTCATCCCCTACCTTATAAGGGAAGGGGATTGAGGCAGGGATCTGACTATGATAGACCCCCACCCTGACCTTTCTCCAGCATGGATGTTCTCTGCCTTCCCTTCCTCCCACAGCTAGACAGCTGGCTCCAGGCTTCCTCCACCTCCCTGCCCCCAACACTTACTCGATCAGGCCGTGGGCTTCCCCTAGGGCTCCTCTGTAGACAGGGCTTTCCCAGGAGACCTGTTGCTAGGAGAGCCCAGCCCTGGGCCCAGCCTGCTCCACTCCCCACCCCCACCCCTTTAGGGCTCCCGGAGGTCTCTTGTGGTGGTGATGATGATAAGGAGGAAAGATTGGGGGAGCCTTTTCTCAAACCAAGCTACCTGACCCCTAATGACTCGGGTACTTCTCTGGGTCTCACAGCTGCCATGGATGGAACAGGTCTCCTGGAGAGCCAGTCAAGAATAGCCCTAGAACAAGAGGCCCAGGGATCTGAGGGAAGCTGCCAAGTTCTAGGAGGGGCAGGGCATAGATGTGGAAGAGAGGCTGTAAACAAATGGAAGGGCATTGGGGGGCATAGTCACACGGGGAAGTACTCAGCTCTAGTCAGACCACATCTGGAGTATTGTGCTCTCTCTGGGGGTCATAATTTGGGGGACATTGATATGCTGGGAGGTCCATCAGAGGATAGCCAGGAGCATGAAGGGCCTAGGGATCATGCCACACAAAGATTAGCAGAAAGAACTGGAGATGCTTAGCCTAAAGGATGGAAGACTGAAGGCGGGGTTGGGGGACAGGCCCACAGTAGCCCATCTTCAAGTATTTAAAAGGCTATTGGTATACCAGCCCTGGAGTCAGGAGGACCTGAGTTCAAATCCTGCCTCAGACACTCACTAACTGTGTGACTCTGGACAAATTGCTTAACCTCATTGCCTCCAAAAAAAGGGATATTGGTGGAAAGAAGGTTAGACTTATTCTGCTTGGCCCTAAAGGGCATAATTAGGGGGTCAGAATGGAGAGAAAGAATTGTAGAGAGGCAGATTTAAGCTTGATACAGGGGGAACCTTCCTAAGTATTAGATTGGTCACAAAATCAAATAGTCTGCCTTAGGAGACAGTGGGCTCCTGTCCACCAGACATGTTCAAACAAGGGCTGGACGGCCACTTATTGAAGGTGTGGTAGCAAGGACCCAGGTGGGGACTGAACTAGATGACCTCAGGGCGGAGGCAAAGCTCCCAGATCTTGGAGGCTTTGATCCTCACACTCTAGGGTTTATGACATTCCATATGAACTGAAATCAGAAGAGATGGAGAAATTCAGCACTTCTAGGTCCCAGAGAGAAGCCTGAAGGGCTGCACTATCTATGGGGACCCAAAGGAGAAGAAGGATCAGAAATTTGCATGCAACTTTGAGCACCCCAGACCCATTCCTTTAATGGCATTTTTAATCACATGGATTGTAGGGATCCAGAAAGAAGGTGGGACCAATCCTGGGGAGAAGGCTGCCTAATATTTTCAGGAAAAGGGGAAGAGAGTTCTCTTTATTAAGGGGCTCAGGTATGAGTCTTTTCTTTGTCTCTCCCCAGACCCAGGTTAAATAAAGCCTATCCTATATCCAATGCCCTGTTAGCCTGAATGCTTGCAGAGGAGCTGAAGGCCTTTTCTGGGAAAGAGACTGGGGCCAAATCTTGATATTCACAGGGGAAACTCTCACTGGGGGCAAAATTAATCTTAGAGATTATAATTAGAGAAGAGGCCCCTAAAGAGACTACTTTTATATCCATAAAATGGGACGGGACCTGGAGGGGGGAATGAGATCATAGAATTCTGAGCTGGAAGGAACCTTAGAGATTGAGTCCAACTCCTTCATTTAACTGATGAATAAAGTTAGCCCAGAGAAGGAAGGCAACTTGCCCAAGGTCACACAGGTATTAGGAGCCAAAACTGAAGCCCAGGTGCTCTGCATTTAAATCCGTTATTCTTTTCATTGTGCCACAACGGGCAGAAAATTAGACTAGAAGAGTCTCTTCCAGCTCTGAGGTTCTATTCTGTGTCCTCTCACAAGGAGGAAGGTTCTAGAGAGAAGCAAAGGAGTCCGGCTGAGGTCCAGGGTTGGTCCAGGGAAGAGGAAGCCTGGCACTCTGAGCCCTGAGTGGACATGAGGGGAAGCTGGTGGCATCAAGGAGTCACAGACTGCAGCTGAAAGGGTGTGGGAATGTTGATTGTGTGCGCATGTGCATGTGTGCCTATGCGTGTGCTTGAGGGGGGAGGTTTTTGTGCCAACCTTTGCCTTTCCTCAGTCCGTCCTGAAATTTCCCTTCTTCTCCCTTTGGGGTCAGTGCGGAATGTGGGAAGGGTGAGAGCTGCAGTGGTTTCCTCTCCCTGAAGGCAGCCCCCCTCACTCCTCCAACCCTTTGATGTCATCTCTTTGATTCACCAGCAAATGCCAGACTCCTGCTGGGCACCCGCACTGGGTCTCAGCCTCCCTGTCCTGGCCATTGAAGGTCCCTTGTGCCCCCTCCCCCTTCCCCAGCCTCCCCTCATAAGGAGCACGAATTCACATGCTCTGGTGCTCTGCTACACGTGGAGATGCACACGCAGACATGGATCCACAGGGACTCTCACAGAAGCAGACACACAGAGCACACAGACACACTGACACGCGCTCACAGATAGACGCATGGATGTTACTACACACACACACACACACACAGAGGTTTCTGCTTTGTTACACACTTATACATTGGGAATGTGCCACCTTTATTTGTAGAGTCATCTATACACACACACACACACACACACACACACACAGGTTTCTGCTTTATTACACACTTATACATTGGGAATGTGCTACCTTTATTTGTAGAGTCATCTATACACAAACACACACACAGAGGTTTCTGCTTTGTTACACGCTTATACATTGGGAATGTACCACCTTTATTTGTAGAGTCATCTATACACACACACGCACACACACACAAGTTTCTGCTTTATTAAAAACTTATACATTGGGAATGTGCCACCTTTATTTGTAGAGTCATCTATACACACACATACATACACACACAGAGGTTTCTGCTTATTATACACTTATACATTGGGAATGTGCCACCTTTATTTGTAGAGTCATCTATACACAAACACACACACACAGGTTTCTGCTTTGTTACACACTTATACATTGGGAATGTGCCACCTTTATTTGTAGAATCATCTATACACACGCACACACACATACGCATGCGCACACACACCCCTCAATGCAAGAGCACGACTTATCAATCGGTGCTGGCAGGTACCCCACTGATGCCGATGCAAACACAGATCACATACCCTATACATACATGCACACAAATACGTGCTCACAAAGGGAACAAAACACAATCCACAAAGCCCTCCTTGATGCCCCAACCTGGGCTAAGCCTTAGGTGTATAAAGACAAACAACAAAAAGGCCCTGCCTTCTTAGAGCTTATAATCTAGCTGAGGGAGAAAATATGTACCTATAGAAATGTATACAAAATTGATACGGGGTGATAGGAACCGGATGGAAGGAGATAAGCATCTGGGGTGGCAGGGGTGGGGTGGGTGAATCTGAAAAGGCCTTGTGGCAGCTGGTGGTGCAGTGGATAGAGCTCAGGGCCTGGACTAAGGAACACCTGAGTTCAAACCTGGTCTCAAACACTTGGTAGCTGTGTGACCCTGGGCAAGTTACTTAACTCTGTTTGCTGCAGTTTTCTCATCTGTGAAATGGAGGTAATAGTAGCACCTACCACGAGTCATGAAGATAGAATGAAATAATGATTGCAAAGTGCCTGGTGCATAATAGTAAGTGTTATACAAACGTTAGTCCTAGTTGCTGTTGTCATTATTATCATTTGTGGCCCTTGTGCTGAACTTTGAGAAGAACCAGGCATCCTATGAGGCAGAGGTAAAGAGGGAGAGCGTATATTCCCAGCATTATAATCTTGGGTAGGTTCCGTTGGCTCATTGGCCCCCGAAGGCGGCTTCAGACAGTTCTGCTGCCACCCTAGCCTAAGTCAGGGCCCTGTGTCAGGTTTCTTGGAGACTAGGACCCATGGGGCCCCTCCCCAGCCCCAGCTTCCGCCTAAACTTGCTCCAGATAAACATAACAGGCAGATGGGCAGGACTCACCCACGCTTCCAAATCTGGGGAAGATGCCTAAGGGCCTCTGGGGACACCGGTTGTTCCTGATGCCCTGCCCTGCCTGCATGTGTATGACTGGGGCTGAGTGCTAGGGGTTTGCAGCAGAATCCCCCACCCCATACATCAGCCTGCGGAGGCTGGGGGGGCTGCCTGGGCCTTGGGTCTGGCCTTGGATTGGGGGATAGAGAAGTAGCCTGGAGAAGACAAGACTTGAGAGGGGTGGTGGGGGTGGGGGTGCAGGATTATTGACTTTAAAAAAAGACTCATTTGAAAGAGGGATGGGCTTGTTCCACTTGGTCCTGGAGGGAAGAATCCGGAGTCATGGCCATTCTTCGTCCATGACAAGTCTCATATGTACCTCCTTCACTCCTTCACTCACACACTCTCCTAGCTCAGAGCAGTAACACCTTTTACCTTGGTTGTGGCTACAGCCTTGTTGTTAGACTCCTGATTTCTCCCATGCAGCAGCCAAAGGAATCTTCCTCAAGCATAAGCCTGGCCATCTCACTTACCTGCTCAAGGACCTTCACTGGCTCCCTATTACCTCTAGGACAAAACTCATCCTCTTCTGCTTGGTGTTTAAAGCCCCTCACAATCTGATGCCAGCCTGCCTTTCCAGGGTTATTCATGTTATTCCTTTTCACACATAGTATAGTCTAGACAAACTGACCTACCCACTCTTCTCTAAATTCAGCATACTTTCCTTTTTCTCCCTCCCTCTCCTCTTCCTTGCCTCCCCTCCTCTCTCATTTCTTTGCCCTTTCACAAGCAACACATCCTCTCTGCCTCAAATGCAACCCCACCTCCACTTCTTAAAATCTGTCCCTTTTTTTCTTTGTTCTTAGAATAAGCTTATACGTATGAAATTTAGTGGACAGTAATTAACGTGCAAAAAAAGAGCGTCATTAAAACATTTTAAAATGAACTGAAGAAAACCAAAAAATATAGAAAAGAATACAAACAGATTTGTCTTTTCTCTTCACTAAACTGCAAAGTACATAAATATGGAAGGAAACATGGCCTTTCTAGCTTTAACATCTTCCCAACACCTAGCACACTGCTCTTGCACATAGCAAACCCTTAATAAGTGTTGATGGATTTGGTTTAATGAGGAAAATGAAGCCTAGGTGGTGCAATGGATAGAATACTGGCTCTATAGTTAGGAAGACCTGAGTTCAAATTTGTTCTCAGACACTTACTAGTTGTGTGACCCTGGGTAAGTCATTTAACCGCTGTTTGCCTCAGTTTCCTCAACAGTAAAATGGAGATAATAATGGCACTTAACTCCCAGGGTTGTTGTAAAGCACAATATACAGTGCCCGGCACACAGTAGGCACTTAATAAATGCTTGTTTCCTTTTATCCTTACTAAAGAAGTTAAGTGACTTATTCAAGGTCATCCAACAGTAGAAGAAACATTCCAATATTTTGGTCATACAGATGTTTTGCACTGTGCAAATACATTTAAAATCTCTAGCTTCTGTCAAGGCCCAGAACATGAAGCTTGAAGCTTCTGGAAGTGGTCTCTTCGCCATGCCCTCTGGCCATCATTTTCATCCTCTCCAAGCAGAACCCTAGACTTCATCCCTGGATCCCCTAGCCCCGATAGTTGAGCTTTTGCTTCGTCTTCCTAGGGCTTGGGCCTCTATACCTTGTACTTTCTATCCCCAGCTTTGCCTTTCAGTACCTTTCCATGTGTTGCCTTCTGCTATTAGAATGTTAAGTTCCATTAAGGCAGAAACTATCTTGCTTGCTTGCATTTGTTCTTAGTACAATACTGGTACTTAGTCATTAATAAATGCTTCTATCTATATGCCTATTTATATCTATTTTTCCACCCTTATGTTGACCTATCCATCCATTTATCTGTCTATCCATCCACATAACTATCCATCCATCCATCCATCCATCCATCCATCCATCCATCCATCCATCTATCTATCTATCTATCTATCTATCTATCTATCTATCTATCTATCTATCTATCTACCTGTCTATCTATCCATCTATCTATCTACCTGTCTATCTATCCACATATCTACCCATCCATCCATTTATCTACCCATCCACCTATCTATCCATCCACATAACTATCCATCCATCCATCTATCTGTCTATCCATCCACATAACTATCCATCCATCCATCCATCCATCCATCTATCTATCTATCTATCTATCTATCTATCTGTCTGTCTGTCTGTCTGTCTGTCTGTCTGTCTGTCTGTCTGTCTGTCTGTCTGTCTGTCTATCTATCCACATATCTTCCCATCCATCCATTTATCTACTCATCCATCTATCTATCCATCC
>CM053622.1:760009418-760026719 GCA_028646595.1 Phalanger gymnotis
TCTGTCTGTCTGTCTGTCTGTCTGTCTGTCTGTCTGTCTGTCTGTCTGTCTATCTATCCACATATCTACCCATCCATCCATTTATCTACCCATCCATCTATCTATCCATCCCATAGCTATCCATCTATCCATCCATCCATTCATCCACCCACCCATCTATCCATCCATCCATCCATCTATCTATCCACATATCACCCATCTATCCATTTACCTACCCATCCATCTATATCTATCCATCCACATAGCTATCCAACTATCCATCCATCCATCCATCTACACATCCATTCATCTATTTATCGATCTATCTATCTATCTGTCTGTCTCTATCCATCCATTTATTTATCCATCTATTTTTTTCTATTAATAATCTATTTATCTATCCATCTATCTACTTATCCATCCTTCCATCCCTAGATCTACAATTCATCTATGCATGCATGTATGTATGTATGTATCTATCTATCCATTCACCTATTTATCTATCCATCTATTTATCTATATACTCATCCATCCTTCTATCCATCCATTTATCTGTCTATTCACCTACATATCTACCCATCCATCATCTATCTATCTGTCTATCTCATGTACCAATGGTGAGTGGAATCATCTTTGCAAAAGTTTTGTACATTATTTATACATTGTTTCACCCTCAGGGTAGGATTTCCACCTGCTGTGGTAACCAGGCCAGGATTGGGTGAAGCAGACAATTTTTGGGGCTCCTTTTCAAGATTCTTCCTTGTGCTAGGAGTTGAACAGTGCAGTCTTTTAAAAAGGCTGCTCAGACATGCAGGGGGCTGCCGAATCCCACTGCTGCTTCAGTCCAGTGAGAAGATGATCCTATGGCCTGGACCATTTGTGTGCAGGGTCGTGATTACAGCTTCTAATGCATCCACACCTGCTGCTTTGTCACTTGCCTGTCATCACAGAACTTTGAGATAGCTCAAAATGGTAAAATGGTATGGGTGATGTCTTTTGCCTGGAGCATAAACTGGATTTAAGTGAGGCAGAGTTGCTCAGATTCATAAGCCTCATTCTCCCTTCTGGAGTCTTTGAAGCAAGACAGCGGCTAAGATGACTGGTGATGGCCTGGGATGCCGTGGATCACCTTGACAAAGCTTAAGCACTCCACAGCACCTGCTTCAGCTGCCTCTCATTCTGCCAGGGGGAGTCTTCACATGCTTGGGGTGGACACCCCCTAACTCACAGATGGGTTTAAGGACCCTCCGTTACCCTCAACTTGATTCAGCCCGTTGGCCGAAACTGTTTACCAGGATGTGGACACTGCATATACTACAGCTTCTTGGAGCCACAGGTAGGAGCTGGACGGCGGGTGGACGGCAAAGGTGGAAAGCAGCCCTGACTTCAAAGGGCTCGGCAGCCATCACCCTGGAGGTACCATCTGAACGTATCTTCCTGACTTTGATTACTGCTTCTGATACTTCCTAGATGTGTGATCTTGAGTAAACCACTTTATCCTAATCTTGGTTTTCTCATCTGTGAAATGGGGATTATAATCCCCATAGTACCTGCCTCATAAGGCTGTTGTAAGGATTAAATGTAGGTTCCTTCCAGTAGAGACTGTTTCATTCACTGTAGTTCTATTCTCAGCACTCATCATAGTAGCAATAGGAACTTAATAACTGATTGTGGATTGGCAATAGACGGAAACATCAGATAGAGGAAGGTAGAGAGGGGAAGTTAGAGGCAGGGACAAATTCTAGCTGGGGAAGTTAAAAGCCGGAGGGGAAGAGGAGGGTCATGAGATTTAAAGCTGGAGGGAAGCTTAGAGGTCACAGGGTTATAGGTTGTGACTTGGAGGCACCTTAGAGGTTGTCTAGTCATAGGACCATAGCTCCAGAGCTGGAAGGCCATTTGGTCCAGTCCCTTATTCAACAGGTAAGGTAACTGCACAGGACAGTTCAATGACTTGCCCAAGGTCACACAAGTAGTAAGCATCAGAGGTGAGATTCGAACCCTGGTCCTCTGAGTCCATTGTATCATACTATGTGGCCGTCTAGCTTAGCCCCCTTCATTTTTAAACTCCAGAGAAGTTAGGTAAGTTGCTCAAGGTTATATGTAAGTAGTAGGCAGAGGAGGTTGTACCTGTGCCCATCCATCTGCCCCGCTAAACTGGTTGTGGGTAGCCTCTGGGTGAGAAGGGGTTAAAGAGCCTGCTTTCTTCCCCTGCTGGCCCTGGACTGTTTCTCAATAGCGATGAGTGCCTGGTCTGAAACTCCAGCACTGCAGCTCCTGTGGACTCAAGCCAGCCTCCTATCTGTCCTCCAGGCCAGCTGCTAGCAGCTGTTTCTTCTCTTGTTCCTATCCGTAGGGCCCCCACTCAGGAGCTTCAGGCAGTAGGCACCCAGGCTCCAGTCATCCCTCCTGCAGGGGAGAGGAAGGGAGGGGCACTGTTGGCATGATACACTGGCAGCCCCTGTCCCAGGAGATGAGTCAGCCTGGGTGTGGGAGCCAGGGACAACCCCACCACCAAGCCTAGGGGCCTTCTTGGGGGGAGGCTGGCTGGCAGCGCTGTTTCCCACAGCTGCTCCTGGAGCCTCGGCTGGGAGCCGCCTCTACCCTTAGCCTTGTCTGGGCCTGATCTCTTTGAGTACCACCGTGGAACCACCACAGAGGACCAGAGGAGACATAAGGAGTGGAGACTGTTGCTCTTGATTCCTGAGCTCTTGGCTCTCATCCCCCCAGAAAAACCTCCTTCATCTCAGACCTGCCTATTTTCCCCTCACTTTTTAGCACCCTGCTGCTGCCTGTGACCACTGCTCGGGATAAAATGAAGGCCTTCTTGGAGATGGAGGTTCTCTAGTGCTAAAATGGGGCTCTGGCTGCCCATTTCTCATTTCCCATCTCTCCTTCTGCCAAAGATGCATCCCCTTGAGGAAGCGAGCATCACCTCAACTTGTAGGTAATGGGAAAAAGAAAAAAAACTCCAGTGAGACTGTCAGAGGATCTGATTTTGACTCCTAGAAAACCATTTTGACCTTGGCAAATTATTTAGCCTCTCTGGGTCTCAGTTTCTTCATCCATAAAATGAAAGCTTTAGGCTAAAAGATCTTGGCTCCCTTCTGAGTCCTAGATTCTTTGATTCCTTCTGTGAAATGATCCCCATCCCTCATCAGCCCCTGCCTTTCCCCTCCTGCCTTGGCCAAAGAGATTGGAGCAGGGCCAGGGAAGCCCCTGGGGAGCGGGTTAAATGCCAAACACCTCCTTTCCCTCCATTGCCCTGCCCTGAGCCTGGGGGGTATGGAGGAATCTGGATCAGATCCCCTAGGCAGGCAGGCAGGCGGGCAGGCAGGGAGACAACCACATGGCTGTACAGACAGAGAGGGACAGGTAGAGAGACTAGTGGAGGCCAGGTGAATGATAGGAGAGCAGCTTGTTGAGGTAGGGAGTAATGGAATGATGAATCACAGGACTTACAACTAGAAGGGACCTTGTAACTCATCCAGTCCAAACCGATTATTTCACAATAAGAGAAACTGAGGCCCAGAGAATCACAGAGACAGGGTAAGAAACCTGGTGGGGAGTGGGAGAAGAAAGGCTTCCTAGGGGCAGAGGGAATCATAGAATCTTACAGCCAAAAGGATCTCAATCTCCTTAATTTACAGACGGGGAAACTGAGGTGCAGATTGGAGAAGGATCTTTTCTAAGGTCATGCCGGTAAGTGGCAGACCTGAGATTTGCCCCCGGGTGTCCTGACTTTGGGTCCGGTGACCTTTCTACCATTCTGCACTGTTTCTGACTCAGTGCCTCCGGAGGCCTGAACCTATGGCTCAGGATGGGCAGCCAAGGTCTCCAGCTCCTGGTCTTTCTCCATTTCTGGCTCCAGCTCTGCCTCGGGCTCTGTTCCAGCCCTGGCTTGGTGCCTAATGGGCTGGCAGAAGGCTAGAGCTTTTGACTGGGGTGGCTGTAGGCAGGTGTTGCAGCCTCCGGGAAAGGGAGGGAAGAAAAGTGAAGGGAAGGGAGGGGTACGGTTCCAAGTTACCGGCACCGGGCACGGAGCAGCTACCCACACTCCCGACCCCACTCCACCCTCCTGCTCCAGTCAGACAATCCCACTGGGTTGGGCAGGGGCAGGGATGGGGGAGGAGGGGCCATAAGGTCGGGGTAGAGTAGGGTAGGGAGAAGGGTCAGCTGAGGCTCTGGCCCAGGAACCCCAGCTGCATTTCTAGGGACAATGAACCTCAAAGAGAGGACCTTTATTAACATTCAAAAGAAACCCCCAGTGAACAGAATAGAACTTCAGAGCTGGAAGAGGCCTTAGGAGGAAGGAAGGAAATATGCATTTATTAAGCACCTATTTGTGTACCAGGGCAACCCAGTGTTGCAGTGGATAAAGTTCTGGGTCAGGCAGATTCCTCTTCATGAGTTCAAATCCAGCCTCAAACACTTACTAGCTGTGTGACCTTGGGCAAGTCACTTCACCCTGTTTGCCTTTATTTCCTCATCTGAAAAATGAGTTGGAGAAGGAAATGGCAAACTCGTCCAGTATCTTTGCCGAGAAAACCCCAAAGGGGGTCAAGAAGCGAGACGTGACTGAAATGACTGAACAAGGACGATTATACTAGGCACTATACTGAACTCTGTGGATACAAATGCAAACAAAAGGAAAGGCAGGCCCTGCCCTCAAGGAGCTTATATTTGATAGGGGCCCAGAGGAGACCACTGGAGCTGAGGTGGGCAGGTTTAGAGAGGGGAGGAAGGAGGAGAGGGGGAGGGGTGGGGAATAAGGGTGACCAACACAGAGGCGTGATTTTGAAGTCCAGAAAGTCAGAAAGAGGGAGGAAAATGAAGGCAGGTCACCTTGAGAGCCTTCGCAAGATCTCCCCCTCTGAGGACACTGAAGTAAAGAGAAGAGACTCTCTGGACAAGGCAAAAAGCTTAGAAATAAAAAGCAGGCCAGCACAATGCCCGCAGGGACCAGAGTGGGCTCAACCCCAGCACTGTAGAGCTGGAAGGAACCTCTGGACTCATCTGGTGTCACTTTCTTATTTTATAGAGGTGGAAACTGAGGCCCAGAGAAGGCAGGCAGCTGGCCCAAGGTCACACAGCAATATATAAATTGTCCACATATGTGAATAGGTGGTGTGGGGCTGAGGGCACATGTATGCACCCATTAGCATGCATGTGCAGAAATGCTCTTCGTGACTATGTGGGCATTCTGGAGCATCTGTAGGAGTGGAGCCCCTGGTCAAGATGTGTGTGTGTGTGTGTGTGTGTGTGTGTGTGTGTGTGTGTGTGTGTGTGGGGATGGATGGGTGGGTGAGAGAGAGAAAGAGAGACAGAGAGAGAGACAGAGACAGAGAAGAAACAGAGGAAGAAGGAGGGGGAGAGGGTATGTGTGACAGAGAGAGAGAGAGAGAGAGAGAGAGAGAGAGAGAGAGAGAGAGAGAGAGAGAGATTGAGAATGGGAGGTCCCTTATTAGCTCTTTCCTCCACCTCCTTTCTTGGTGCCATTAGTGGGTGCTGGTAGTGGAAATGCCTGCAGCTTCATGCTTGGTGCCCACAAGGACCCCGTAAGCCTCTTAGTTCCCATTTCATCTCGCCCCCTCCAGAGGAGCCCTGCTCAGCCCTGCTGCCAGCTCCCTGGGCTGTGGGCTTGCTGCTCTTCTTCCTCAGCTTCACTAACCCATCTAAGGGCGCTGGCCCTCAGATGGGGAGAAAAGACCTTCTTCATGTGCTATATGAGGGATTTTAAAGAAATTTTTCCTCTGCTCAATTCCTCCTCTGTATTGTGGTATCATGGGGGACAGTGAGTTTCCCAAAAGCTGCACCAATAGATGTCAGTTTCAGGCAAGTCTTCCCAAGGTGGAAAGGCATTGAGAATGGGTCAGATAATGGTTGACGTGTTTGTCTAAATTTGGGAGGTCCATCATCAGGAGGTTGGACCACCAAAGAATGAACTTTTATTTTGCCCATAGCAACTCAGGAAACAATCTACCAAAGCATGGAGGGGATGCAACCCGTGATAGTGGAAGGACCACAGAGGGCTATGATATGGAAGGGGGACCGCAGACATTGTTCTGATTGGCTCAGAGGTTCTGGCAGTAGGTATATATCCCAATGAGGTCAAAGGCAGAAAGAAATGCCTTGTTGACACTATTTATAGTAGCAATTTTTGTAGTAGCAATGAGTTGGAAACAAAGTAGATGCCCACCAATTGCAGAATGGTTAAGCAAATTGTGGTACATGAATATAATGGAATTACATTTAATTACTATGCAATAAAACAGGATGAATCTGAAGACTTGAGAAAAGCATGGGAGAATTTATATGAACAAATACTGAATGAAATAAGCAGAACCAGGCAAAAAACATACACAATAATAATGATGTAAATGTGAAGACAAAAACCAAAATTCAATGTTATATAATTATAATGATTAAGCAGTCTCTTCCAAAAGAGATAAGAAAATGCATCTCCCTTCTTTGCAGAAGTGGGGACTATGGGTAAAGAACACTGCATATACTACCAGTCTCAGATGATGCATTGGTTACTTTTGCCGAACTGCTTTTTCCCTCCTTTCTTCTTTCTTCTTGGTGACAAGAGTTGGATCTCTAGGTAAGGTACTGGAGAAGAATATATTCAGACATGAAGGAGATATGAAAACAAATAACATCGGCATGTTTTTAAGCAATAACAAACACCAGAAGAAAAAAAAGAGGTCCTGGGACCGATACTAGGAAGTTTGATATGTCTAATAGTTGGTGATGTGAGACTGGGGCTTGAGAAGGAGACTAGAGCTGGACATGTAGGTATGGCAGCCCTTACCCTGGGAGATGAGTCAGGTTGGGTGGGCATGGAGATATGTCATGGCCCCACTATGAAGCCTGGGGGCCTTTCTAGGAGAAGCTAGCTGGCAGCAATGGCCAGATTCATTTACATAGAGATGATAATTAAATCTATAAGAGCTGATGAAGTCACCAAATGAAAGACTGTAGAGAGAAAAGGGAGAGGGCCCCAAGACAGAGCCTTGGGGGACACCCACTGTTAGAGGGGTATGATGCGGCTGAAGAGCCAGCAAAGTAGTCTGAGAAGTGGTCAGAGAAGTAGGAGAAATAAGATGAAGTCACATCACAAAATGCCAGAAAGAAAAGAGTATTTAGGAGGAGGAGAGGCTAGTTAACAGCATCAAAGGCTGCAGAGATGTCAGGAAGGATGAGTTTTGAGAAAAAAAACCTGTCATTGGGTTTGGAGCTTGGATAATGGTGACTGTGGAGAGAGTAGTTTTAGTTGAGTGTCAAGGTTGGGGCCAGACTGCAAAGGGATGAGAAATGAGTAATGATTGCAGAAAGGTTTTTAGAATTTGGCTGAGAAAAGGAGGTGAGATTTAATATATAGCTAGAGGGGATCATCGGGTCTAATGAACATTTGTGGGTGTTTTTTAAGAATCAGAGAGAATTGGGCATGTTTTTAGGCAGCAGGGAAAGAGCCAGCATATAAGGAGACATTGAACATTAGAGAGGGTGATTGCAGGATTAATGTGCTCGGGAAGCTAGGAGGGACTGAGATCAACGTCTCATGGACAGGAGCTGGCCTGGTGGAGGAGAGGGCCACCTTTCCATTTGAGATTGGAATAAAGGAGGAAAGAATAGGGAACAATGCCCAAGGGTTACAAAATGCAATGTGGGAGAAATAGTGGTGCTCATGGCTAATGATCTCTATTTTTTTGGTAAAGTATAAAGAAAAGTCTTTAAATGAGAGTTTGGCATGGGAGGATTGAAGAGAGAAGAGAAGGTCTGGAACAGCCTCTGGAAGGATTGGATGGAAAATCGTCAATGACAGAGGAATAGAAACATTGCTTTTCTTTGTTGTGGGCCTAGCTGATTTTAGATAACATATATTTGAGGTGGACCTAATCAGCAAGGTTGGGTGACTTCCTCAGGCTCTGTTCAGGAATATATGGGTAGGAACAAAGAAGATAGATGAGGGGAGTAATCCAGGGTTGGGGTATTGCAGGGTATGAGCTAGGTGGCAAAATAGGGTGCCAGCCCTGGAGTCAGGAAGATTCATCTTCCTAGGTTCAAATCCCAACTCTAGACATGTATTGACCCTGGGCAAGTCACTTATCCCTGTTTGCTTCAGTTTCCTCATCTGTCAAATGAGCTAGAGAAAGCACTCCAGTATCTTTGCCAAGAAAATCCCAAACAGAGTCATGAAGAGTTGGACACAACTGAAAAATGACTCAGTAATGAGGTGTTGAACGTTAATAGATAGGGCAAGGGAGAAAAGGATTAAAAAACAGAGGACGGTGCAATGTTGAATCGGTTAAGTAAAAGTTAATTAAATGGCTATATTAGTAGAGATAAGAGGATATGTTTGAGAGATGTTGTAGAAGGAGGAACAAGAAGATTCTCAGATTGAGAAGAAAGTAAAGCCAAAGTATTATGGGTAATGACTTGGAAAAATAGTAGGGCTAGAGGGATTTGAGATTGTGGTAAGGTCAAAGAACAGATATAGGAGGGTGAAGGCGTCGGGAGAGGCAGAACGTCAGGAGGCTGGGACTGGATAAAAGAGTTCCAGTGAAGATGACCAAGGAAGTTGAATATTTGTGGGTCCAAGGTCCAATGTAAGACTGTAGAAAGTATTTTAATCCCAAATCAGGATCATTTCATTCTTCATACTTGTATCCCCAGCACCTAACAGTTAGTAATAATAAATACTTGTTGAGGCAGCTAGGTGGTGCAGTGAGTAGAGCACCAGCCCTGGAGTCAGGAGGACCGGAGTTCAAACCCAGCCTCAGACACTGGACATACAGCTGTGTGACCTTGGGCAAATCACTTAACCCCAATTGCCCTGCCAAAAAACAAAAACTTGTTAATTGATTGATTGGGGGAGGTGGGTGACATCCTGGTTTGTAGCCAAGGTGGAGGGAAGGAAGCAGGCCATGGGAACTGAGTAGTTTGAAGAACTGGGAGGTTAAAATATTTGAACGGATAATCATGTATGTCGAAATCTCCCTAATATAAGGGAGGGGTGTTAGGGTACAGAGGGAAATGGGATATTGGTACTGAGCACCTTGAGAAAGGAGGAGGCGGATAGATAAGTGCAACCAAGATCTGGATTGAGGGAACATCAAAGGAGAAGGGAGGCTGGTGGCAAGGGGAGGGTCTGGAAGTGGCAATAGGGAACAAGAGGAGTTAGGAAAAGCCAGACATCAAAGAATGTGGAGATGTTATTAGAGAGAAGATTAGTCAGTCCTGGGGCTCAGAGCGTCAGTAGACTAAGCTTCTAGACTCCCGTGCTTAAGCTAACTGTTTGAGGAGGAAAAAAAGTCACCAATGGGGTCTGTGTCCACCATGTGCAGGAGTGCTCCCCTGAGAAAGCACAGCTGGTCCTCTGGGATAGATGGGGCAGCAGGACTTCAGGACGGCTGTGTTTGGAGACAAAGACCCTGGGGGGAGGCTATACTCGGAGACAAAGGTTAGGAAGAGTCCGAGTCGCAATTGGACGGCCAATCCCTGAAGGGCTCTACTGGAACAGAATTAGTCATGGGGGAGTTTCATCACCGCCTCTGCCTCTCTTGCTAAAAGAATAGTCAGAAGATGCCCCATAGTATCTTGTGACTACATGTTAAATTGAGTATGTGCTTTAAGAAATCCAAACTCTATGCAACGTAAGTTTATAGTTTAATGAACAATCTTCTTTTTTGGTTCTCCTTATATACAGAAATATTCATGTTTAATGATGGCTAGTAAGTTCATAATAAAAAATAAAGATTTAATTTAAAAAGAAGGGTCAGTAGTGAATATATCAGTAGTAGTAGGTAATGGGGCGGGGAGCAGTGGTAGTAAGAAGCATCTTGGAATTGAGTCAAAAGACCTGGCCTCAGAATTGAGAAGGCCAGCTACTAAAACAAGGTCTGACCATATTCCTCCCTAGCTCAAAAACCTTCTGTCTCTCCCTATTGCCTCAGGGATAAAATACAAGCTCCTCATTTCATTTCTGACACTATTTGTGGGATTCTGAATCAGTCGCTTCAATTCCCTGGGACTCAGTTTCTTCATCTGTAAAATGAGGGTTTGGATCAGATCGATTCTGAGTCTCTTTCCAACTCAAGTCCTTCCCAATTTGACTCTAGCTAGCTTTTCTAATCTAATTTCGCATTCCTATTCAAGCTCTCTACATTCCAGCCAAATTGTGCTACAAACACTTCTCCAGCTTCGTTGTGCCCTCACTGAATTGCAGAATTTGCCTGGGGGAGATGGACTTCAGCCACTATCTTCCAATCCAACCCATGATCCTCAAAGCATACCCTTTACAACAAAGTCAAGGAGTTAGTAAGCCTTTGCTTAAAGACACCCATTGATAGAGAGCTCACTACCTACCCCGGAAGCCCATTTCATCTCTGGAGAGCTCTAATGATTGGGAAGTTTTTGCTTCCATGGTTCCTAACTTTTCCTTTTTGTATCTTCCACCCATTTCATTTGGGTCTGCCCCTGGGGCCAAACAGAACAAGAGGAATCCCTCCTCCATATGCCAGTCTTTCAGATTCTTGAAGTCAGCCAGCTCAGATGATCCTAGGAGCAATGTTGCTGTTTCATTGTTTCAGTCATATCTGACTCTTCATGACTCAATTTGGGGTTTTCTTGGCCAAGATATTGGAGTGGTTTGCCATTTCCTTCTCCAGTTCATTTGACAGATGAGGAAACTGAGACAAACAGGGTGAAGTGACTTGCCCAGGGCCACCTGGCTAGTAAGAGTCTGAGGCCAGATTTGAACCCAGGGAAATGAGTCATCCTGACTCCAGGCCTGGCACTCTGTACACCATGGTGCCACCTAGCTGCCCTAGAAACAATAGGAGTCATTAAAGACTTGAGCGAAGGGCTGGCACCACTAGATTTGTGTTTTAGGAATATTGAAAAAAGCTGTGTGAGACAGGGGAAAGAGCATTGGGTCTAGAGTAACAGGATCTCGTTTCAAATCCCACCTTTGATGTTTATACTTGTGTTGGGCAAGTCTTTCATGCACCTCGGTTTCCTCATCTGTAAAATTGGGGGTGGGGTTAGGCTAGATGGCCTCTGAGGTCCCTGGCAGTTCTAGATAGGTAATTCTGTGGTCTTTTATCACAGTCTTCTGCCTCTCCACATTTGAGTGTATTTCCTCCTCACCTCTGACTGTTAAAACTCTCTCCATTCTGGGTCCAGCTCAGGTGTCTCCTTAGTGAACTCTTTCCCATCCCTCGATTAAAGAGGCCTGTGCCTCCTCACATCTTACTGGGGTGCCTTGTCTGGCTCTCTCCTTTGTTCCCATCACGGTCTACTTTGTATCATATTGATTTGTGGACTTATATTCCCCACCAGACTTTAAGCTTCTTGAGAGCAGGGGCTGTCATTTTTCATCTTAGTAGCCTGAGCGAGGGGCTTGGCATATAGGAGGTGTTGGATAGGGGCAGCTAGGTGGCACAGTAGACTCACCTTCTTGAGTTCAAATGTGGCCTTGTACACTTACTAACTTTGTGACCCTGGGTAAGTCACTTAACCCTGTTTGCCTCAGTTTCCTCATCTGTAAAATGATCTGGAGAAGGAAATGGCAAACCACTCCAGTATCTTTGCTAAGAAAACCCCAAATGGGGTCGCAGAGGGTCAGTTATGACTGAACAACAACAAAACAACAACATAAATTAAGTTATTCGATAATAATGGTTCTTATTTGTGTGCTACTTTAAGGATTATGAAGCACTCTTTGCTCTCACAACAATCCTGGGAGGACAAGTATCATCATCCCCATTTTACAGGTGAGGAAACTGAGGTTCTGAGAGGTTCTTGGGATCACACCTAGCTAGCAAGTGTCAGAGGCAAGGCTCTAACATCCAGTCCAGTGGTTCTTTCCAGGCTCCCTTAATTCTTTGAACCCCAGTCCAGCTGGCCCCAGGTCAGCACATAGGCCTAATGGGTACCCCAGCTCTTAAGAGTCCCTTCTGTCCCAGCTCAGCTCTGGAGGAGGAGATGGGCAGAAGCCCTAGGGGTGACCCTGTCTAAAAATAAACCTCCCTTCCTTCCTCCTCCATTTTTTGGTCTCTTTCACAGAAATGGCATAATTAGGGGGATTCAACATTCTGCTGCTGAAATCTTCATTTTCTAGGGTAATTTCCACCATTTCATCAAGGAATAATTAATTGCATTGTCTCTAATCAATTGTTTGACAAATTCAGCAGCAGGAGGAATTCTCCCACAATCTCGGCAGCTGCTCTCCCTGGGGTGCTCTGCAGTTCCAGCGGGGAGGAGTCAGCTACAGGCTTATCAGGGGCATACATCACCCCCTCCCTTCTTCCCTCAGCCTCTGGAGTAGGGTAGAGGATACATTTGGGGCCAGAGACCAGAGGATAACAGAATCTCTGAATTGGAAGGGATTGGCAAGACCATTGTAAGAAACCTATTTCCAAACATGACTACCCTCTGCTGTAACAATAACTTTGGGGTGGCTTCTTTAATGGCTGAGAAGTCTTCCCTCATAAAGAGCAGAAACTTGCCTCTCTATGACTTCCACCCATGGGCCCTTGTTGAACCTTGTGGGGCCAAGCAGAACAATGAGGCTAATTGCTTTCCCATATGACAGCCTCCATGGAGAATGGTTGTCTTTTGTGAACTTTGGGGGTGACCTGTGTGTTGAATTGCCTTATTCTGATATTTGAGGTCATCGGTTTTAGAGCTAGAAGGGAGTTAGTATTTAATTAGTCCAACACTTTTGTTTTACAGATGAGACCCACCGAGATCAAATGACTTGCTTGAGATGGCACCGTTAATAAGAAGTGAAGCTGGGACTATGTCTTTGTACCTCCAGAAGCCAAGAGGCAGGTTGTGTGGTAGATAGAATGGAAGCTCCTTAAGGGTGGGGGCTGTTTCATTTTTCTCTGTATCCCCAGTACCTGGCACAGTGCTTTGCACTTAATAAATGCTTGTTAATTGATTGAGAGCTGGTCTGAGAGTCAAGAAGACCTAGACCAGAATTCTCAGACTCTGCACACACTGGTTTAAGTAACTCTGGGTAAGTCACTCAAGGTCTCAGTGCCCTAGGCAACTGTCTGTTATTCTGCCTAAGGTTGAGGGAGTTTCCTCCGGGAGAGCTCCCCACACTGGTAAAACCAAAGATCCAGATGCCCTCCTGCCAAATTCGCAGTACTTTACATAGAGAAGGCACTTAAGAAGCACTCATTTAATTGATTTGAATAGACTTAAAGCTGGAAGGCTCTTTAGAGGTCATTTCATCCAACTCCATTTTGCTGATGGGACCTTGTGTTCTGTAGAGGTTAAATGACGCGTCCAGTTACTCCAGGGCTGGGTTTGAATGAAGTCTACTGACCACCAGTCTAGCTGTCTTTCCACTGTAGCATTCCCTTCCCTCCCTGCTCAGTCTTGACTTGGTTCTGAGAGGTTCCTGAGATTTCAACAATGATTCAATGATTTCAACAGTGTTCTCATCTTTCCCCTTGGATCCCATCCTCCCTTGAGCTTCCTCTGCTCCTGCCTCGCTAATCTCCAGACCTGGATTGTTTCCACCATCACCTCTTCTGCTCCTGCTTCCAAGTTGCAAAGCATTATCTGGAGGAAATGACAAAATCATGATGACCAGCACTCCTGCAAATTCATAGTGTCTAATTTCAACTGAATTTTAACTGGAACACAGCAGCACTTTTATTCATCCCTAATGGACTCTATTACATTCTCCAAGTGGCTGTTCCATGCCTTTTCTCTTCTCAAGCCCTGAGCTCTCCCCACAATCTCCCTAACTCTCAGCTGATGACTTTCGTTCCTTTTTTACAGGGGTAAAAACCACCTACCCTCAATCTCTCCTTCAATTTCCTTCCTCCCTGCCTCCAAATCTCTATATTTTCACTCATTCTCTTCTCCTTTCCAACCTCAGAAGCTGAGGCTATCCTCCTTTTGACAATATACCTGTACCCTAGATCCTATTCCTTCTGGTCTCCTTCAGGACTTAACCCCAGGAGTCATCTACCACCTTTCTTCCCTGAATCTTCACACTTTCTCTCTTTATTGACTCCTTTCCCAGTACTGATATGGATCCCTAAGGGTTAAAAGTAATATTAAGGGTTGCTTTTTCAGTACCTTATGAGGCCTCTCCTGAGCCTGAGGATATCCTAGAGTCTCTTCCCCTAATCTTGAGTTACCATGTAACTTCCTGGACCATGGAATTCCTTGTCTCTCCCCACCACCTCCCTCACCCTGGGTCATAAAATTTCCAGTCTCCCATATCTTGTATCATTTATTGTCCTCTACCTGTATCCTTATCTTGTAAGACTTTTCCTGTCCCTAAATCTCCAACCCCCGATAAGAAACCCTAAAATCGTCCTATAGGCTATATGACTATTTGTCTATATAAGTCTGGTTCCTTCCTTACATCAGTGCCTTTGTTTAGCTCCTTGCTAAATCTCAGGCCCCCCTGCTTTTGTGTCAATAAAGCTCCCAATGGCTACAGAGAAGGTCTAAGTGAATTCTTCCACATTTGATGAACCAGCTCTCCCAACTCTGACCTTGCCAATGGCTACAGAGAAGGTCTAAGTGAATTTTTCCACATTTGATGAACCAGCTTTCCCAACTCTGACCTCGTCAAGTACCTACAAACAGATATTCAGGTTTCCTCTGTCCTAAAATTTGAAAAAAATCTTCCTTTAATCATACCTTCTCCTCAAGCTATTATTACATTTCTCAATGCCTGTTCATTGTCAAATATCTGGAAAGATGTCTACACTTGCTGCGCCCAAATGACTTACCTCCCATTTATTCCTCAACACCTTGAAATCTGGTTTTCATCCATCCCTACTTCTCCACTGAAGTAGTTCTTTCAACGGCCACCAGTGACCTCCCTGCCACCAACTCCAACGACCTGTTTCTGTCTTTATCTTCCTTGGATTTTCTTTGACCCGTGACATATACTGATTTCTTGATAATCTCTCTTTCAAAAGCACAGAGTTTTGGAGATGGAACAGGCCTTAGTGACCATCTTTCTTCTACCAGAAAATAATCACCCCAACCAAACAAGTCACAAGTGGTCATTTAGCCTGCCTGAAGACCTATGCTGAATGCCGAGACAAGCCATCTCGCTTCTGGATAGGTCTAATTGTTAAGAAGTTTTTCCTGACATGAAGCATAAATTCGTCTCTTTGCAATGCCCATTCCCGCTGGTTCTTCCCTCTGGGGCCAAGAAACATTTCTTTAAAAAAGAAAGCCTGCTATATTTTTGTTTCTACATTCCTTACTTTTCCCAATGTATGGATCGATAATCAATCAGCAATTGTTCATTAAGCACCTGTTATGTGCCAGACACTGTCCTACGTCATGAGGATACAAATACAAAGAATGAAACCATCCCTACTCACACACAACCTAACGAGGGAGGTAAGTACATATATAGACACTACATAACTAAAGAGTGAATGAATACAAATATACAGTATCTATATATATTATATATATAACAAAGTATAGTACAGTAGAAATAGCAAGTAGCTTAACACAAGACAGTTTGGGAGAATGGGTTTGAAGGGTCAGGAAAGGCGTAAGGCAGAAGATAGTGTTTGGCCTTATCTTAAAGGAAGAGAGGGATTCTATGAAACGGGGGTGGGGAGGGAGAGCATTCCAGGCATGCGAGGCATCCAGAGTAAAGGCACAGAGGTTAGAATTGGAGAGTCATGTATGAGAAACAAAGGGAAGGCCAGTTTGGCTGGATTGCAGGGTGAGGGAGGGACACTAATATCCAAGAAGGCTAGAAAAATAAATTGGGGCCAGGTTGTAAAAGGCTTTGATAGCTAAACAATGAAATTTATATTTGATCCTAAGGGTAATAGGAAGTCACTAGAGTTGGTTGAGTAGGGGAGTGGTGCTTTCAGATCCATATTAAGGGAAATAATGCTGGCGCAGTGCACAGGATAGATGGAGTAGTGAAGGACTGAGTCAGGGAGGCTATTGGAAGAATCTGGGTGAGAGGTGATGAGGGCCAGAACTGAGGTGCTGCTTTGGGTAGAGGGAATGTTGAATGTGAGAGATGTTTTGAAGGTGGAAACAGCAAGATTTGGCAACTGAATGGATATACAGACTGATGGAGAGTAACTTGTTGAGGATGATACCAACATTATGATCCTGGGAGTCAGGAAGCATGGTGGTGCCTTTGAAAGAAGGAGGAAAGTGAAGAAGAAGGGAGGGTTTAGATGGAAAGATGAGTACAGTTTTGAATATATTGAGTTGGAGATGTGTTTGGGACATCTTGTTTGAAATGTCCAATAGGCAATTGGTGATGCAGAACTGAGGTTCAAGAAAGAGACTGGAGTTGGGTATGTAGATCTAGGAGTCTTCAGTGTTGAGATGATAATGTTTAGTTATCATTAATTAAGAGTGAGGATATAGAAGGAGAAGAGAAGAGGATCTAGGATAGACCCTTGGGGAACACATGCATCTAACGGAGATGATACGAATGATAAGCCTGCCAAACAGACTCTTTTTTGGGCCCAACCATGGTCATAATTTCACAGCTGTTTCAATTGTTTTGTTAACAGACTTTTGAAAACTTGAATTTGGCTGTCGTGTCTCCCCATATCTCTTCTCCCAAGTAAAGGACCTTAGGTCCTTCAAGCTGACTTCATATTGTATGGATTCAAGGTCATTCATGGATTCAATGGCAGTCCTTTGGCTTAGCAATGTCCTTTCTAAATGGTGGCACTCAATATTCTTGATGTGTCCTGACCAGGGCAGAGTATAGAGGGGTTATCACTTCTTCATTGGTAGAAGCAGCCCAATATTCTTGTAATGCAGCCCAATATTGCATTGAGTTTTTCTTTGTCTGCCACATCATATTGTCAGCTCAAGTTACACTTGCAATACATAAAACCCCCAGATCTTTTTCACACAAACTGATTTGTCCTCTTTGAGGACGAAGGATGAGCAACAACACCTAACCAAGTGTCTCTCAAGTTACGATAGTGAAATTGATTTTTTAAAGACAAGCGTAATATATTTATCCCCATTAAATTTCTCCTTGTTAGATTTGCCCCAAAATTCTAGGCTGTCAAGATCTTCTTGGATCCTGACTGGCATCTGGCATATGAACTAACTGCATGCCTTGGTTTTTGTCACATTGAACTCTCTTGTTTTCCCATCTATTAAAGCATTCTTTCTTTTCTTCTACCTCCTCTTAAACACAAGTTTAAACTCCAAACTTTTTTTTTTATAGATGACTTTTTTTTTTATTAACATCTTTAGTTTTCAGCATTAGTTTTCACATGCGTTTGAATTACAGATTTTTCTCCCTATTTCCACCCCCCCCCCCAC
>CM053622.1:760027219-760067295 GCA_028646595.1 Phalanger gymnotis
AGGGCTTGAATCTTCAGATCCGCCACTTAATTCCTCCCGCCTGGTGGGCCTGGGGCCAGAAGTAACTGCAGCTGAATTTCTAGAGCTGCCCCGCCTCCGTAGCCTCAGGGGTGGAAGTGGAACGGCAAACTCCGATCCCGTCCCGCTGCTTTCCCCACTGACCTTTTGCTGTTTGTGGGTTGTGAGGTCTGGTACATGCCACAGCTCCTTAATTCTGTGAGCTCGGCACCCGGGCACCCTCGGCTCCACTCCGGGTCTCGTCGGTCCGCGGTCTGCTGCGCCGCGCGCTGGGCTCTGCTTGGCTCAGCTCCGCTCCCCTCGGCTGGGGGCTGGGAGTTCTGTTCGGGACAGACCTTACCCCGAGACCATCCAGGCAGACCTGGGCTGGAGTCCTGCTTCCCTCTGCTCCTTTGTGGGTTCTGTAGTTCTAGAATTGGTTCAGAGCCGTTTTTTCATAGGTTTTTGGAGGGGACTTGGAGGGGAGCTCACGCCAGTTGCTGCTTTCCAGTCGCCATCTTGGCTCCTAAACTCCAAACTTAAACACAAGTTTTAAACAAGTAAACTCCAAGACTCTGTCCTCAGCCTTTTTCTCTCTTTACCCTTTTCTTTAATGATCTCCCAAATCTTTAATTTGCTCCCATGACTTCAATTATTACCAGTACGTATATGACCTCTGATCTCTATATATTCATCCATCCATCTCTTCATTCATTCCCTCTGTGAAATATTTCTTACATCTAGGCTTTCAATGTCTTAGAACACTGTAGTCACCCTTCTATCTCTGGCCCTCGCCACCTCTTATTGGCTTATTGTAATAATCTCCCAGCTGGGCTTCTAGCCTCCAGTATCTCCCTTGTCCATTTCATCCACTGAGCCACTGCCTGAGTAATCTTCCTAAGGCATTACTCTCATTACATCATTCCTTTGCCTCCCAAACCTTCAGTAACTCCCCACTGGCTACTGAATAAATCATAAACTCCTGATCCTGGCTTTCAGAGCCATCCAAAATCTGATTCTAGCCTCTCTGCCCAGCCTTACTTCATAGTGCTTCCTTTCTTAGAATCTGCATTTTGGCAAAACGGTTAACTCCTCTTCCCATCCTGTTCCTTCCTCATCTCTGAGCCTTCAGTCAAGTCTATGAGGGTCTCCCCACTGCTCTCCTTCATTCAAAGCCCACTTCAGGTGCCAATTGATTCAATTATTCCTAGATCATCTTAGTCAAGAGATCTCTTCTATCTACCCAGCCTAGACCTTCCTTTTCCAGTCATCTACCTTGAAATCTTGGTAATTCATGTACGTTGCAAACTCCTTGTTTCCAAGGTCTGTGTTGTATTCCCTTAGACAAGAATGGTCTTCTGGAAATAAGAGGTTTAATTTAGTTGGAAATGGGGATACTGGTTGGTACCGTTGTGAACTAGTCCCCTAGAGAAAGGATGAGAACCTAGACTAGGATGGGAGTAACAGAAAAGAGGCAGGGCAAAGTGAAGACTACTGTTTCAGTTTGTTGCTAGTTAAGAATATGGGTATTAAGTACCTCGTTTATACCTCCCCCCTACCCCTGACTCACTCAGTATAAATGTCCTTAGGTCTTAAGTTCTCTTCTTATCTCAAACACAAGCTTTTGTGTCTGCTCTCAAGGCTGTTTGCAAGCTCTCTCTTCTCGAATTATTTTTTTGTGTCTCCATTTCTCACTCTCATTCTTTCTGTCTCTGTTTCTCACTGTTTCTGTCTCTATCTCTGTCATACTCTATAATATGTTTATATATGTAAACACATACACACAATGTCTTTTGCTCTTCTTTGTATCTCAGGTGTTTAGCACAATGCCTGGCACATAGTAGACACTTAAGAAATGCTGGTTGACTCACCTATATAGATATACACACATAATGTATATAACAAACATTATATATATATATGTATATATCTGTATGCGTATATATCCATGTATGCATGTATGTGAATACATACATATACATACCTACACTTGTGTATGTATATGTGTGTACATATCTATCTAGCTGTCTATCCATCTATCTATCCATCCGTCCATCTCCCATTTCCTCTCTGCCCTCTCTTTTCCTATTTCTCCCTCCACCATGACTCCAAATGCCTTTGTGTATACCCTAGCTTGTCCCAATTCCCTCACTCAGGGCTATCCCTGGAGGATAACACAAGCAAGCTTTTTAAAGGGGCCAGGCCCTTATTCTTTGGACACAAACATACCAAAAAATGAGTGTAAATATTTAGAAAGATTTTTTCACAAGAACATTTGTCCTGCAGATGTGGTAGGCATGTGTATTGGGGCTGAGTGGCCTGGACATTGATAGAAGTCTGCCTTAGGGAGAAGACAAGTCCAGGCTTCAAATCCTGGGTGCCTCAGCTGGAAAGACAGGTGTTATTTCAGTTGACCAGTGGCCAAAGCCAGCCTCTTTATTAGTCCTTTCCTAATGGGAGTTTGGCAAAGTCCTAGAACCTGCTACAGGAGAGCAGCAGGTCTAGAAGGATTCCAAACCCTGTCTGGGACCCTGGGCCGAGTTCATTTGCATGCCATTACCCACAGTGCCTTGAGAATGTGGTGACCAAGCTGTGGGGGATGAGGTAGGGGCCTCACTGAGGCCCCTCACCTCCCTCACTCTTCCTGTGTTGGAGAGATGTGGTTTTTTTTGGTGGGGATGGGGGAGGGAACGTAGTTGTCCAGAAATGGAAGAATATAAGGGGCAGATGAAGAGAGAGGAGAAATGAGGGGAAGGGGGGAAGATAATGAAAGAAAATGGGGAGGAAACAGACAGTCATTATTACAGGTGCCAGGACCTGGGGGTATCTGAAGGGAGATGAATTTGCCCTTCCCGCCTTTCTAGTCATAGAAGATGAGGAAGGGGGACAGGTTCTCAGGAGAGCAGAGACAGGGAAGCCCCCTCTCTTCAGGGGATCAGCTGTCTGTGAGGGGTTCCCTCTCCCCATTCTGTTGTCATGGCAGCAGCAACCCAGGCACATAGTGGGAAACTATCCCAGCCCCCTGAAACGGCCACCTCCCTTCCTCCCAGGCAGGCAGAAGGGCTCCCCCTCCTTCCCAGGATCATAGCACTAACATTAGGTCTAGGCCTGTGAGGTGCTTGGAAGCCACAGAATACCTTCCCGAACTTGGTTTCATGTGATGCTGACAACCCCTTCTTTTCCCCAAGAAGGCCTTGGCAGGGATTATTATCCTATTTGATAGTCAGGTAAGCTGAGCCTCAGTGGGGGCCAGTGACTTGCCCAAGGTCACACACATCAAGTCAGTGGCAGACTTGGGACTAAATTCTTAGACCAGGCCTTCTTGCTTATAATTTGATTGATAATAACCTGTCCCAGCCCCAAGCCTCACCAACCTACAGCTGTCACCACAAACCTACCTGAAATCCTAACCTTAACCCCTGACCACAGTCCTAACTCCTTTCCCCTGAGCACCCCTGACCAGCAGGACACTAGGCCTTACCCTGGGCCTAGGATCCCTCCCCTCAGAGTTCCAGAAACCCTCCTGATTCCCAGGGCCTCCAGGATCTGGATCTCCCCCTTTCCAGACTGGACTCGTGCCACGATGCGTGTGCCAGCCTGTGCCAGCCTGTGCCAACCCTGGGAGTCGGCAGCACGTGTGAGGAGGAGGAGGAGGAGGAAAGAAGAGATGTTTCCGAACCCCCAGCACTAGCTCCCTGAGCCAGGCGTGAGGGATGACGCAGGAGCTGCCTGCCCGGCGTAAACAACCAGAAGGCCGGGACCATGTGCTCCTCTCCAGAGCTGGAGCCAGTGCCAAGCCCCTCTCCACGGGCCCCCAGGCCCATGTCCCACCCTGCCTGTCAGACACAGACTCTCTACTGTGGGCCACAGGGCTCGGTGGCAAGGCTGGGGAAAAGATGCCACAGGAGGGGCAGTGGGACTTCTTCCCACCTCATGGCTATGGCAGGGACATCATTCTCAGGGCTAGTGCAGGGACTCCTTCCCTAGGGGCTGACTGACTTCTCTCCAATCCTCTCAGCTCAGGATACCTCTCACCCACATCTCCCACCAGAGCCCTACTGAATCACTGGGATCTGAGCAGGGCAGGGGAGAAGGATGGGAAACAGGTCAGAGGTTGGGGATGTAGAGAGCAGGTGAGAACCCAAACGGCAAACTGTCCGAGCTTCATCTCAGTGACTCCCCCATTCCCAGCTGAAGCCTCAGCCTCCCCAGCCATTCAAGCCCTCTCTGCCCTTTGGCCCCTCTGCAGCAAATCTGTCCAGGCTTTAGGCAGGGACCCTAGCCACAGCCACTCAACTGGGGAAAGGGAGGCTGGGGCATCTAATGATGAGTGAGGGAGACAGCTATTGTCGGCTAATAAAATCGTCCATCCTTTATTAGCAGAAACTGTCTTTTCAGCTGAGGTTCAGCAGCCATGTAGATGCTGCTGGAAAATTCTCTCCATACAAAGATTCAGGACTGGATTTAGGAACTACTGAGTCCTCCATACCCCCTCAACCTAGCCCCAATTTTCCCATCTGTATAATGAACACATTGGGTGAGGTAACTCAAATTTCTATAAGTCCCTTTTGTGTTTACAAAGCGCTTTCCCTGCAACAATCCTGTGAGGCAGGCATTATTATACATATACGTATACATATATGTATATGTATATCTGTACATACATGTATATGATATTATATGATATATGATATATTTATATCATATCATATCATATCATATCATATTGTATTATATTATGTTATATATCATATGGCGTCATGTCATATATCACATTGTATTGTATCGCATCATATCATATCATACATCATATCATATCACATTATATCATATTATATTATTACAAGTGAGGAAGCTGAGACTCAGGGGAAGTGACTTTCCCAAGGTCACACAGCTTCTACTTAAACCCAGGCCTCCTGACTGTCAGTGCAGGGCCCTTTCTGCTCTATCACATCATTTCCCCAGGTTCTCCGCTAGCTCCAGGGTTCTGTGATTTCTCCCTCTGTTCCATACTTAGTACCCCTAATTGCTGGGTCTTGGTTTATCCCAAGGCTTAGAGTCCATCCCTGTATCCAAGGTCCTGCCTTGAAGTGAATGATCCCAGTTGGTTACCAGTCCTCCACTCAGCAGGAATAGAAAGAGTTAAATGGGAGGAAACAGGTTACAATAGCAAGACTCTTCGACTTCAGATCAGGAGACCTGGGTTCAAGCCCTCTCTTTTCCACTCACTAGCTCTGTGCCCTTGGAGAAGGGCCTTCTCCTTTCTGGTCTCCTTATTTGTAAAATGAGGAATCTTTAGCATTCTTTCCAGCTGTAACATTCTGATTCTGCAGATGGGTTGGGGGAGGGAGGCAGGCAGACAGTTCCCTTTTTTGGCTGAGGACCCCAGAAAACAGAGAGCCTGAGACTAAAAGTTAGGATGCTTTGGGTTTTAGTCTGGGCTATGGCAGCTGGACCTCGGTTTTCCCCATCTGTGAAAGGAAGAAGAGTTGGGAGGTGGAAGTGGGCACAAGGGCCCAGAAAGAAGAAGAAAAGCTCATCACCCTGGCTAGGGAAGGAGTGGGGTTAGCCCCCAATCACCAGCTTAGCATTACAGAATCTAAAAGCTGGAAGAGTACTTGGAGGTCATCAAGTCTAAGCTGGACCCACACAAGTGGTCTTCTGGCCACAGACATCTTAGTGAGGGGGAGCCCAGTCCTACCCTAGACCTTCCATTCTAATCCTGCACACCTCAGATTGCTAGGAGGTTTCTACTACATAGAGCCGGAATGTGCCTTCCATTCTCCTCCTTCTATCCTCTGAAGCCAGGCAGGACAAGTCTAATCTTCCTTCCCCAAGCCAGCCTTTGAAGTACTTGAAGATGGCTGCCAGACCCCACCCTGTCTTCTCTTCTCTGCTCTAAACTCTTCAGCCGATCATTGTGCAGCATGGGCTTGGGGTCTTCCAACTGCTCTTTGGCCAGCCTTCCTACAATGTGGCTGATTGTCCCTCGTCTCATCCGAGCTCCATCATACTTTTCAGCCACAGCTCACATCTCCGCTTTGCTCATGGGATGCTTAAAAGAGATCAGCCTCGCCTTACAGACAGGGAAACTGAGGCCCAAGAAGAAGTTATTGATTCACTCAAGATCACTTAGGGAAGTCAAAGAGCTAGGAGGGAAGCGCAACGGCCTCTCTCTCCAAATTCAGCTTTTTCTTTTCCAATTATACCCCTTCACCTCCCATACACCTAAGCGTACTATCTCCTCCCACCTATAGACAGGAATTCTGAACAAAGCCATAGCTCTGTCAACATCTGTTGAACTGAATGGGCAGGGCAGACATTAGAATTCCCATTTTACAGATGAGGTACTAAGAAAAAGAATGAAAGGCCCCTTGAGAGGCAGCATGTGTAGTGGCTAGAGCCATGCACTTCTCAGAAGGAAGATCTGGGTTCAAATCCTTCCTCAGATACTTAAGAACCCTGTGACCTTGGGCAAATTGCTTAACTTCTCTGAGCCACAGCTTTTTTATTTGTGGAAAAACTGGGGAGGGGCGGGGTTGGGAATTGATGGCCTCTAAGAATCCTTCCAGCTGTAAATCTATGATCTTCGTGGCTTCCCATGAAAAGGATCCTGGGTTCCCAAGGGTGCACAAGCTCTAGCAAGTCTTATCCAAGACTGGCAAAGTGTCTGTCATCTGAAGAAGGCTCATCGCCAGGTGATGATTTTTTTTGGCTACCTCAGCCCATGGGACCATCTGCTATAATGTTCTGATCGGTGTCCATGGGAAGAGTGTCCACAATGGAGAAATTACACACACACACACACAGAGATACACAGATGAATAAACGTATTCATCCATGTATATCTATATATAAAGAAGGGCTCTGATTTTTACAGGCAATGGGAACATCCACATTCACGAAATGACAATTCATTTGAGGATTTTTAACTATTGATTCAGATGAAGAGACCGAGGACCAGAGCAGACAGGTGACTGACCCAGGGCACGTGCAGAATCGGGAGCAGAGCCAGCTCTTCTTCTTCTTCCTGGTTCAGGGTTCTCCGTAGGCTCTTAGCTCCAGAGCTGGAAGAGATCTCAGAGGTGATCTATCTGAAGCCTCTTATTTTTCAAACGAGGGCTCAGAGAGTGAGAAAGGGCAACTGATTTGCCCAAGGCCACAAAGCCAGCAAGTGCAATTGGAACCAAGTTCCTCTGATTCTAAATCAAGTGCCATTTGTGCTGCACCAAGTTGCCCTTTCCCTGGAACCATAAAATGCCATTGCTGGAAAAGACCTCAGGGAGTAGCTTGTCCAAACTTTCCATTTTAGAGATGAGGAAACTGAGGCCCAGAGAAGGGGGGAACTTACCTAAGGTGGGTCCCCCTTTGCGTCTGTGGCAAACCCAAGACTAGAACCTGGAGCCTCCTGGTTCAGTCCTAGTGGTCTATCTCCATGGCATGATGGAGCCATCTGCTCTCCCTCGGTCCCTTCCCTCCCCACCCCCATTCCGCCCAGGGACGGAAATTCAACCCCCCTCCCAACCCCCACTCCCACCCCAGCTTCCAGCCCAGATGGTGGGAAAGAAATGCCAAGTGGATTCAGGCAGGGTGGGGCTGTGAGCCATTCCTGCTGCCAGAGCCAGCCTCCCTGAGGAGGAAGAAACAGCAACCCCTTCCCCCCACCCTCCACCCCTCCCAGTGGCAACACTGCCCTGAGGAGCCTGAAGCTGGGGATGCCAGGGTGGCTTGCATCATGTTGCCACGGCAACCGGGAAAGGCTGGTGTGACAACAGGCAGACCTGGGAGCTGCTGCCATATGAATCACTTGAACTTGATGTGACAGACACAGGCAGAGGCCAGGGAATCAACCTCCAGCCCCTGCGCTTGCTTCTCCCCACTCCACCCCAATCTGGGCCCCCAGCCCAGTAGGGTGTGGGCCTGCCTCCTTTCATTCCCCAGGGTGGATGGGGCATGGCTCTGGGTCCTGTGAAAAGCCGTGGCCTGGGAGGCAGGAGAGCTGGGCCCATTTCCCACTTCTGCTACTTCTTAACCATGTGACCTTATGCAAGAAAGGACCTGGGCTTCTCAGTGACCAGGAGATCTGGGGTGCAGGAGGGCTCTATCTCTGCAGGAAGGGAGGGGAACAGCTCTAAACCCAAGGCTGCAGCTGAAGCGCAGAACCTCAGGGCTGGAAGGCAGCGTGTGCATGCATGCATGTGTGTGTGTGTGTGGGGGGGTGCAGCGGCATTTCAGGGCCAAGCGGTCCTTAACACAAAGCTCTGTGAGAAGCAGGTGACAAAGGATACCTTCAGTCCTATTCCCCAGGGTGAGAGGCGGCCCAGTGTGTGCCAGAAGGCCTGTTGGGGGGAATTAATTTACCTCCCTTACATTCCCTAACTGGACAGCCTTCCTCAGTAGAGCATAAGCTCCATGGGGACAGGGATATCTTATCCTCCTTTCACATAGAAAGCACTTAAAGGATGATTGTTAAATCGCATTGCATTGAATTGACGTCTCACCCCAGCACATCAGACTCAAATAAGAGATAGCATTGAGTAATGGAAGGATCAGCACATTTAGGACCTGAGTTCAAATCCTTATTCTACTACTGACTACCCATGTGATATTGGGAAAGTCTTTTAGTCTTCCTGGGCCTCAGTTTACTCATCTGTAAAATGCAAGACTAGAGTAAATCTAAGGTCCCTTTGACTTTGATAAACCTCTCACCGTATGTTACAGCCTAAGCTTATAATCTTCTCCCCTAAACCTGCTCCTTCTTCTGAGTTTACTATATCTATTGTGGCGCCCTTCACCTAATTTCAGACGTTGCAGCCATCCTTCGTTTCCTATAGCCAACCAGCTGCCAAGCCTACCCGTGTGTCTTTTATGTCCCTCCATTCCCTTTTGCTTCCACAGTCACTACTCTGGTAGACATCCTCACTACCACCCATCTACTTACTCAACTATTGAGAAAGCCTTCTCCAGGTCCACATCCCCTCCCCAAATAACCCATGAATAAATTTTCTCGTGCACAGATCTAGTCACATCGTCCCTTTGTTCAAAAACCTTCAGCGGTTTAGGAAGCCTTTGCCATCCCTTAATTCTGGTGCCTTCCCTCTCTTGATTACTTTCTATTTATCCTGTCGTTTGGCCATTTTCCAAAGAGATCCAGTGGCATCATGGGGTGATGTCTCAGCCTGTGTGTGAATTGGATTCAAGCAAGGCAGAGTTCCATAGTCTTCAGCCTCGCTTTCTCTTCCTGAGTCATCGAAGTCCAGTGGAAGGACAAAAGTCAAGACTACTGGCGATGGCTCAGCTTGGGGTGCAGTGGACGACCTCGGCATCTTCTATGTCCGACAAAGCTCTGAGTGCTCCACGGCACCTGCTTCGGCTGCTGTCATACCGTGGGAACCAATTGTTCTCATCTGCCCATTCTGCTGGGGGAAGTCTTTGTGTGCTTGGAGTAGACATCCCCCCCAGCTCACCGATGCATTTGAGTCCCCTCGGTTACCCTCAACCTGCTTTAGCCCATCTGCTGAGATGGTGTGCTAGGACGTGGCCTCTGTGCATGCTACAGTTTCTTGGAATCACAGGTGAGTCTAGTGCCAGGTGGACCAAAGGGGGGTGAGAAGCCTTGAAAAGAGCTCAGCGAGCCCGTGTACCAGAGGTGCTAGTCCTCCCTGAATACCCCATATACTCTATATAGTGAGAACCTGAAAAGACCTTTACCCAAAAGGGCTAGGGTCTCCCATTGCATCCAGGGCCTTCTCCAGTCATCCTGATGAATATCTGACCACTGGACCCAGAGGGCTCTGGAGGAGAAAGTGAGGCTAGTCACCTTGCACAGCCTTCCCTCCCTCACTGTAATCCAATTCACTTGCATGCCCTGGCATTACCTCCCTGATGTCATGGTCCTCTTCAAGGATGAAAGACAAACACAACAAGCTTGTTTGTACATATTTGTTTGCTTGTTGTCTCTCCCATTAGATTATAAGCTTCTCCAGGACAGGGACTATCTTTTGCATCTTTCAGTATCCGCATAGCTTAGCACAATGCCTGACACTAAACGCTTATTTTCTGACTGGCTATGGTCTAGCAAGTCATGTCAGAATTTCCCTGCCCAGTATTTGTAATCCCCACCTATTAAGGCAGTACTTGACCTTTCCAGCCTTATCTCATGTCACTGTCTTTTGTAAAGTCTATAATGTGACCAAACTGGCCTGTTTTCTGTCCTGGCTGGGCGGGGGAGGGGAAGGGATGCCTAAGCATTACATAAATGCTTCTTCCCTTCCCCTCCCCCAGCCAGGCAGTGGGATAAGCCTTTTATAATATTATAATTATTATACTATATCATGTTATGTTATGTTATGCTATCTTATCTTGTCTTATCCATTATTGTATTATCCTATATTATTCTATATTCTATTTTATTATCCTATCCTATCTCATCTTATCTCATCTCATCTCATCTCATCTCATCTTATCTTGTCTTATCTTATCTTATCTTATATGGTATTGTATGATATTGTATGATATATTATATTGTATTATATTGTATCGTATCATATCATATGATATCATATTATGTTATATTATGTTGTGTTATATCATATCATATCACATCATATCACATTATATTACATTGTATTGTATTGTAACATACTGTATTGTACTATATCATATCATATCATGTCATATCATATTATATTATCACATTACATTATATCATATCATATCACATCACATCATATTATACTATATTATATTATATTACATTACATTGTATTGTACTATATCATATCATATATGATATCATATGATATCATATGATATCATATGATATCATATGATATCATATGATATCATATGATATCATATCATATTATATCATATTATATTATATCATATTATATTATATTATATTATATTATATTATATTATATTATATTATATTATATTATATTATATTATATTATATTATATTATATTATATTATATTATATTATATTACATTACATTACATTATATTACATTATATTATATTATATTATATTACATTATATTACATTATATTATCTCACAATCCTCACAACAGCCCTTTGAGGGAGGTGCAGTTATCATCCCCATTTTACTGTTGAGGCAGACATAGGTTAAATGACTTGCCCAGGGTTACACAGCTAGTAAATGTCTGATTCTGGACTTGAACTCAGGTCTCCCTGACTCTTGGCCTAGCACTTTCTTCATTATACTACCTAGCTGCTCCAAGTACATCCTGGGATTTCCTGCTGCCACACCTTTGCCCACACTATTCTTAGGATTGTAGAAACATGGATTTCAAGTTGGAAGGCCCCTCAAAGACCATGCAGTCCAATCCCCTCATTTTACAGAAGAGGAACCCACTGAAGAAAAGTGATTTGTCCGGGGACACTTGGCTCATGGGGCAAGGATATGAACCTGAATCTTGTCACTTTCAACTGAGTGCTATTTCCACATGGAATGTCTTCCCTTCATCTCTCTGTCTGCAGCATTTCTATCTATTCTTGACAACCTAACTGAAATGTCACCTCTTCCAGGAAGACTTCCCTGATCATCGCCCTCCTCCCTGACCCCATTTTGTAATGACCTTTCCCCAGCACTTTTCTTTATATCTCTCTTATGCACAATATATCATGTATTAATTTGTATTATATTTACTTGTGTACATGTCATATCCTCCTAAAAAACTGTGGTGGGGTGGTTGGGATTTTGTAACATCAGGATGCCAACACTCATGGGGCACTTCCTCCCCCGTGGCAGTAGACGATACTGTCCCACACCTTGAGCCCCACAATCCTCTGCTGGCCTGCACTGCCTCCTGAGACCCTGCTCTCTCCTCTGGCCTCAGGCCACTCTACTCTAGGGCCGCATTACCATGATAACAAGCCAGTTTCTCTGTGAACACAGGCTGCCCCCTCTTCTGGAACAATTGCAGACAAACTAGACTTCTCCTCTGCTCCCTCCCTTTCCCATTAATTATGTCTCTGGTCTGAACCTTATTCATCTTATCTAAGTATTTTTTGCCTCCCCCAGCACTGAGCACAAAGATCAATCTGCACACAGTAAATACTTAATCAATCAAGTATTTATTAAGCACTTATTAAGTAGCAGCCACTGTGCTAATACAGAGAATGAAACAATTTCTATTCCCAACGAGCTTACATTCTGGTTGGGGGGGGGGCGACGGCAAAAATGCATACAAGATAAACGTAACATAAAGTTTATATATACATGCAAATATACATATATAGACACACACACATACAAAGTAGTTAAATACAAGGCAGTTTTGGAGGGAGGACGCTAGCACTTGGTGGGGGGGGGGTGGGTCAGGAAAGGCTTCATATAGAAGCTGCTACCTGGGCTTCAGCTTAAAGGAAGACGATATGATATAATAGCTAACATTTCTATAGTGCTTACTATGTGCCAGGCACTGTGCCAAGCATTTACAATTACTAATCTCATTTGAACCTCAGAACAACTCTCTGGAGCAGGTGATATCATGATCCCCACTTACAGATGAGGAAACTGAGGCAAACAGGGATTAAGTGACATCTCTCTTCTTCTTCTTCTTCTTCTTCTTCTTCTTCTTCTCTCTCTCTCTCTCTCTCTCTCTCTCTCTCTCTCTCTCTCTCTCCCTGTCATAATGAAGAGGGACTCCATTTGTTGAACACATGAAAAAGAAGAGAAATGAGGACTTTAAAAAGCCTGGTCAGGTATTGAATTATCTATGGGAGGTAGCTTTGAGTGACTAAGCCGTACCTGTAATTTACCCACCTGCACACAGCTAGCATCCCTAGATTTCCTCACATGCAGAGTAACCAAATAGTTGTTCTGTCCTAATGGACTGATAAGGGAATCTGTGCTGCGGTGGAGGAGGAGGAGGAGAAAGAAGAGGAGGGGGAGGGGGAGGAGGCGAAAGAAGAGCAGAAGGAGGGGTAGGAGAGGAAGGGGGAGGGGGAGAAGGAAGAAGAGGAGGGAGAGGAGGGGGAGAAGGAAGGGAAGGAGGTAGAGAAGGAGAAGGAAAAAGAAGAGGAGGAGGAGGCAGGAGGAGGAAGAAGAGGAGGAAGAAGGCACTGATGAAAAGTGATATCAGAGAACGGGCTGGGTTCCCAAGGAGAGAAAGCCTCCTTGAGGCTTTGGCTGGGAGCAGTGGCATCACTAGCGGGATCACTCAGGGTAGGTGGAGGGGTGGCAGGGAGAGCTTCTGTTGGGGAGCTCTGTGGGCCTGCCTTGTCACCAAGAGGTGGATTCTTGAATTCAAGGTCAAGTTTGTGTGTGTGTGTGTGCGTGTGCGTGTGTGTGTGTGTGTGTGTGTGTGTGTGTGTGTTTTGAGGGGGACGGTCAGGCTCTGATTTTGAGGACTTGCCCTTATCCCTCACTCATCTCCTCTCCTGGGCTGAAGGGAGTCCTCTGCAGCCTTCCCCTGTGCCCGTGCACTCTTTTAGAGTGAAAGTCATTACTTTATCAGAGGACTAGGCTAACTACTCTACCTCCTAAGTGGTTATTATTATTATTCAGTACTTCGAATTATCCACGACATTGGCAGTGCCAAGGCTCCTGCCCTGCCCTAGGCGATGACTCAATGAGTCACTGTGATCAAAAAATTCAAGTCCCTGTGGCCCCACTGGTGATGAACCTCCCCCAGCTTGGCTCTGCGGGTCATTGGATGACCGGCACACAGACTGTTACCAGGCTGTACTTGAAGCTCTTCCAGGCTGGTAGGGCTCTGTAGAACTTTGGCTTTGTCGGCAAAGGCTTTGAGAGAGCCCAGGGCCACCTCCCTTCCCCGCTGCAGTATGGGAACAGGGGAAGGGGAAGGGGAAGGAAGCCCTGGTGGAGGATCATTCTTGTTTATTATTATATATGCATATGGAAAGTTCATTACAGTTATAATGTGCTACCACGCCTACCCCTGGGAGGCAGGCAGGGCAGGAATTGGAATCATAATAGTTAGCATTTAGATACAGCTTTAAGGTTTGCAAAGTGTTTTACATATATTATCTCATTTTAGCCTCACAACTCTGGGAAGCAGGTCCTATTATTGTTCCCATTTACAGATGAGGACACTGAGGCTAAGAGAGGTTAAATGACTCACCTCAGGAAACTCACTGAGTAAGTGTCAGAGGTCAGATTAGAATTGAGAACTTCCTGATTTTGAGTCCAGCATTGTAGATATTGAGTTACCTAGATGCCTAGGTTTTCAGTTCCATTTTAGAGATGAAGGAATTGAGGCACAGACCAGAGTAAGGGACTTGAACAAGGTCGCACCAATTATATTAGGGTAGGTCAGGCTTCAGAGAAAGACATTGTTCTCCCCCTCCACTACCCTTCAGGAGATGGTTGGAAGAGAGGGGCACACAGGTGTCTGAATGGGAGATGGGCGACAGAGAGGGTAGAAGAATTAGAAAAGACAGGCCCCTTGAGAAGTCCTGGGCCAGAAAAAGTTTGGATTCTGGAGGTGGGGAGGACTGGGGATTTCAGCCCTATTCCTGACTCACTCTGGTGTCTTGAACCTCTCATCCCAATCCCTGACTCACCTAATTTGGTACCTCCTTAGGCCTCAGAGATAAGCCCCCTTAATTCCAGGGCATTTGGTGGGTCTCTGAATCTGCAGTGGTGACGAGGAAGAAGAAAATGCACAGGAGACAAGCTCCAGGAGGGAGTCCCAAGCTCCTGGGAGGTAGGGAAGGCCAGGAGCCCAACCTGATGTTCCAGAGAGAAATTCTAGAACCTTCCACCTGGGATATGTTTTTAAGATTTTTCAAAGGCCCCATTCACTTCAAGTGGGTCTGGAGGAATGTTGGGCAAGAGACTGAAAAGAGATGCCATTTGTGATGAGAGAAGTCAAGTTGGGGGGAGAATCTAGATTGGTACCACCCTCCACACTAACCCTTAATCTCAGCTTGGCTGAACTCAACCCACCTTGTTGGGCCTCCACTTAGTTGGCTCTGGCTTCACCCCCCCCTCCCCCCTCCCTTCCCCAGTCTTTGGCTTCTAAGGCCAAGAGCTGAGAACACATCTGTGCCTAGCCTAGGCAGCTTGTGCCAAGACCAGCCTCAGAGGCTCCCTCTCATCTGTCTCCCTTTAAGGGGAGCAAATAGGAAGAGTCAATTAGGTTCAGGCCCTGAGAGGGAAGAGAGTCCTTTAGCCCTTTGATGCTGCTGGGATGTGGAGACCCTTAGCCTTGGGGCTGATACCTCTTTGCCACACCCCACCCTCCAGCCTCCTATAGGCCTGGGCCAGTGGCCCATGGTATTTAAGCCTAGCATTCTGAGCTCCCACCAGCAGGGCAGCCAAGTCAGACTGGCTGGCACACCTCTCAGGTTCGGCCCATATTTCTGCTCTCTCAACTGCCATAAGAGGCACAGGACTGAGTCTTAGGATCCCTCCTCCTTTAAGGAAGCTTCCTGGCTCCCTCTGGGCTCAGCTTCTGGACCACTGATCCAGGCAGAGGTGGAGGTCTGGATGGCTTTGCTCCTTGTTTTCTTCATCATGTTCCCTGCCTCCTTCTCAGCTTAAGAAAGCATGCTGGGTCTGGATGGTCAAGCCTAAACAGTGGCAATGCCCTGAAGCTGGAACAATGGGAAAAGCCTAGAGCCGGGATTAGGTCTATGGAAGGAGAATGTATATGACTGTAGCACTAGAGAAAAAAAATAAACGAGACCCAAAGAATGATTGGTGATTAATGGAGAGGTGTCGACAAAGGGGAAAAAGTTTCTAGTGAAGTATTCAGAGGCGCTTGGCTCCCCTCTGCTCCACACATTGATCAATACCTTGGATGAAGGCACACATGTCAGGTTTATTCAGATCTCCAAATGACATGAAGCTGGGAGGAATTGTAGACAAGCTGGATGACAGAACCAGAATCCAAAAAGATTTGGACAGGCTAGGATTACTAAGACATTTTATGAGGATCAATGTAAAGTCTTAAACTTGGGATTAAAAAGTCAATTGCATAAATATGGGATGAGGGAAGAATGGCTAGGTAAGGGTTTATGAGAAAAGATCTAGAGGTTCAAAGTGGATTGCAAGATTAGTACAAGTCAACAGTGCCACAGAGCAGCCAAGAAATCACTGCCCACTTAGGCTGTCCATTAGAAGCATAGCATCCCAAATAAGGAAGATAACAAACCCTCTGTACTTACTCTATCCTAGCCAGACCACATTTGGGGCTTTGTGTCTGGGTCTGGGCACTAAAATTTACAAAAAGTCATTGACTAAGGAGGATTAGATTCAGAAAAGGGGAATCCAGGATGGTAAAGAGACAGGAGACCATGCCGTAGGACAGATAATTGGTTGAATTGAAATGTAGCCTAGAGAAGGTAAGATCAATACCTTCAAATATTTAAAGGAAGAGGGATTAGTCTTGTCCTGGTTGGCTCTAGAGGCCAGAACTACGAGCAAAGGGGCAGGTAGTGAGAGAGAGGAAGAGTTCAGTTCAATATGCAGAAAAACATCGTAATGATTAGAACAACAAAGGAACAGGCTGCTGCTTCCCAGGACTGGGGCTCCCTGGTACTAGAGGTCTACCAGCAGGGGCCAGATGACCATTTACTGGAGAGGTTGGAAGGGGGTGGGGATTCTGTTTAGGGACTCACTTGGCCCATTTCAGCTCTAAGAGTCAGTGTTCCCACCTTAAGCTGAGGACAGAAGACAAAATGGAGCCATCCATTCATTCACTTTAACAAGCATTTAAATACCGTATTGCTAGGTGCAAAGTTGGATCGCAGAGTCACGAAGACAAAAATAACCTTATAGAGTTTATATTTTACTGGAGTGTGGAAGGAAAAGTGCCCATAAGTCAATAAAAAGCAGTTAGAGGTATGGCAGTGGAGAGCCATTCTGCCTCCTTTCAAAGACTTGGGTTCGAATTCCTACAAAACTAACTTCATGACCACAAGTAACTGACTTCTCTCTCTGTTTTTAAAGGATTGATGTGGGGAAGTATCAAACATGAAAGGAGCCTCCTAGCCTTCCTTTGTCTCATCACGGGGGAGCCTCAAGAAGGCCCATTGTGAGGCAGAGAATACCACAGCTTGGGAGTCAGGGGGACCTGGTCTATGGTCTCTGTTTTCTTATGTGTAAATTGAAGGCAAGAGGAAATCAGCATCCACAGAGAGGAAGAGGTTTGCCCAAGGCCTTCCAGCTGATAAATGGCAGAGCCAGGATGGGAAGCCAGCTCTCCTTACTTCCAGTTTCCAGAATCTTAGGATTTAAAACTGGAAGGGATATTGAGATTATCTTTTAAATAAAAACTTGTAATTTTGACAGATGAGGAAACAAGGCCCGGAGAGGGAAGAGACTTATCTAAACTACCGCTCTAGCTGAAGCAGAATTCAAACTCAGGTTTTCTGTCTTCAGACTTAGTATTCTTTCCACATTACCCTACAGTCCAAGGGGAAGGTCGTGGGGAGGAAAACCCAGAGGCATGTTGCCTTCCAGCTCCCAATCTCACCCCATTATTTAGAGCAGTTGGGAGTTCTAGAGGGTCAGGCACTTTGCAGAGAGAGCAGCTGCCAACCCAGAGCCCAGGAACTCTGGAGGTAGGGCCAGTCAAAATTACTTCAATTGAGTAGAGGATTGCCTACAGGACATGGGAAAGCCCCTCTTCCCAGAAAAAAAACCTCTCCCCTCTCCTTTCTTCCCTCCCATCCCCTAAATCAATCTCCTTTGCTCCTCCTGTTTTTCATAGTTCCATTCATTCTAGGCAAGGGAGCCCAGGAGCTTTCTTCAGGGCTGACCTAGATGAGGAAGAGAGCTCTTGGGTATTGGGTGCCTATGTGGTAAGGGCTGAGAAGGGGAGGTAGGGGGCTGAGCTTTGTGAGTGTGAATTTTAGACCAGGCCTTGGAGCAGAGGCAGCCTGACTTCATCTCACTACTTTCCCCACTTTCCTGCCTCCTCACCCTGCTGCCCTCACTGACATCTGGCTGTCTGAGCAATCCTTCCTCCCTCCCCTAGCAATGTCAGCATTCCTCGGTCTCCCTATCACTCTTTTCTGTCCCCCTCTGTCCATCTCCTCCCTTTTTTTCATGCTTTACCCTCTCACTTTCTCCAGGTCTCCCTCTCCACCTTGGTCTTTGCTCCATCATTTCTGTGGGAGTATGTCTCCTCCCGGTCTCTTGGCCCTGACTTCTGGCTCTGGCTCTCTGTCTCTTCTCTGTTTTTTTTTTCTTCTCACCTTTCAGTCTCTGTCCCTGTTTCATCTCTCTGCCTCCATCTCTGTATCTTTAGGGCCAGAAGAGAGCATCTGACTGTCCCACCACTTCATTTCATGGATGAGGAAATTGAAGCCAAGGGAAGTGACTTACCCACCATTACAGCAAAGAGCAAATCTGGATTCAAATGCAGCTCTTACTTCGCATTTGAAATCCAGTATTCTTTCCAATGCACCACTGTGCTGTCCCCTCTCTACCCCAAACTGGCCACCATTGTCTCTGTCTCTGTACCTGTCTCTGGCCCACCTCACTTTCCATCTCTGTCTCTGTTTCTGTCCAAGTCTCTGGATAAAACTCTACACATCCCATCCAAGGGTTGAGTCATCCCCTCCCCTCCTCCCACCCCCAGCAAGACCTCCCTGTGAGTGGCCAAGGAAGCAGATGGCCCATTCTCTCTGCCAAAATGGAGAGAGGGAAAGGTGTGGGGGAGGGAGGGAAAGGGGAGGAGCTCTCTCCAGCAGAGCGTCCTGGGTGATGGAGGGATTGGGTCTCATAGCCTGGACCTGAGACATGAAGTGACTAGGAAGGCAGGGCTTTGCCTCCCTCTTCCTCCTTCCAACCTTTCCACCCCACCCCTACCCTGTACTTTTAACTCTGCTTATTCTAAATGCCCACTGGGGGTCTCCTCTCCTTTCCTCTTCTTCCCACCCCCCTCCCCAGGGAATATTTGATTCTGATAAACTGACCTGTGCTGAAAGGAGAGGGCTGAAAGTTCCTCTCCCAGGCACATTTTCACAGAGATCCTTCTAGAGAAAGCAGCTGTCTTCTGAGATCTAACCCAGAAATGACTTTCTATAGGACAATGGGGGGTTTTCAGACTTAGGTGGAGAGGAAGGTGACATCTTGTGGGTGAGATCTCTTGGGGCCAATTAGGGCTAGGTGGCTACCTTTTCTGCATTGTGGGACAGAACCAGGGGGTGAGGCCTAGACCTAATCTACCTTTCTCTGGCTCCCTTTCTCCTGCCCCATGGGCACGATTTGGGAAGGATGGCCTTCTTGGTCTCCCCCCTTCTCAATTCTACATTTCTCAAAATAGGTCTGCTCTCTTGTTATTTGTCTCTTCTGTTCTGCATTTCTTCTTTAATGCCTCTTCTCAGTTTTTCTGCCTGCTTCGGAGACTTTCTTGATCTCTGTGTCTCTTTGTTTTGCTTTCTCTGGGTTTTTGTTTCCATTCTGCCTGTCTGTGCAATCTCTGTCCCTCTGTCTGTCTATCTTTCAGCCTCCGTCAGGATGTTTATGTGTACCTGTCTACCTCTGGGTTACTCTCTATTTGTCCATCTCTGTCCCTCTGTCTGCCCGTCCATCCATCTGTCTGTCTGTTTCCCTATTTCTCTATCTCTGGCTCTCTAGCTGCCCATCTCTGCCTCTGGCCTCTCCGTGTGGCTGTTTCTGCTCCATCTTGTATGTCTGCCTCGGGGTTGTCTCCTGCTCCATCTCGGGATGTGGGTCTGAGTGCTAGGAGCCTGCGGAGCTGTCTGTCTGTCTGGGTCACTTTTCCGGAGCCTTTGCTTGTCTCCCTTTCTTTGCTTTGTCGGGGTCTCTGCATCTCTGTGTCTCTGTGACCCTGCCTCAGCTCCATTTCCACATCTCTGCCGTGTCTCCATCTCTGGCTATGCTCAGTGTGTGTGTGTGTGTGTGTGTGCGCGTGTGTGTCTCTGTGTCTTTGTCCCTGTTTCTCTCATGCTCTGTCTTTCTCTGTCTCAGCCTCAATATTTGTCTGCCTGCCTTTCGTCTTTGCGTCCCCCCCCCCCGTCCCCCCTTCCTCCCCCCTTCCACCTTCTTCTCTCTCTGCCCAGGGAGAGGCTCCGCCGCCCCCGCGTCTCTCCCCCACTCCCCGCGTGCCTGTCAGAGGCTGGAGGAGGGGGGGTGGATGCTCCCTGTCAGTCTCCGGAGCGGCTGCTCCGCGCGCTTCATTAACATGCAAATTAGCGAGTTGTGACTGGCTCTGTCTGGGCTCAGGCTCTTCAGCCTGGCCGGGGGGCGGGGGCTGCGCCCGGGCTCCCTCCCGAGCCTCCTTGGAGATGGCAGTACTGCCTCGTCTGCAGGCGGCGCGGGCACACACACACACACACACACATGCTGCACCCAGGTACGAAGACATTCCCACACTACACAGATGCAGTTACACACAATCAAAACCGCACAATCACAGCCGCTTATAAACACAAATCCACACACCATGTCAGTGTATAAATGGTCACTCACAGTCACAAACCCTCCATTCACAATCACAGACACATACAAACTCAAGTACAGGTCAAGTCACACAAAAGCAGTCATAGGTGCACAGAGATGCTCAATCAATTACACAATCACACACACACAAGCCTACAGGTATATACAGGATCACACACAGACATAGGCAGTCATATGCAATATATTACCCAGATATACACTGGTTCAGTTCTAGACACTTAGATACAGTCACACAGATAAAATTACATGCAGACACACAAATGTATAAACATACATGTGACACACGTATAGACTCAGATACACAGGCACACACATAATCACATGATTCCTGGCCCCCCCAAACCCCAACATTGTGATCAGTCTCCCTTTTCATTCCTTGCCAGCCTGTGGCCTCCCTGATCCTCCTTGATATGTCCTCCTCAGGGAGCTGGGCAGGGAACTCAGCATTCTGAGACCCAAAGTCTCGATCACTCAGACCTAGCTCATGCATTAGCTTCCCCATCCTGGCTGGGTCCCAACATCCAGGGGTGGGGCCAGCAGTGGCTGGGAATCTAGGAATGAGCCAGACGGGAAGAGGGCAGGAACTGTGGGAGAGCCTTTGGTTCAGCCTTCAGGGCTCTGGGGAGGTGGCAGGCCCCTGCCTACTGCACCTCAGGGATGGGGGCGATGGAGGTGAAGACAGCTCTGACCTGGAGCTAGAGACTTCACAGAATCCTAGGATGCTGCTGGCAGAATGATCTGGCTTCCACATGGCACAGAAGAGGAAACCAAGGCCCATAGGGCAGGAGAAACTTGCCCAGGTTCACTGTACAGATCAGGGCCTGGGTTCAAACCCACATTTTCTGCTTCCAGACCTGGAACTGCTGCCACTACATTACTCTGTTTCTCCTTTCTTTAAGTCAGACATAGTCCAGGACCTGCCTAGTCCCTTGCTGGCCAGCCCTCAGGGTATGATTTTTCTGTTGCTATGTGCTTCAGTGAAGAGCCTGAGTAGAGCTAGCTTGGGAGGATAGGACTGGGAGCAGGGAGAATACAGGAACTCTGTAATTCACTCTCCATGAGTCAAAGTCTCTTCTGTTCCTATGACTTGTATGACCTTATAGAAGTCATTTACTCTCCCAGGGTCGAAGTTTCCTTATCTGTAAAATTAGGCAGTTGGATTAGGGTCTGAGGTCTGTTTCAGCTCAGAATCGATGATCATCCGATTCCAGGGCAGGAGAGGCACTGGGCCAGTCTCTGTCTCCAAAGAGAAAACTTGGTAGAGTGCAAAGAGATGGGCTTGGAATCCCAGCTCTACGGTTGGCTCAGTGTGGGATCTTGAGTAGGTTATACCCTCTCTTTGGGTAATAGCCTGGGGCTCAGCTTCCTCCCTAAGGCTATAGGGAGAGGCAGTTATGGAATAGTAAAGAAAGTGATGATCCTACCCCCGAGAAGATGGGAGCTTCAGTCTTTCCTCCACCATTTCGCTAGCTGTGTGACCTCGGGTAACCCCATGTACTCAATCAACTCTAGTGGTTCCCTTTGACCTTCAGGACCAAGTATAACTTCCTTTGTTTGGCTCTGTTCTTCATAGCCTGATTCCTTGTCTTTCCAGCCTTCTCACACTTTACTCCCATTTGTGAACTCTACAACCTTGTTATGTTGGTTGACTTGCACGTTCCTTGCACGTGACAACCCATTTCCCACTCCCATGCTTTTGGGCTGGCCATTTTCCAGGCCAGGAATGCTCTCTGTCCTCATCTGGTAGGATGACATGCTGGGAGATGGTATTTTGGGGGTGACGTCCTTCTCAGAATATCCACCCACCTGGATGCAGCTGTTTAATCTCTAGGAACCCTAGCCAGACTGTCCTACCTCTCTCTGGACTCACATTCCAAACACCACATGCGTACAAAAACACATAGACATGGACACACGCACACACAGACACATATACATCCATATATCACAAATACAGTCAGAGATACTCAGAAATATAGACACAGAAATCTGCTCCTACTCCTGGGTCTCTTCTTTTCCTCCCAGAGTCTCTCTCTCTCTCTCTCTCTCTCTCTCTCTCTCTCTCTCTCTCTCTCTCTCTCTCTCTCTGTGATTACCCACATCCCCACAGGAAGATGTCATCTCTCTAGGGAAGCTTTGGGAGGTTTCTAAACTTGCCTCTGTCTGGTCTTGTCTCCGAGAAGATGTGCTCACCAACTTTATTTATTCATTCGACAATATTTATTAAGCACCCCCTCTGAGTAAAGCCCTGGGCTCTCTCTCCTTACCTGTCTAGCAAGACCAGCGAAAAACCCACAGGACTTTTGGCTGTCTGTGCAGCTCAGTGTTAAGATGTCCTTTTGGCCTTCTCAAAAATGTGCTCTCTGGGTCTTGACCCCCTGCCTCTCTCTGCCTCTGGCCATCACTTTCTCTCTGGTCTTTGTTTCTCAATCTCTGTTTGTCCTTGCCTCTCAGCCCCAACCCCGGCCATCCATTACTTGTCCTTTTGTGCCAAAGGCTCTGCTCCTATTTCCATCTCTGTCTCTTTCCAGCCTCTGCCTGCCTCTTGTTTCTCTGTCCCAAAGTCTCTATCTGTCCCCCTTTCTTTGTCTGCCTCTGTCTCTTATTCTCTGTCTAGCTCTCTATCTCCCTATCTCTACGTGGCCTTGTCTCTGTATCTCTATCTCTGTCTTGCTCTCATCTGCTCCAAACATCTCATCCCCACCCCACCCCAAGCTCCCAGGGCAGAGGAGCAGGTGTGTGTGAAGGAGATTGGTGCAAGGGGATTGGGGGGAGGGGGAATGACAGGACAGAGTAGGACCAGCAGGCAGAGGCAGCAGCTTCACTCTGGTGTGGCTTCTCCTGCACTGGGACAAAGCCAGCCTGAGGCAGGACCCTGACCTTGGCAGTCTCAAGAGGCTGTGGGGATACCCCACCCCAGCTTGTGGGCTGGGGGCCCTGGCATCAGATGGCCCAGGACCCAGGAGACCCACCTGCCTCTCTCCTTGTGACTAAGGGCAAGGGGAGCAGGTGAGGGCCCCTTGGGGCCCAGCTCCTCCCTCCCCAGGGAAGCCGCAGGTGAGAGGAGAGAAACATGCAATCAATACTGTTAATTGCAAAGGAGATGTCTGGCAGAAATAAGGTGGCTTTCTGCTTCAGTGAATACTGTTACAATCAAATTGTCCACAGACAATTAGCTGAGTGGGAGAAAGAAGAATTAGATTTCTAATTATTTTCCTGGTAAAAGCCTAGTGGACCCTGGTGGGTGAGGAACTGGCTTCCATAGAGTCCTGCGAGCTCCACTCTCCCAGCTATCCCTGGACCAGGGAGAAAAAGGGGATACCAAGTGCCCCTTCCCTCCCTCCCCTTGGAGGCTGCTAAAGAGTGATGGCTTGGGAGTCAGAGGTCCTGGGTCCTAACTCTGCCTCTAATGCTGACTACAGGATCAGACCTTTCTGTTTCTGGGCCTCAGTTTCCTCATTTGAAAAATGATGGAGTTGGACTACATGGCCCCCTAAGGTGATCCCTTGGCTCCCACGGTCAAGATCCATGTTCACTTCTGACTTCTGTCTGCTCTGGCACCAAGCACCAAAGGAGGAAAAGACCTTGAGAAAACGTTTCTTTGGGCCTCAGTTTCCTTATCTGTAATGTGAGAGAAGTGGACTAGCTGACCTTTCAGGACCCTTCCAGCTCCTTATTTCAGTGAGCGCTAGCCCAGGGGCAAGAACCCTGGAGCAGGATATTGGCTTTGTCACCAACTTGCCCTGTGATCTTGGTGAAGGCCTTTCAGAATTATGGGCCTCACTTCTACCAGAGTAAAGCCAGAGGGTGCCTTTAGCTAGACAGCCTTTAAGGCTTCTGGCTTTTACATCTCGTGTCCCATAAGCCTGCCTTTCTAAGGATTGGCTTGTGGCTAGACGGGGAGTCCTTCCAGGTATAGCCCAGCATGACTGGCACTGGGTAATCTAGAGAACATAGAAGATACATATAGAAGTAAAGGACAATTAATGAAAAAAGAATCCAAGATCGTCAAAGTATGAAAGAGTTTTGTCTAGTGAGATCAGTTAGCTGGAGGTCATGGGAAATAGAATTTCCAGCTACAAGGGACTCTTAGGTCAATGATCTCATTTGTCAGATGAAGAAACTAAAGCCCAGAGAGGGTAACTGACAAGGTCATACAGATATTAAGTAGCAGAATCTGGATTCAAATGTGACTCCAAGTCCACTGTTCACAAATTTATCACAGAGCAAAAAAAGTCCTATAGTTGAAAAAGAACAGGAGTTCTTCACCTTTTTGTGTGTGTCCTGGAGCCCTTTGGCAATCTGGAGAAGTCTATGGACTCCTTCTCAGAATCATACTTTTAAATGCACAAAACAAAATATTTACGAGTGTAGGGGAAACTAATTCTATTGAAATACATATTTCACACACACGTATTTTTAATCAAAATTCACAGATGATGCCCCCCCCAATCCAGGGGAAGAAACCCTACCATAAAGAATATCTTCTATATCTCCTTTCCTATTTGAGCATCTATTCTATAGTTTCTTTGACAGGTATCATGCATCCTCTGTTCAGAGTCATTTCCAGTAGTAATGGGGAGCTCACTACTTTTCAATCAATGTCAAAAGCAGTTATCACAAAAGTGAAATAAGAATATACTGAAGACATACAAAATGATCAGGGGTCTGCTGGTAAATGTTTTAATAACTGTCTCTCACAAAATAAAAAGTGTGACACACTTTTAAGTTTAATCAGCGTTAGTAACATTTTCTCCTTCACTTTCTTACATCTGGAGTCTAGACAATCAACAAAACAATAAATTAAGCCCTAATTTGTAGCATTTGCAGTTTTTCCAAGGTGTAAATAAGTGTTCATGCTGAACATTTAACAATCAGCTCTCAGGATCTATTAGAGTTGACTCCAGCAAACCACTGAAAATGATGCAAGATAGTTTCATGAGGGAAGATACTGCAGAATTAGAGGTGGGTGAGTGAAGCCTTAATATATAAAGTGTTACCTTAGCTAAGGAAACCGGGGATTCCAAGAAATGGAGGTGAAGAGGAAGAACATTCCAGGCATGGGAACCAGGCATCCTCTTTCATTGCTAGGTGAATTGTATGGTCAGAAATTTCTTCCTTACACTTAAAATCAGCCTTCTAATCATTTCCACCTAGTGCTGCTCCAAGTGCTGTCATCTGGGAACAGGAGAACAAGTCTAATACTTCTTTCATTTAGAGCTTCATTGATTATTAGAGTTGGAAGGTACCTAAGACTTCAATCCAATAAATGTTTATTAAGCCCGTCCTTAGTGCAGGCATTGAGCTAGATGGTAGGAACACAAACACAAAATGAAAAACAGTCCCTATAAGGCCTTCAAGGAGTTTACTTTCTGCTGTGGGGCATGGGAGGGGAGAGGTGTGAGATTTAACAGGTGCAGATATAGGTATAAGGATCACTTGATTAAACCTCCTCATTTGAAACAGTATTTTGTTGTTTTCTTTTGTGTTTAATACATAATTGCATCTGGAACCCTCATACACCTTCTTTCTCCCCGCCGCCCCCCCTCCCCCATTAACCCTCTCCTGTGACTACGAAAACAATTAAGCACAAGCATAACTGGTGATCACATCAGATAATGAGTGCAATGTTAATTCCTGGTAAACCCTCACCTCCCTTTCTGTTTTGAAGAAGATATTCAGATCTTTCATTTTATAAATGGGAAAGTTGAAGCCCAGAAGGGATAAGTAAAATCTGGCTAAGGACACACAGCTTTGAAGTGGCATGATAGTCCTTCAAATACTTGAAGTAAATAACTCTACCCTCCCTTAAATCTTCTCCTCTATAGGTCCTCCCTGGTCTATCATCTCTGGATGAACTCCTTCCTAAAATGTGACTCCTAGAGCTGAACACAATACTCCTCATGTTACTTGACTAAGACAGAGATACATAGGACTATTATTTCCCTTATTTTTTTTTCTATAATTGTGAATTAAGATCCCATTATCTTTTGTTTTGGCTGCCAAGTCATGTTGTTGGCTCAGGTTAAGCTTGCAGTCCACTAAGACAGTCAGACTTTTTTCATATGAACTGTTGTCTAGCCACATAGGCCCCAACCTATACTTATGCAATTGGTTTTCCATTGCAAATGTAGGACTCTAAATTTGTGCTTGTTTATTTCAAGGGGTTAAGATGGAGAAGAGGCAGACTGAAGGAAGGTAGTGTGGAACAATGAAAACATCATTAGCTCTAGAGATCTTGACCTTGATTGTAGAGATTGAAGGAATTTTATATTCAGAGGGAGGTAGATGAAAGGATTCCACCCAGAGGACTGGATTTGGGAGCTGGTGGACAGATTCATCCAAGCAGAGGCAGAAAATAGTAAGAGCCAAATCCAAGACTGGACTCTAATCTATTAACCTGGAATTACCTTATTACTCATCTACCAAATGGATCTTCCTAAACTTCCAGTCTGGTCACCCCCTTACTCAATAATCTCCAGTGGCTCCCCATTACTCTCAAGAGCAAATGCAGAGTCCTTTGTTTGGCTTTTAAAGACTTTGGTAACCTGCGCTCTTCCACCCCTTCCCACCTTTCTCCAGATTTCCCTTGTGATGCTGGCCTCCTCGCTGTCCTTCACACATGACACTACCTCCCAAATCTCGGCATTTTCTTTGGCTGTCCCTCATTCCTGGAATTCTCTCCCACCTCTCTGACTCCCAGCTTCTCTGGCTTCCTTCAAGTCCCAGCTAAAATCCCACCTCTTATAAGAAGCCTTTCCTGATCTCTCTTAGTGCTAGCACCTTCCTGCTGAGATTACCTCTCATTTATCCCTTCTAGAGCTAGTTTGCAAACAATTGTTTGCCTGTGAGCTCCCTGAGGGCAGGATTATTTTTTTATCTTCTTTTATCCTTCGCATTTAGCACTCTGGGCCTGGAACTTTGGGTAACAAATAATTGTTGATTTAACTTGTAAACAATTTACATTTTTTCTTGTCACAGTTTATGTTGTTACTGTTATTATAATCATAGGATGATAGATTCATAGCTAAAAGGGACTTTAGAGGTCATTCAGTCCTATCCCTTTGATATGTAAATGAGGAAAATGAGGTCCAGAGAGGTCACAAGGAAGTAAGGTGCAAAGTCGGAATTCAAACCTGGGTCCTCTGACTTTATATCTAACACATTCTTTGGTGTGTATATATGTATATATACATATGTGTCTATATGTGTGTATGTGTGCATATACGTATATGCATGCGTATATTTATATATGTTTATGTGTATATATGTGCGTGTACATGTGTATATGTATGTGTGTATGTACATGTGTATATATGTGCACGTACGTATACGTGTGTGTCTACATATCCATGTGTGTATGTATAAATGTGAATGTATATTGTGCATATGTATATGTATGCGCGTATATGTATACGTATATGCATGTGCATGCATGTGTGTATGTATATATGTGCATATATGTACACATGTGTGCATACGTATACATGTGTGTCTACATGTCTATGTGTGTATGTATAAATGTGTATGTATATGTGTGCGTGTGTATATGTGTATGTATGTGTATATATGTATGTGCATGTATGTGTATGTGTGTATGTATATATGCGTGTATATGTATATATGTAAATACGTGTCTATATGTACAATATATGTGTATGTGTATGTGTGTATATATGTATGTGTATATATGTATATGTATGTGTGTATGTGTGTGTGTGTATCTTGTATAGCCAGAATGAATCTCTGAAGAGTGTCCTTCTTTGCCTACCATTCAAGGCACTCTCTGATCATCAGCCTTATTTCACAGTACTCCCAATCTTAGTGTTTCCCCAAATTCTCAGTAAAAGGTATGTGGAAGACTCCTTCTACCCAACCTACCCCTTTCTTGTCCAGATTTTGCCACCTTTTTTTCTGATACGAGAGCCTCACATCAATCAACAAGCATTACTTATGCCCTTACTATGTACCAGATTAACTACTGGGGATATAGATGAAAAGAAAAGACTCTGACCACAAGGAGCTTATATTCTGAGAGAGACAACATATATAAATAGGATCATGCAAAGTAAATACGGAGTAGGTGGAAGACAACCTTAGAGGGCATGACACCAGCATCTGGGATCTGGAAAGGCTTCTTGGAGAAGATGATGCTTGGGTTGTCTTAGAGGATGCTGGGACTTCATACTGGCATGCAGATTACTTGGGATAAGCATTGATGGTGAGATGTTTTCTTTCTGCAACAGCACTGGACATTCTTATGTGATTCTGGTGACATTACACTGACTTAGAATGTGTGAATTTGACCATATGAGACTGGATTGAGCTGGTTTCCACATCTTTAGTTAGTTCTCTGTCAGTTTGGTAGTGATTTTGTGCCACACACATTTTTATCACTCCCTTTTTATTGTGTTTTTAATTCCGTGGATTTTAAGAAAGGATGTTACTCTAAGAAAACACAAAAATGTTTTAGCTCTTAAAGAACACACTAAAAAACTGTTAGGGACAGTGCAGTGGCTGTCGGTGTGGAGAATTCAAGCACTTCAAGGATCATTCGAGCACATAATGAAATAGGATCAGTCACACTGAAGCGCAAGGAAAAGTACATTTGAAAATGAAGAGCAGTGCTAAGAGCTGACAAATTATTGGGACAAAATGGCCTAACCAATCCTTAAAAAATAAGCAATTCTCCCTTCAGAAGAACCTGGCAGCTCAAGAGGTTGTTATTGAGTCCTCTATTGTGGAGACTCAGCCTCCTGAAGTTGTAATAACATCAAGAAGACAAGTTTTTTTAAAAAAAAAACCAACAGCTGGTAACTGTTGCTATGAAGAAAGAACGCTTGTTATAGGCCAGATAATACAAAGACTGGAGTACTGAAATGGCAGGGGGAGTAATTTTTACTGATAAAACTCACTTTTTCATTCAAGGTCATCCTAAAACCATTGTCTTAATTCTAGATGAGCCTGTATAAGATGTGAAATTTGTTGTCAGACCATAAAATATCTTTGTTGCCGTCATTGTTGTTCAGGCATGGTCTAACTCTTCATGACCCCATTTGGGTTTTTCTTGGCAGAGATACTGGAGTCGTTTGCCATTTCCTTCTCCAGCTCATTTTACAGATGAGGAAACTGAGGCAAACAAGGTTAAGTGACTCGTCTAGGGTCACACATCTAGCGAGTATCTAAGACCAGATTTGAACTCAGGAAGATGAGTCTTCCTGACTCTAGACTCAGTACTTTATCTACTGTGTCATCTAACTGCCCTTCTAAAATATCTACTCAAACACATATTTAGGACTTTTTTTTTTAAATTTCCAATGGGCCTGGAAGTCTTGCTCCCATTGAGGGAGTAATTAACTCTGATAACTATATTAATATCCTGAGAAGCAGAAATATTCCAGAATTATAGATTTCTCAAATGGAGATGAATTATAGTAACATAATCATGCATCATACCACACATCACAAAAGGTTAAGGAGTTTTTCTAAGATATGAAGATAAATATATGTCAATGACCCAGGAGCACTCCTGATTTAAACTCCATTTAAAGTCTGTGGGGGAGAATAAAAATTAGACTTAGAAAAATAGATAGTTTTTTTTTAAAGTATGCTTAGTACTCAGTGTGATAAAAGTGTGGTTTTATAAAGAGTTTAAAAATATGGGTTAAAATCTTGTGAACTCAGTGGCAAATCACATACGACAAGGAGTGCAACAGAAGAGGGACATATTTCATGCTAAAGGTTTATATTAAAGGTGTAAGAAATTGCAAGGTTTATTGAGTATCAATACATTTCATTATTTTATTTTTGTCTCAGTTAAAATGTACACTACTGTTGGAAGTTGGGAGAGAGAGAATTCCAAGTCTGGGGAGTATCCAAAATAAGGGCACAGAGATGGGAATATGTCAGGAGTAGCACAGTGCCTAGTATGGCTAGATCTTGGTGTGTGATGGGGTGTAGGAGGTAAGAAAATTAGAAAGGTAGGAAGGGACATGGTTGGGAAGAACTTTAAATGCCGAACAAAAGATTATGGTGCTAATAGGGAACCAATGGGATTTATTGAGTAGTGGAACACTATAGTAAAGACTGTGCTTTAGGAAGGTCACTTTGGTGGCTAAATGGAGGTTGGAGTGGAGTGGGAGAGAGACTTGAGGGAGGGAGAAGGTCATCTCAATAACTCACGTGAGTGGTGATGAAGCTCTGAACCAGAGTTCTGTCTGAGTCAGTGAAGAGAAGGGGACACATGTGAGAGGTGATAGAGAGAAAGGAATTACAAGACTTGGCAACTGACTGGCCACCTGGGATGAGTGAGAAGGAGGTTGGGAAAGTCATCAAAGTTGCCACCCTGGGTAGGAGCAGAGAAGTCCATATGAAGGGAGGATTTGGGGAGCTCTCCCAAACCCTTACCTTTGAATTCTTGTTCAAAACCTTCTTTCCCACTCCCTTCTCCAAAGCCTCATTTCCTCAAAGAAACCTTTCATTACTATTCTGACCCCTAAGGAGCTCTCTCCATAGCCCTTAGAGGCTGCCCTTCACTCTGCTTATTTTGAGGCTGTAATTTTTTACATCTTAATGTTTCCCTCAAACTGTGAGCTCCATGAGGGCAGGCCTAGTCCTTTCCCTTCTATGTCTAACCTTCAGACTGTAAATTCCCTAAAGGCGGGGTCTAGCTCTGCTCTTTCTCTGTGTTGTCTCAAAATTCTACATTCCTTGAGAGGAAGGCCTGGGCCTACGTCCTTCTCTGTCTTACCCTAAGACTTTGTATAGCCAGGATGAGGAAATGTGGCTCTTGATTCCTAAGTTAAGAGCTTTTCTTTCACTCTCAAACTCTCTGGGGCTCCCATAGCTCAAAGGCATGTTAACTGGGCAGCCAGCATCCAGGAAGCTCCTCTCTGCTCAAGCTCAGAACTAATCACTCCCTGTCTCTGCCCTTGTGTCTTTCTGTCTCTACACACAATGAACTCTGGCCTTCTTTGAAGATGTAAGCTTCAGACCCAGTTCTACCTATAAATTTACTTTGTGACCTTGGACAAGTCACTTCCTTCTCTGGGTCTTATTTCCTCATCTGTAAAATGAGGAGGTAGGATTGGATAATAGATTTAGAGCTAGAAAAGACTTGAGACATTCTCAGGCACAAGCCCCTAAGCCCCTTTATTTTTACAAGTGAGGAAACTGACAGGTAAAATGACTTATCTAAGGTCATCCAAGTAATGAGGAACTGAGCCAGGATTTGAACCTAGGTCCTCTCTGATTCCAAATCCAGCCCTCTCTGCACCGCATCATATTATTATCAAGAGCTCCAAGGCTCCTTCTAGCCATAAATCTGTGATTTGATGACTTGGGGTTACCTCCCAGCTCTGCCACATATGAAATGTTTGAGCTTAGACAAGCTTTTCCTCTTTTCTGGGGCTCAGTTTCCTCATCTGTAGAATGGTGGTGGTAGGTGTTAGCCCAGATGATCTCTAAGCGAAGATTCCTTCCCGAGCCTCCGAGGCCCTGTCGGCTCTGACGTTCTGTCTTCACGTCTGTTTGAGCCGTAGACGGGGACCTCGGTGGGTCACAGGGACCTCAGAGGAAGCCCTAGTTGTTTCAGCTGTCTCTTGATCTCCCAACTCCTTGGTGGGAAACAAAGTAAAACAGGAAGGGGAGGGGCTGGAAAGGTAGGATGGAGGAGGGGAGAGGAGACAAAAGAGCTGGGCGGAAGGAGAAAAAGAAGGGCTTGGAATCCAAGGCCGGCTCCACAGCCAGAAGAGTAATTCTTTGTTCCCATCCCCCTACCTTGTATTATATTTAATCTGCATAGATAGCTCCCCTCTAGCAAGATGTGGGCTTGTTGAGGCCAAGGACTGCGCCCTCTTCCACTTTTGTACGTCTAGTGCCTAGCGCAGAACCTCAAATGTAGTAGGTGCTTAATAAATATGGCGGAATTTAATTTCCCTTCCTCCTCAGTCCCATAATGAAAGGAAAATGGAAAGCCTGTAGCCAGAAGCTAGACAGAGTCGGGCAGATCTTGGGCTATGGGTTCAGAGCAGACCCCCACCTGGCTTCCCAGAAGCTTCCAGGGTTTTCCAGAGTTGTTTTCAGTCCCCTCCTAGGCAGAGGTTTTCTGGAGAGGTCAGCCACAGCCTGGAGAGGAGCTGGAGCAGTTGGTGATCACACAGCCCAGGAGTGGGGGTGGGAGGGAATCCTGCTGTCTCTAGGATGCTTCCTAGACAGCTCAGTCATTTCAGACCTCGGTTCAGGGGCCTGGAGCCTGGATGCTAACCCCCCACTCCCAATATACACACATATACTCTCAATGATACCAAGAATGAAAAGAGAGGGTCCCAGGTATTCTCCCGCCCCTCCCCACTTCCGTTCTTCCCCATGTCCTCCCGTGACTCAGCTGCCTGCTCGGTGATCTGAGGACAAGAGGATCTCAGAGTTTCCTTCCCTCTCTGCCTCCTTCTTTCTCTCCTGCCCATTGCATGAACTAATGAATTCCTCAGCCCTGAGAAGAGGCTGAGCGGCCTCTGAGCCTACGTGAGGGGAATGGGAAATGGGCTATGGGAAGAAGCTCAGCCTGAGCTCTGGTTAGGATGAGAACTAGAGCTCCCTACCCCCTCTGGGGACTCCTAGCGTGGATGAGGCCACCTCTCAGGGAAAGGGGGCTCAATTCTGCACCTCCCTCTCCCCCAACCAGGCCTGCTGCCCTGGGGGCTAGAGGGATAAATGGAGGCCCCTGGGGAGACTGGTGGCATCTGGGGTTTGGTGACTCCCGGACTATAGCTGGAAGTCCAGCTCTTTCAAGTTCTATGAAGAAACTGAAGACTTGAGAGGGGAGGACATTTGGCCAAAGATATGATAGGGTGTGAGCTTCTCATCACTGCAGGTACTCAAACGAAGACTGGATGACCACTTGTCAGGGATGTTACAAAGGGTATTACTACTCAGCTGTGGTGGACTAGATGGCCCCTGAGATCCCTTTTAGCTCCAAAATTCAGAGGTTCTTTGGATTGACACATACTAGTTGTGTGATCTTGGGCAAGTCACCTACAAAATGAAGAGGCTTCACTTCTGTAGGCCTCAGTTTTCTCGCCTGCAAAGTGGGGAGGTTGGATGACCTGTGAGGTTCCTTCCAGCTATAAGTCTATGATCCTAGGAATCAAAATCACCCTGATCCTATAGGAAGACAGGTAGAAAGATGACTGAAGGAGAAACCCCGACAAATGGTAGAAGAGCTGCCTGTAGAGGGGGCGGAAGGAACACACTGCATGTCCTCAGGGGACACACTCGTACATAAAACACACAAACACGAATACAGAGGCATGCATGTACAAGAACATCTATGCACACCCCTAGCCCTGAACACAATCACGAGACATGCAGTGATTGTGGCTGCATGTCCACATGCAGTGGCAGCCCCTCCCCGCCCCCCAACCAGTTAGGTGTCAGCAAGCCCCAGAGAGTGGCCTCCCTTGGCTCACATGGCCAAGGCCCAGGTCCTTGTCGGAGGCCTAGGCCAAGACTGAAAAGGAAGGACAAGACTGGGCCTGATCCAGAAGGACAGGGACAAGGCAGGTAGCTCTCCTCTCTACCTTGGTGACAGGAGCCCATGGACCAGTAAGTACATGGATGAGTGGTTTGTGGGCATTACCTCCTGCCCCACCCTGCTGCCTCTCTGGGTCACTGTCTAGCCACCAGCAGCATCAGGGAACAGATGGAAAGGAAACCCAGGTCAAGTGAAGCTATGATGACCTAGCAGCTAGCTGATCTCAATGAGTTCAAGCCACTTGGATCATACCACCTCCAGTCTAGAGCACTGAACAGCAGGGGCTGTTGCTGAGCTACTCTCTGAAAAAGAATGACTGATGGGAGACAACTGGAGATGGAAAATGTCCTGATGTTCCCTAAAGGGAAGGGCCAGAGTCTTCAAACCACAGGTTAGTATGATTGGCTTTTCTTCCTGACAACATCCCAGAACGTGTTATTAAAGAGAGTTTATGAGCCCTTACCATCTGTTTGGCCATTGCACCCTGAGGACAAAGGGACCTTTCTGTCTGACTTGTAGCAGAAGCCTCCAATATGTGTTGTCTCTACCATTAGAAGATGTGCTCCTTGAGAGCAGAGACTATCTCCATTTTCCTATTTGTCCCTGCAGCAATTAGCACAGTACTCTGTACAGAATATGTGTTGAATAAATGTCTTCCTTCCTTCCTTCCTTCCTTCCTTCCTTCCTTCCTTCCTTCCTTCCTTCCTTCCTTCCTTCCTTCCTTCCTTCCTTCCTTCCTTCCTTCTTTCCTTTCTTCTTTCCTTCCTTCCTTCCTTCCTTCCTTCCTTCCTTCCTTCCTTCCTTCCTTCCTTCCTTCCTTCCTTCCTTCCAAAATGAATCACTAAGAGCCAACATGGGGGTCCTGAAGACCGACTTGCACCATAACAACATCCTTCTCTTTTCTGAGGGGCAAGGTTTCTAGCCTGGTAAATTGAGGAAATTTTAAAAACACAGGAATAAATGTAGAGCTGGAAAGGACCCCAGAGGCCATCTAGTCTGACCCCCTCATTTTACAGAGGAGGAAACTCTCTAGAGCCCTAGAGAGGTTAAGTGACTTTCCAAGGGTCATACGGGTGCTAAGCACCAAAGGCAGAAGTCAAAATCAGGTTCTTTGCCCCCAGATCTCTTTGCACTTCCCCATGATGCCTACTTTAATTTCATCATATAACTGAATTTCTGAAAGGTATTGAACAGTCCTTTGCAATATCCTTGTAGATAAGGTAGAGAGATATTGTTTGGACAGTAATAGAATAATTAGGTGGATTCCAAACTGCCACAGAGGTGGTTATAAATGGATTGACATCTACCTGCAAAGAAGTATCTAGTGGAATGCCCTAGGGATCTGTCCTAGCCTCTGTGTTCTTTGAGATCTTTAAAAATTAATGATTCGATACAGGTATAAATCACATATCTATCATTTATAGACTTGGGAGAGGAAGGAGGGAAACATGAATTTATTAAGTACCTCTATGTGCCAGGCACTGTGCTAAGCACTTTACAAATATTATCTTGTTTTATCCTCGCAAGAATCTGAGGGGTAGGTACTATTGCCATCCCCATTTTACAGTTAAGGAAACTGAGGCAGATAGCATTGAAGCAATTTACTTAAGTTTCACTAAGCTAGCAAGTAGTGAGGCCAGATTTGAACTCAGGTCTTCCTGGCTCCAGGTCCAGCACTCTCTCCACTCTGTGGATAGCACTCTGTGCAACCTAGTTGCCCAGTACAATTAAGAGGAATAATTACTACATGTTTGATCTCAGGCAAGACCTCAGTTTCCTCAACTATAAAATTAAGAGGCCAAGTTAGATTTGTACGGTCCCAGTCAGCTCTAAATCTGTGATAATCCTGTGATAACAAGTACTCCAGATAATAGTCATGATGCAGAAAGAATGCAACAAGCTAGAAGAACAGGTTGAATCTATTAAAATGAAAGGTAATAGAGATAAATGCAAAGCCATACACTAGGGTTCAAGAAATCAATTGCACAAAGTATAAGATGGAGGAGTAATGGTGAGAAAATAATTCATATGAGAAATATCTGGAGTTTTAATTCACTTCAATTTCCAATGTGAGCCAATGTTATGACATGGTAGACAAAAAAAAGCCAACTAGATTTTCAGATGCTGTAAGAGAAGAGTAGGTAGTGTCCAGAATGAAGGAGGTGATCATCTTGCCATTCTCTACTTTGATCAAACTAATCTGGAGTGTTCAGTCTGGGCACCACATTTTGGGAAGGACATTGACTGATTGTAGTACTCCCACAGGAGGGCAACCAAAATGGGTGGGAAATCTGAGACCGTATCATGAAAGACTCAGCTGTTAGAACTGGGAGCAGTCTGTTTATTTTGGAGCAGAGCAGACTTAGAGAAGACATGCTAGCTGACTTCGAGTATTTGAAGGGCTGTCATGGAGTCCATTTGCCTTGTTCTGCTTGACCCAGAGGATAGAATTAGGAGCAATGAGCGGAAGTTAGAGAAGGCCTGATTTCCATTCTTGGCTATTTGTGCTACTGTCCTATTCTGTCCTCCATCCCCCTTATACCTCTTACTCTGGGAACAGTAATCAAGTTGATACTACCATTGCTTCTGAAAAGGATGAGCCAGTCAACTCCCCTATGGATCCATTCATCACCTCTGTGACTTCCCAAACCATTCTTTGCCTCCCACTCCTTTATATACATTTTCTTTCTATTAGAATATAAGCTCCATGAGAGCAGTCACCCATTTGAATTGTATCCTTAGTCTTTAGCACAGTGCTTCACACATAGTAAGAACCAATTACTTTTCATCCATCCATCTATCCATCCATCCATCCATCATCCATTCATCTCTTACAATCAGAAGTATCCAAAGATGAAATGGGATGATTTCGAAGACAATGGGTTTCTTTTCATTAGATGTTTTTTAGTGGAGGCTGGAAGACCACTTGTTGGAGATAGTATAGAGCAGATTCCTGCTTGGGGTGGGGAAAGCCACATATTTTAGAGATTCATTCTAATCTAACCTTCTACTCCAATGCAGAAATATTTTAAACAACATCTCTGGCAAATGGATATTCAGTCTCTTCTTTAATACCTCCGCTAGTCTGATGTGGTGCATATGCTTGTGATCTCTGCTTTTGGGGGAGTCTAAGGCTAGCGGATTGATTGAGCTCAGGAGTTCTGCACTATAGAGGGACTAAAGCCAATCAGGTGTCCAAACTCATCCAGTACAAATATGGTGAGCCCTCAGGAATAGAGGGCAACCATGTTGCTTAAGGAGCGGAAATTCTTTGATGCCTTCACAAGGAAGAGGGGTGGTGATTTCCCACCTAAACAGTCATTCAACAGATAATTCTCATCAAAGAGGTCATGAATCCATGGAAGAATTTCCTAACAATTAGAGCTACTTAACTGTGGAATGGACTACCATCCAAAATAGTACCTGCTTGTTACTAGAGAGATGTTGTTTTGTTGTTTTTGTTTTTGAGACTGATTTTTCCTATCTTGCCCAGGCCAGAAGTGTGAGAGCCTTTTGTGGGCCTGATTCAACTGCAGGTCAGCATGGAAGCTTTGAACTGTTCTGTTTTTCCATACTGGGCCAATTCTCCCTTCCTTGAGCAGCATGGTGGCCCTCTACTCCTGAGGGCTCACCATATTTGTGCTGGATTAGTTTGGACTCCTGATTGGCTTTAGTCCTTCTATAGCTCACAGCTCCTAAGCTCAATTGATCCACTAGCCTCAACCTCCCCACAATAGCGGGGATTACAAGCATATGTACCATACCAGACTAGTGGAGATATTAAAGAAGAGGCTGGATATGCATTTGCAGATATTTCTGTGTTGTGATAGAAGGTTGGATTAGAGAATCTCTAAAACAAGTGGCTTTCCCCCCTCCTCAATCCAATTTGAAATACTTTAATATTGGCAGTGTTTACTTTATATACAATATTGTCCACTGCTAAGCTTCTTTGGGCCCACACAGAGTAATAAATGTTTGATGAATGAATGAATAAATAGAACAAATTCTCTTGTTGACCTTCAGCCAAAAGAGGAGAATAAAAAGAATAAATCAGGTTCTGAAGAAAAGGACCTCTCCCAAGGAACCATGCCATTTTATGCACTGGAAGATACAAGTGGGACCCAGGGATAGAAGTTTGTCATTATGTACTCAGAATACAATCATTTTTACACACTCTGCTTCTGGGCTGTGTGGGTTATCTGATGGGGGTGGGGTGGGTTGGGGTGGGTCAGAGAACTGAATTTCTAATCCTGCTTCTACCTCTGACTACCTCTATGACCTCGGGCTTAACCTCTCTGGGCCTCAGTGTCCTCATTTGTAAGATGGGGTAGTTGGACTGGATGTTCTGAGAGGTCTCTCCCAACTATAAATCTATGATCCTATGCTCCTCTGAGTAGGTGGGCTTCTTAGGCCCTTCAAGCTCAAATGCACTGTGTATCTTTACAGTTGGTCTATGGGCTCTTCTGACAAAAGTGAACCAGCACTACCTAGTCCCCCAACCAGCACACAGTGCCTGGCGCAAAGTAAGACTGAATGATTGCTTGGTGACTTGACTTGACACAAAGACCTAAAAGACCCATAGCACCTCTCTCTCTCTCTCTCTCTCTCTCTCTCTCTATTTCCTTCCTCCCTTTTTCTTTCTTTCTCTCTCTATTCGTTTCTCTCTCCTCCCTCCTTTCTTTCACACACTCTCTCTCCTCCTCCTTTCCTTGTCTGGTCTCTGTTTCCTTTTCTGTTTGTTTCTCTCTCTCTCTTGCACACTCACCTCCCACCTCACACTAACACCATGAGATTCGTCATCTGAGAATTTTTGGACAAACTTTGTGCTGGAATATACCCTGTTCCCCAGTCCCTGTTCCCAACATCTCCAGAGGCTCACACCTATCCAGCTAAGAGTCCACAAAAGCATGAAGTATATGTATAATTTGCACACAGACATAGTTGTGCGGAAATACAGATAAATACAGATATACAAAGCCATCCAAACAGTCACACACACACACACACACTCACTCACTCCATACTTTTAGATCAAACACCCAGAAATCCCAGGTGAGAAGCAGAGCAGGGAAGGGAGGTGCTGCGTCCCCTGAACTCTGTCCCAGTAGCCTGCAGGAATGTCCTGGCATGAACTTTGGGAAGAATAGAAAGCCATCTCCATTCACTGGCCCCACCCAACAGTGGAAAGGAGGCAGCTGTGCTCCAGCTGTTGGGGGTAGGGAGGGGCTGCCATCCAGCTGTTGGAGACTGGAGGGGAGAGTGAGCTCCAGCTGTCGGGGCTTGGTTGGGGGGCTATGTGTTATGTTCCAGCTGAAGGGGCAGGGGACGGGGTTACTGCAGCTCTGGGGGAGTTGGAGCATGGTGTAAACTTCAGCTGACTCTTCATACTACTTGACAATCCTACTCTACTCTTATAGACTCCCTATGCTTCTCTCCATGGGGACTATTCCAGCTTCTTAAAGGACCTTATACTCTCTCCGCCTCTATCTGTGTCTCTTTCTCAGTGTTTTTCTTTCTCTGTTTCTGTCTCTATCCCTCTGTCTCTGCTTCTTTCTCCCCTAGTTTCTTTGTACCTGCCTACAAACATCTTCCTGAGTCCTAACAAAATCCTTTCCTTCACCCTCCTAGTTACACTTCGATTTCCTTTTCATCAGCATTGATAAAGCTCTTGAAAATGTTGTCTATGGTCAACATCTCTGATTCCTCAGCATCTACTCTCACCTCAACTCCTTGCAACAAGGCATCTGCTTGAACCACTTGACAGAAACTCTTCTCTTCATTGTCACTAATGTCTTGATTGCCAAATCCATTGACTTTTAAAAATGAATTCTCATTCTCTTTCAGTTCTCTGCAGCATTTGGTACTCTGGAACTACTCTTACCACAGGATACTCTCTCCTCTTGTGGTTTTGGAAACATATTCTCTTGGTTCTCCTACCTTCTGAAGACTTTAGAAATTCAACACAAACCCTTCTAGTCCCTTAATGTGGGTGTCACCCAAGTGTCTACATTTGGCTTCCTCCTCTCATTTGCCCCTGCCGTTCCTCTTCCCTTCCCTCTTCCCTTCCCTTCCCTTCCCTTGCCTTCCCTTCCCTTCCCTTGCCTTCCCTTCCCTT
>CM053622.1:760067795-760178758 GCA_028646595.1 Phalanger gymnotis
TTTCCCTTACCTTTCTCTGCTTTTCCCTCCCCCTCCACTCCCATTCCCTTCTCTTTCCCTTCCCTTCCTTCTTTCTTCCCTTCTCTTCCTTTCCCTCTTCCCTTTCCCCTTCCCTTCCCTTCCATTCCTTCCTTTCTTCCTTTCTTTCTTTCTCTATATCCTTTCCTTTTGTTAGTCTTATTGATTCCCCAGGTTTCAATGACCACATCCATACACATGCTTCCTAAGCCTTTGTCTCCACTTGGCTCTGCAGAGTAAAGAGCTCTGGATTTGGAGTCAGAGGACCTGGATGATTCAAATTCTGGCTCTGCCATTCATTAGCTAGGTGACTTCAGTCAAGTAATGCAACCTCTCTGTGCCTTAGTTTTCTCACTTGTCAAGTGAAGGAGTAGGATTAGATGATTTCCAGGGCTCTTCTCACCTTTCCACCTCTCTTCTGAGCCCCAGACCCATCATTTCCAGCTTCTAGAGAATATCTCTACCTGGATGTCCATGGACAAATTGAGCTCAGCGTATTCAAAGCAATGCACTTGCCCCCTAAACCTGCTCCTCCTTATGCCCGAGGCACCCACTGTCTCCCATGTCATGACCTTGAACTCTTGGACTCTTTGCTCTCCTTCCCCTTTCACCTGCAATCAGTTGTCAAGCCCCGCCATATTTTCACCACCTTACTATCTCTTGCATCATCATTCCTCCACTCTCATGGCCACTACCTAAGGACAGGCTCTCGTTCCCACCAGCCCAGACTATTGCAATGGCCTCCTTTGGGATCTACCCATGTCTACTCTTGCTTGCTCCAAGTCATCTTCCCAGGACAGCAGAGCATCATTATCTTTTATGCCTTCATCTCAGTGTCACTTCACTGCTCAAAACACTGAAGTGGTTCCTCATTGATGCCACTCTTTTGCCTGGCACTCAAGGTCCTCCAACTATGACATCCCAATCTTTATAGACTTATTACTGCTTTCTTTCACGCATTGTATACTCCAGGCAAACTGGACTGGTATATGTCTCTACTCCCCCCTCCATCTCCTGCCCCAGCTTTCAGCTTCCTAGCCTTTGTTCAAACCTGTTCCCTTTGCCTAACATAGCCTCTCTCCCTTTCATCCCTTGCTGGATCCTTAGTTATCTTTCGAAGTCCATCTCAAATTCCATGTTTGCCAGGAAACCTTCTTTGATTTCACCGTCAGTGATCATCTTCTTAGTCCTCATATTTTCACTTCTATACTGCATCCTATCATGTCATATTATGCGCCCATTGCAATGGGTTCTGGGATTTTTTTCTTCTCTCCCTTATGCCAGTAAAATGTGTGAGATAATAGATAGGATCCATCTAAGGGCATAGATTCTGGACCCTGGGGCTAGAAACTGGTGGAGACTGGAGTATGGAAGAAGAGAAGAATCCATGGAACAGTGGGACTTGGAAGAAGGGGAGGACCCTTGAGGTTCTGCTGTCATCTTAAACAGGGAAGATAACACCAAAAAATTGGAAGACTCTGGAGGCTGGTCCTTACTTTTTCCAAGAAACTGGGGGACTAGGTAGTCTTGCTGAAGTGCTGGGGAACACTATATGGACTAGCAGGACATTGACCAAAGCCTTGGATTCAGAGTATGTGAACTTGGGTTCAAATCCAGGCTTTTCTCCTTACTGTCTGGGTGACATTGTTTATTTTACCTTCCTGGGTCTTGGTTCCTTCATCTGTAAAAATGAGGTGATCGGAACAAATGGTCTCAAAAGCCCTTTTCAGCTTTAAATCCTGTAATCCCATGCTTGAAAGATAGACAATTCATTCTCTTCCCTTCCTGCCACCTCTGACTAGGAGGGAGGAGAGAGACAAGACAGGATATGTGTGAATGTGTATACATAGTACATAGTAGGCACTTAATAAATGTTTATTGATATTTTGTGTGTGTGTGTGTGTGTGTGTGTGTGAGGGAGAGAGAGAAAGAGAGAGAGAGTGAGAGTAGGGGAGAGAGAGAGAGAGAGAGAGAGAGAGAGAGAGAGAGAGAGAAGGAGGGAGGGAGAGAGAGAGTTTTCTGACAGAAGATTTCATCATAATTGGGACTGGGAAGGGCTCTGATGTACAGACATCTCTGGGACTAATAGTCACTCACCCTAAGTTGGTTTTTGTTTTCTTTCTTTTGATAAAGCTTCTTTTTATATAATGAACTGCAGGCTTGCTTGTAGCCAGCCTGTGTCAGCATTCTTCCCCAGGTTCTCTGTGGAGATGGGGGAGGTGCAGAAAACCTAGAGGATTGAGGACATTCCCCAATGCATAGCTGGACCCTTCATATTGTGGGAAGGGCCAGTTGTGTGCATTGTGTACATGCCCATTCGTGTGCATGGCTTCCCTATTAGAATGTACACTTCTTGAGGGCAGGCACTATTTTTGCATTGTCTTTGTGCCTCTAGTACTTAGCACAGTGTTTGGCACATAGTAAGTGACTAATAAATGCTTGTTGGTCAGCGGATTCATTGACAAGTGCTATGTATCTAGCTGTGTAAATATTTTCTCTCTCTATTCAATAGTGAAATCCTTGAGAGGAGGGGCCAAGTCTTAACTAAATTCTATAATTCTCCAGCACCAACCGTAGAGGTCTATATAAATTGTTTTTTGGTGTTGTGGGATGGGGTTGTGGAGGTCACAGATTTCCAGCTTTGGGGGATGGAGGGAGGGGCTAAGCTCCAACTGTTAGTAACTGGAGAGTGGGGGGTCTAGACTAGGGAGCCCTGAGGTGACTGACTTGGGGCTGGACTGTGTCTTCAGGTTCCAGTCCCCAGGTCACCTTCACCAGGCAAGAGATGGGGCAGCTGTCCTAACACTGGGCTGGGCGGCTGCTGGATATCCAGGCCACCTCAGGACTGGAGAAGGACCAGGGACAAGCCACATCATCCCTGTGAGTCTAAGCAAGATTGAAGGGGCAGGCGTGGTGGGATCTCTGCAGGGTGGGCCCTGAGATGCAGGAATCCTCAGGGAGTCTTTCTGGGCAGGGTTGTTCTGGGCTGTCTTCACTCTGGGCCTGGGACTGAGCCAGAAATTTGGTCTCAAGAATGTTACAGCCCAATGGAGAGAAGGAACGTTTTTCCGCCTCTGGGTCTCACTCCTCCATCTCTCTAATATGATTAATCATGATAGCAGCTAATTTTCCAATCCAGGGATTTAGAGCGTTAGTGTGTATGGATGACATTCTCATTGCACAACAGCCCTGGGAAGGAGGGAATAAATTATTCCCATTTTATAGATGAGAAAAACAAGGGCTAAAAAGGCAAAGTGACTTGCCCAGAGTCCAGTGCTCTTTTCATCACACCACGCTGCCTATTTTTTCCTGGCTCTCTCTCTTGCCCTTTTTCATCATTTATGGCAGTTTCTCTGTCTCTATGTCTGTCTTGTTCCTTGTCATTTTGTGCCTTTCCCTTTTTCTGTTTCTGTGTATGTATCTCTGTCTCCATCAATCTCCCTTTCCCTCAGCGCCACGTTCTCTCTCTCCTATCTCCTGGTCTCTGTCTCTCTTTGTCTCTGTTTCTCTGTCTCCCTCTGTCTCTCTGTCTTTCTCTCTCTGTCTCTGTCTCTCTGTCTGTCTCTCTCTCTCTCTGTCTCTGTCTCTCTCTCCTATCTCCTATCTCCTAGTCTCTGTCTCTCTTTGTCTCTGTTTCTCTGTCTGTCTCTGTCTCTGTGTGTCTCTCTTTCTCAGTCTCCATTCTCCCTCTCTGTGCCTCTCTCCTTTTCTCTCTGCCTGTATGAATTGGTCTCTCTGCCCGTCTCTTTGTTTATCCAAGTCTCCCTTTCTCAGTCTTTTAATCTGCCATTATCAGCGGATGTCTCTGCCTCTCCCTCTGTCTCTCCCTATCGTCCCCTCTCTGTGACTCTTCTCTCTGCCTGTATCAATTGGCGACTCTCTGCCTCTGTCTCTCGACTTCCCCCTATCTCTCTGTTTCTGAGTCAGTGTCTCTGAGTCCCTAATGCCCACAAATGCTAAGATATTTAAATGTGGTATTTTCCAATCTAATCAGGGAGCAGGGGCTGCTGAGTGAGGCTCACATTTAATTTGATCTGTCGCAGGCTAGAGGAGGAACCGCTCATCACACAGGGAGACAATTAGGAGAATGTCAGGGCCACCCAGACCCCTCCATCCCTCCTCAGTCCCTCCTTCTTGACTGAGATCTCTGGGCAATAATAAAGGCAAGGCTTGCTGGCCTTCCCATTGGACCTAGCCCTGCACCTCCTCCCCCAATCCCAACAGGACTATGAAATCTTGGAATCTCAGAGGTCATCCCATATCAGTCTGTACATGAGCTGGAATCTCCCCCACCCCAACCTCCCTGACAAGTAAGCGGTCACCCAGGACCGACCCCATTGGGATGCTAAAGCTTCCTGGAGGAGGTGGTCGGGTATAGAGTTGAGAGACTGGAAGTTAGGGGTCAGTACTGGCTCTAAAGGTTAGAATTTGGGCTCCATTTTGGGTTGGAGGCCAGGTTGGGAGTCTGATGAGGGTTATTATGAAGTTTGGGGCTATGTCTAGACAAGGTTCAGATTCAGGTCTGAGCCACGGTTAAGGTCAAGTCCAAAGATGCTGGCTAGGGTAAGAAAGGTCTGACAGGTACCAGAAGTACCCAACTCTGCAGGGAGCCCGTTTTTCTTCTCCTCTGAAGCTGTCTTTCTTCTCAGCCCCCTCTCCAGAGTACACACCTCATCTTCCCCCAGATTCTATTCAACTTCATTATTTGCTGGCTCTCTGCTCACCTCCTGTAATTCAATCTACTCAACACCCTGGTCCTTCATTTATCATCTGGCTCATTCAGACATTTGCTGCATCTCTCTTCATCCATCCTCCTCCATCCTCCCTTCTCTCTTTTTACCCTTTGTTCCCTGCTATTCTCTTTATCTATGTCTCCAATTATCTGTCTGTAGCTCTCTCACTCCCTTTGCATCCCTTTTCTGTTCCTTTATCATCTCTTGGTATCTCGGACCATTTCCATCTCTTTCTCCATCTGTCACTATTTCTTGTCTCTTATGGTCTCTGTCTCTTTCTCTGTATTTTAGACTACTTCTATCTCTGGTTATCTCAATTTCTCACAATTTTTCTTTTTCTTCATTTTTCTGTTCCTTTCTTCATCGTCTCTCTGTTTCTTTCTGTGTCCATGTCCACACTCTGTCTTTGCTGCTTTTTCCCTGGTGAAAGGAGGAGTCCCTGCCCCTGGGGTTCCTTTTCTTCTCAGACTGGGCACTTGCCAGGATCTGGACCCTTTCCCTTCTCTCTTATTCTAGGTTCTACCCAGCAGTCTAGATCAATGAAATCATAAATCCAGTCCCAAGACTTACCAACTTCACAGAATTGTGAAGATCAAATAAATTAATGTATATGAAGTCCTTTGCAAACTTTAAAGTGGGAATTATTATCATCAGTAAATCCAATGCCCTCTTCTCAGACCTCATCCATTCTGCAGCATCTGACAATGTTGACCTCCTGGATACAGCCGCTTTCCCCTGGGTTTCCTGGCTCTCTTCTGGCTCTCCTGCTCTTCTGCCCACTCCCATCTCTGCCTCTTCTTCCCCCTCCTCTCCCCACATCCACATCTGTTTGACATCTCCCTCCATATATCCCATGGAACCTTGGCCTGGGAACATCCAGATCACCTGGACCCAAAGCCTGGATATTTCTACTTCCACGGCATCTCCTCTCCAATCACAGGGCTACTACTTTAATCTAAGTCCTCTTTAACCTTTGCCTGGACTGATGAAACAGCCTTCTAACTAGTAATAACTAATATATAGAATATAGCATAATGTAATATAATATAGCATAATATAATGTAAAAGAACATCATAACACAACACAAGATAAGATCATATAATGTAACATAATATGTAAAATACATGTATGTAATGTTCACATTATATTACATCATATTATACATGCAATGTAATATGTAAAATATCTATGTAATATATTACATCATATCATGTCATGTCATATATCATATCATACCTTATTATGTTGGAATTGGATGGCCAGCAGTTATAAATAATATGTAATAATAATAGATGTCAATATAATAACAAATATACAAATAGCTAGCATTTATATAATGCTCAAAGGTTTGCAAAGCGCTACACAAGTTATCTCTTTCATTCCTCACAACAACAGTCCTGTGAGATAGGCAGCATTCTTGCTCCCATGTTACAGAAGAGAAAACTGAGGCAGGGAGAGGTTAAGGAACTCATCAGGGTCACACAGTCAGTGTGGCAGAGGCGGGACGTCTTCCTGGCTCCAAAGTGTTGATTCCCCATGTCCTCCACCAGTGGTATTGAACTTGAATATAAATAGCCTCATACATAAATATCCCTGAAGCTGCATATTAACTTTGAAACCCACATATTAAAGTCATCTAAGTGCTATCATATTTTTATTTATTTGTTAAATATTTTCCTAATTACATTTTTGGGGGGAAGCACTCAGGGTTAAGTGACTTGCCTAAGGTCACATGTGGTCTGAAGCCAGATTTGAGCTCAGGTCCTCTTCAGTGCTCTGTCCATGGTGCCACCTAGCTGCCCCTCCCAGTTATAGTTTAATCTGATTCTGACCACACTAGGGAGTCTGTGGGTGTTTGCCACCTCTGCCTTTCACCACACTGTCTGATTCCTTGACTTATACATAGCAGGTGTTTAATAAAAGTTTGGTGAAATTGGATTATTAAATCATCTTCCTCCCCAATCTTGACCCTTTCTGCAACTTCCTAGTTTCTGTCGATGAGACTGCCATCTTCCTTGTCATGATCTTGGCATCACCCCGACTCTGCTTCCTCTCTCATCCCTACCCATCCTATCCCACTCCTTCTAGGCGCTCAGGGAATAGACAATACTTACATATGAAGCCATTGTCACCTCCATTAGGAGGGGAGAGGACAATGGGAGTTTGCAAGGGTGAGAGAGGGGTGGCTATTACAGTTTGTAATTCATAATCATAGAATTTCCAGTTAAGGAGAAACCTCAAAGTCTTTAGAGTCCAACCCCTTGGGGAAACCAGCCCAGAGATAGCATGTGATTTGCTCAAGGTCACAAAGATAATAAATACGATGCTGAGGTCCAAACCCAGGGCCTCTGATTCCCAATGCTGGTGTCCTTTCCTATTGCCTCACTATAGCAATGCCATACTTATTGTCATCATCATTATTAGATTATGGGACCTCAATGTAGAAGGGGCCTTAGATCCAATCCATTGATTTTTACAGATGAGGAAAACTGGGACCCAGAGGTATCAAGTGTCTTGCCCCAGGTTGCACAGGTAAGTTGCAGAGCTGGAATCTGCACCCAGGTTCCTTGTCTCCAAACCAATTGTTTTGGGTCCGTTTTCTTTATAGAAAGATCAGCTGTGTCTTTTCCTGGGTTGCCTAGTCTCTGCTCTTTCTCCATCTCTGTGTCTGCTCTGGTGCTTTTCTATTTCTGTCTGATTAATTAATAATTCATTAACAATAATAATGTTAATTATTATTACCTCAATGCAAAAAGAAGCTGTGATTTCATCCATGCGGGTATTTTCCCCCACCCGTGGTAGGTTACAGTCCCTTCATCAGTGGCCAATAGTCTTAGAAAGCTGCTTGAGACAAAAAATGCCACCCCATGGTGGTCCCCTGGTGATGAGGCTTGCTCAACCCTGGAAGGCTGGTCCTTGGAGGACAGACAAGAAGTTTTTTGCTAGGCCAATTCTCAAAGCCTTTCCAGCTTGACAGGACCTGCTAGAACTTTCCTTTCTGAAAATAAAGGCTTCTTGAGGGCAGGTGCTGTTTTTTTGGTGGGGGGGAAGAGAGGGGTTTTTGTCTAGTTTGTCGAATGGCAGAGAATTGAGAACCCAGGAGGCATCAGAGGAGTTGCATAGAGGATTAATTATTTAAAATGGACTAATTACTATTGTAAACAATTAATCGGTATTTTGTTGTTGAATCTCTGCCAGTTGGTGGGGAGAAGGAGAAGCAGTCCCACCTCCTGCCCTCGGGGAGCTCTCCTCCTCAGAGGAGCACACTCAGACCAGTGATCCCAGAGCTTATTGTCCGGCAGAGTCAGGGGAGAACAGACCCAAGCCCTGTCCTCAGGAAGCTCACGGTGTAATTGAAGAGCCAAGCTTTGCACAGGAAAGATGCTGGGCTGTGTGTGCTTAGGGAACAGACCATAAGGACTCAGAGAAGGAAGGGCTTCCCAGAGAAGGCTGGGCCTGGACAAACAGACTGGAACAGCATGGGTGAAGAGAAAGTGGGAGGGCTTCCTGGACAGGGAGAATGGTGTAAGGAGAGGCAGAGAAGGGAACAATGGTCTGACTGGTCTAACCAGAACCTAATATTCAAGTGTACCGGATGGGAAAGCATAGACTAATGAGAGCTAGGGGATGGATTACAATGGCCTTTGGTTGCCAGGCTAAGGAATTTGAACCTTATTCTGTGGATAATGTTGGGCCATTAGGGATTTTTAAGCAGGGAAGGGCCATGATCTGACCGATGCCTAGGAAGGTGTCTTTGGCTGCACTCCCAAGAAAGGAAAGGGCGGGGGAAACAGGGAGACCAGTCAAGAGACCATTACAATAATATAGGCAAGATATAAGGAAGGCCCGAAGTTAGCTATGGAGTGGAAAGGAGACGTGAAATTGTGGATATTATCGAGAAGACTTGATCAATCAGTCATCAAGTATGTATTAAGCACCAACTATGTGCAGGCACTTTACTAGCCACTGGGTGATACAAAGATAAAAATGAAGGTTTTTGCTCCTTAAATTCCCCCAGGACTGGACTAAGAGCCTAGAAGGATGGGAAACCCAGAAGGGCTGGCCCATGGTGGGTAGGGGGTGGGTACCACTCTCTCTGGTCAGGCCTTGACTCTACAAGTCCTACTTTAAGGTGTCTTACGGTCCCTTTTCAAGCCAGTCTGGGCTATAAACAGGAATGTGAGCTTCCCTTTGGGATGAAGCTTGCCTCTGGCATAGGCGCAGGAGGAAGAGTTGAAGCTGAGCCCTGGGGGGGCCCTGGGGTTGGGCAGCCCCCTGAACTGGGCTGCACATAGGAGACATAGGCCTTTGATGTGGACCTATAGTACTTTGATAGGAGAAGAGACTGGAGAAGACTCAGCCTGGAAATTGCCATCTCTCCATTTCCCTGCTCCCTTTCCCCAATATTAATAATAATTATAATCATGGCTGAATTTACATGACATTTTGGGTCACAAAGGGCCTTACATACAGTGTCTTCTTTGTGCTTCATAACATCCCTGGGAATGAGAAGTATAAAGTGTATTATCCCCATTTTAGAGATATCTAAACCAAGGCTTTCCCGTCTTTGGACCTGTCAGCTCATCTCCAAAATAAAGGGGTTGGATGAGAAGACATCTGAGCTTCCTTCGGGCTGTGAATCCTCTAAGAACCAAAAATAGAGAGCAGTGGATAGAATGCTGGCTTTGGGAAGACCTGGTGAGCCTGGGCAGGTCACTTAACTTCTACCTACCTCAGTTCCTTCATCTGTAAACTAGGCTTAACAAAAGCACCTATTTCCCAGGGTTGTTGTAAGGATTAAATGAGATACCATTTCCTTGTAAAGAGCATTGCCAACTTTAAATCGTTACAAAAATGCTTGCTATTATGATTATATTCACACACCAACCCTTGATATTTCCTGGCTGGGCTGCCATGGATTCGGATCCTTGATTTCCTGGTCTGGAAAATGGGGCTAATCACAGGTGTGGCGCCTGCTTCAGCAACATGATGGTAGTCAATGAGACAATGCATGGAAAATGTTTTGTAAAATGATAAAGGCCTGTCAGGGAGGATGACAAAACCCTTCTGAAAGGCAGAGGCAGGAATCTGCTGGGCCTCTTTCTGCTCTGCCCCAAGAGCAGACTCCTTCCTGCCTCCCTCCAGCCCTGGACTCTTCAGTCTTCCTGGTCAAGCCAACCAGGGCCTTTTGGCAGGGTCCTACAAGGGTATATGTATAAGGCAGCTAGGCCTCTGGGGACTTCCACATCCACTTCCCAGAGAGAAGCTCCCTGGTGTGTGTGGCTGGGGCTCTGAAGGGCCAAGGTGGATGGTTCACTCCCTCACCACCCACCCCCCTCAGCCTGAGTCTCAGCCTTTCTGGAAGCTTCCTTACCCCTGGCCAAGGCCCCCAGAGTCAGGGCCCCAAGGCTGTGTGTGTGTTGGGGGGCGAAGGGGGAGGAAGCGGCCTCTAGAGATACAATTGGCAGCCCCTCTGCCCTGGAAGCCTGGGAGCCGACGTGTGGGGCTCCAATTGCCAAGAAAGGCCTCCCCCGTTCCAGGGACAGAAGGGGGACTTTTATGTGCAATCTGCCCTGCTCTCCAGAAACCACTTACGTTTATGATGTTCATGAAATTTATTGCCAGTTGGCAAAGGCGGCTTCCCGGGCTCCTTGGCGGCGGAGCTGGCAGGCAGGCAGGGGGAGGAGGAGGGGGGAGACAGCCAACATCCTCGCACTCGAGTGGCATCAAAGGCTCGGCAACTTCCCCTCCTGTCCGTCGTCCTCAGCTCTAATGAGTCCCTAACAAGATGGCAAGGTTTCTTCTCCAGGGAGGGGGTGGGAGCTGGATCTGGGAAACCCCTCACTCCTGCACACTTCAGAGCAGAGGCCCTTGGCCCCCAGAAGACTCAATAGCACAATAGGGCCCTCCCCAATTCCGTTCTTCTCCTGTCTCCCCTCCTGCAGACCCCTTCAAAGACAGCGCTTGTCAGTATCTGCTCCCAGTGGTGGGGGAGGCCCACTCTGAGATCTGTGACTGTCTCCGTGTCCCCTGAGGTGTGGATCTGTGTTTCTAGAGGTACATGCACACATGTACCTTTGAATGAGTGTATGCAAGCACTCATCTCTACATGAGATCCAGGGCACTCTCATTCTATGGCCATGGGCTACAGGTGAGGATTGGTTGATGGAGCATGAGCAGATGGTGAGTCAATGGTAAGGTTAATAATCAATGACTATGGATTAATGAGTGGGAATAAGTTAATGGTTGAGGGTGAGGGGTGAGGGAGGCTTCACAGAATCACAGAGCTTGAGAACTGGAGGGATCTCAGCTGCCATCTTGTCTGAACCAGAGAACACAGAATGTTGAGCTTTAGCCAATGGGTTAATGAAATGAGTGAAAGTAGGATATTGGGTATGGAGGAGTTAATGGTTCCTCTCCTGCCCTTTCTGAATTTTCATAGGCCTTCCTCACTTGGCCCTTTTTGTTAAATTTCACTTGTGACTGCCCAAAGGAACAATCTCCATGCTGGGAGACCCAGGATGGTTAGTTGGGGCCGGTGAGGGAATACTTGGTGAACAGCTGGAGGAAGCTTTCTATCTTACCTCATGAGCACTCATTGACCCCACTTCTAAGGAAGCCATGTGCCTAGGCAAGAGTCTGTTAGCCTGTCCTCTTGTCATTTTCGGTGGAGTCAGTGGTTAGTCGATAAGACTCCAAACTCCTACCAGGGACCCTGAAGAGATGGACTAGAAAGAAAACCAGCTCTCCCCTTTTCACTCAATCAGGGACCATTAGCCTGTAAAAAGGAACTTAGGCTATTTGCCCTCTTTGGGGTCCTACCAGCTCTAGGATTTCAGGGTCCCTGGAGAATTGTCATCAAAAGATACCTTGCTTTCTCCAACTCCAGGCCTGTAGTGAATCCTGGAACCCCGGGAGTCCCCAACTATGTCTTCTGGTGCCCCCAAGGATATGGGCACCATCACCATCACCGTCAGCATTGCAGCCACCATTGTCACTACCCCCAAGGCAATCATTCATCAGTAGCATCCTCTTCCACATGGGGTCTCCTGCTCTTTAGGGTTCTCTCTGGGATAGTCAGGCTGCTATAGTCTTCAACATACTGAAACTGGCCACTTACCTCCAAGTTTGCCTCAGGTTCCAATGCCCCAATTACCTGTTCCTTCCTTATTTCCTCCAAATCCTTCCCTTCCCCCTTCCCCTCCCCCAACCCCTTGCTTCCATCCCGGGTCTTCTAAGGGCCCATCGAGCTGTGCCAATTGCAGGGAGGCCCAGCCTTGAAAACTAGCTAGTGGGAGTGCAGCTTTGGGGGCCAGGGAGCAGTGGGGTGGAAGAAAGGAGCAAACTGCCTGCTAGCTCCCTTGGCCCCCTCGCCGGCCCCCACACTGCTGGGCTTCCAGGAAGCTCATTAATTGCAGGGCACCATTCAACAAGAAGGATGAGGCCCGGGAGTTCTTCAGCTCATTAGCCGGGGAGCTGAACAGTATGTGTGAGATTAGCAGTCACCTGAGCACCTTGATAATTTCATAATTATTGGGCCTAATGGCTCTGGCTCTACCACCAAATGGTTTTAACCCCTCATCTGCTGGGGCCAGAGATGCCCGGCTGCCTAAGGGTGGTGGGGGGAGCAGGTCACCTGTACAGAAGCCTCCAGATCCCCTCCCTCTGTCTCCAAACTCGTGTTTACATGAGAAAAGATTCTCACCCCCAAAGGAGATGAGTGGGAAGAGGAATTTGTAAGGAGGTTGAGACTTCCCAAGGGTGCCTCTGTGTGAGAGCCTGTAGTGAGTGTGTGTACGTGCGTATGTGTGTGTGTGTGTGTGTGTGTGAGAGAGAGAGAGAGAGAGACAGAGACAGAGACAGAGAGATAGAGAGACAAGAGAGACAGAGAGAGACAGAGACAGAGAGGGAGAGAGAGAGAGACAGAGACAGAGAGACAGAGACAGACAGGCAGACAGACAGACAGACAGAGACAGAGACAGACAGGCAGACAGATAGGCAAACAGACAGACAGAGGCAGAGACAGACACAGCCAGAAAAAGAGAGAGAGAGATAGGAGAGGAAGGAAGAACTCGACAGATTAGGAAAGATGGTCTCTGACCTCTCTGTGGGTGCTGATATTCCATTTTATGCTTTATCATTCTTTTAGTCTAAAACTTCTTCCAGTTCTGACATTTTCTATTCTAAGGTCCCTCTGAGCTCTGACTTTCTGCGTTCTAAGGCCCCTCTTAGCTCTGACATTTTCTGTCCCAAGGGCCCTTCCAGCTCAGACATCCTGTGTTCTGAGGGCCCTCTAAGCTCTAACATTCTGTGTTTTAAGGTCCCTCTCAGCTCTGACATCTTGTGTTCTAAGGCCCCTCCCAGCTCTGACATCTTGTGTTCTAAAGTACCTTCCAGCTCTGACATTCTATGTTCTAAGGGCCCTCCTAGCTCTAATATGCTGTGTCCTAAAACCCCTTCCAACTCTGACATTCTGTGTTCTAAGCTTCCAGCTCTAGTATTCTGTGTCCCTTCCATTCTAGCAATTCAATTTTTAAAGTTCCTTTTTTTAAGCTCTAATATTTATGTTCTAAGGGCCTTTCTTACTCTGGCAATCTATGTTCTAGAATGCTTCTAGATCTGACATTTGGTGTTCCAAGTGTAGGGGGTGATATATCTGTGTAACTATAAGTATGACTATGTTTGGGATGGGAAAGGGGGATAGATTTTGCCAAGTGTTATCTCTTGGCATCCTCAGGCAGTAGGGTCTGTCTATGCTTCCTCCCCCGCCTGCTCCTAGAGTTCTAGCTTCAGCTTGCTTGGTATGTGGGAAGCCAGGCTCTAGTGGGGAGAGCCCAGTACTTGGAGAGGTGGATCTGGAAATAACATTGAGTTCTCTCTGGGATTCTGGTTCCTGAAATGGGTTTTGCTAGCAGGTGGGGACAGAGGGTTTTCTGGGGGAGAGAGGATATTTCTGAGATTCTCTGTTCTGGGGTGATGGAGGCTGGGCTGGGGCAGGCTACAGGCCGAGCTGGGCTCTGGGTTCAGAGCTTGGCACTGGCAAGGGTTGAACTTGGAAAGTGGCTGGGCTATGCCTGGCTAGGTAATGACAGCAGAATGGAACCCGTGAACTGAAACCTTCCATCTCTCCTGAGCAAATCCCCAACACAAGGTGGAGAAGGTTATGTCTTGGTTCTTCCTTTCTCCAACACGGATCCCTTTTAGAGGGAGAGCAGAAGGATAGGGAAGGCTCCAGCTCCACAGTGTCCTGATCCCCAGGACAGGGACAGGCTCTGAAAACTGGGCTGACAGAGCAGGTGGAGGGAGAGGCCTCACAAAGGCTGAGTTCGAATGGACAGAAAGGAGAAGGGGTCCTCCCCAGCATAGCTGTCTTGTTTTGGGCCCCCTGACAGCCACCCCCCACCCCCATCTGCCAACAAACACCTGCAGCTTGTGTTCTCACTCTGGGTCTAGAGGTGAAAGATGTGATGAAGGGAAAGCTACATTTCACTGGAGAGAAACCACAGAATGCCAGAGCTGGGGGGGTGGGGCACTTAGAACACAGAATGTCAGAGCTGAGGGGGGCACTTAGAACACAGAATGTCAGAGCTGGGAGGGGCCTTAGAACAGAGAATGTCAGAGCTGGGAGGGGCCTTAGAACAGAGAATGTCAGAGCTGGGAGAGCCCTTAGAACACAGGATGTCAGAACTGGTAGGGGCCTTAAAACATATGGAATGCTAGAGCTGGGTGGACCCTTAGAACACATCCGAATGAGAAAGACTTCGATTTCATCTAGTTGAATCTCTTCATGCAGGCAGCTAGCTGGTATAGTGGATAGAGTTTTAATCTTGGAGTCAGGAAGATCTTCGTTCATTCATCTCTACTCATTCTTGGGCAAATCACTTAACCTTTTTTCAGCCTCAGTTTCCTCATCTGTAATATGGGGACCATAAAAGCACTTCCCTCCTAAGGTTGATAGCAAATGTAAAGCGCCTTGAAAACTTTAAATGCTATATAAATGTATGCGTATTATTTTGCAGAAGAGGAAACTAGGCCCCAGAGAAAGGAAGTGACTTGGCCAAGGTCACCCTGCCTAGTTAGAGGCAGAGGCAGGACCAGGTGTCCTGGCTCAGAGTCTGGGCCTCTTTCCGCCTCGTGAATTGCCTCTTGAGGAAAAGTCTGGGCTGCAGGACCCGCAAATGCATTATAGGCACTTAAAAAGCCAAGCCATCCTGTCTTCTCTCTTTGGCATAAATAATGGCTTTTTTATGAATAAATCATGCAGCTGAGGCTCCAGGGAGAAGGTACTTGGTGTGTGGAGTCGGGGGTGGGGGGAGCTGCTGGGGTTTGCAGCCTTGCCCTTCCTTAGAGACCTCTGCCCTGAAGGATATAGGGGCAAGGGGCAGGGTGTGGGAGTGGGGGCAGAGTACTTCTCTCCTTCCTCCTCCCTCCCTCTCATGCATGCTGATAGCGCCCCATCCTCAGGAGTCCCAGGCTGGACCAAGGCCTTGGGTTGAGGTATCCATGGGTGTGGGGGGGGTGAGGGTGGGGGAGATTCTGGGGTTTGCAGCCTTGCCCTTCCTTAGAGACCTCTGCCCTGAAGGATACAGGGGCAAGGGGTGGGGGGGTGGGAGTAGGGGCAGAGTACTTCTCTCCCTCCTCCTCCCTCCTCCCAATGCATGCTGATAGCGCCCCATCCTCAGGAGTCCCAGGCTGGACTGAGGCCTTGGACCGGGGCATCCAAGGGTGTGTGTTTGGAGGGGTGAGAGTCTTCCCAAGGAGCAAGAAACCTTCCTTATCTGGAACCTCTCATAGCAGGAGGGGAATTGCTTGCCTTTACCCAGACCAATTCCCTATCCTGTACCCCGACACACACACAGCCACCAACAAAGGTACACATAGACACGTATAGCACAGTGAGCCTGGGCTGGGATGCTGAGGTCCGTGAGAACCCAGAGATCCTGTGGACATGTAGCTGTACACACTCAGATGTCTGTATAATGCTGGGCCAGGCCCACAGCTTCATCCTCCTTTGACTCCCACCCCTCACTCTCCTTCTCTAGCCCCCAAGAATGCTAGAATCTTCATACCAGCGACTTCCAACATCCTGAGAATATTTAAAACAATTTTATTCATGAAAATATGCTGTACAATGCACTATACACGGCCTTTACATGGTACACACGCACACGCACACACACGCTAACGGCACGGCCACGGTACACTGCCTACGATACTTGCGCGGGAAACGACCGCGCCCACCCTCCCCCCCCCAGACCCAGACTGGACACTTATAAATATGGGGGGAGGGTTGGTGTTGGGGGGGTAGCTTAAGGAAGGGGAATTTTGGAGGAGGGCCTGGCAGGACGAGCCAAGGGAGAGCTGGATATGAGCAGGCAGAGGGCCTGGCCAGGCCAGCAGTGCGGGCTGCTTGGGAAGGGACCCACTAAATAGGGATACTCCCTGAGGGGCACTGGGGAGGAGCCCTGGGGCACAGGACCACCAACTCCAGAGTTCACTCCAGTCTGGCCTGCCCACCCCCTCTTTTTCCCCAGCCCTCAGCCCCCAGCCCCCAGCCCACCAGCCTCTTCAGCCTTTCCTGACCCAAGGGGGAACACAACGCTTATCACCACACAAAGCAGACACGACAACCCCACTGTACTGCACAGCGGCACAAGACGGGCCCGGTTGGGGGTGAGGCCTAGGGGGTGGGTGAGGGAAGAGGGCTGGGGTCTTGGAGCTCAGGGCCTTGGGCCCTCCCTCCTCCTTGTAGCCCCTTGCGGTCTTGCTCTCTAGGCCCAGGAATCTGGGCTACTAGGGCTTGGACCGAGTGTTCCATATAAGGACTAGGGAGAGGGGAGAGCCCTGCAGCAGGGAGGAGCCAGGGGACCCTTGAGGGATGTGCAGGGAAGCTTGGGGAAGCTGGGCTAGGCCCCTCTCCTCCCCACGGCAGCAGCAAGACAGAGTCTCCCAAGCCCAGCCCAGCCCAGGCAGGCCCTTCCAGGAGCTCTCACAGTCCAAGCGGTGAGATGTGGGGCCCAGGAGGGAGGGGCTGGCTCCTGAACTGTCCCCAGGAGTCAGCAGGAGTCCTGGAGCCCCCCCTTCCCCCCTGGGGCCTCCTTCAGCCAGGCACCCAGCTCTGGTTGGGAGGTGGGGGTCCGCTGGGCAGGGCGGCCACAGCCAAGCTGCTGGGTGGTGGGGGCAAAGCCGAGTCGAAGTTGAAGTCCATCTCGTCGCTGTCCATGAAGTCATTGAGAATGATAGACTCAACATCACACTCTAGGCTGCCACTGAACATGTCCAGGTCGAGGTCAGCGGGGAAGCGGTCCTGGCCGGCCAGCGGCACGTGGCCCCCAGTGCCTGCTGTATAAGGGCCCTGAAGCGCTGCCTCCAGCAGGCCAGTGGGCCCTGCTGGTCCACCTCCGCTCCCATACGGGGCTGGATGGCCTGGGTGGGCCAGTCCTCCAAGGCCGCACGCATCGCCAGGCAGCGTCATAAGGCTGATGGGGTGAGCTAAGGCACTGCGGCTGGGTGGGGGATGGCCATGGGCTGGATACACTGCCGCCGCCGAGAGTCCCAGCTCCCCGGGGCCCCCGCCTAGGAGGGAGCCAGATCTGTGGGGCCTGGCTGGGGGGAGTGGGGGCGGCCCAGCTGGTGAGGCCAGCAGGCCCTGCAAGGGCCCAGGCCGGAAAGGGGCGAAGGCTGCCTGCTTGTTTTCTTGGATTGTCTGCATGGGCAGGCGGCGCAGTGGGCCCAAGGCAGGCTGGCTGTAGATAGTCCCACAGTAGGAGCCCCCCAGGCCGCTGCTGCCACCGGCTGCACCCCCACACTTGGCACTGAAGGCGTAGCCGTGGGCTGGGGGGACACGGGCCCGTAAGCCGGGCGGTGGTGGGGGCGGTGGGCTCAAACCATAGCCGTCCCGGAGGTCATCCAGGAGGCCATCGGCCAGGCCTGGCTCATGTAAGCTGAGAGGCCCGGCCAGGTCAGTGAGGCGGGGTAGCTCCACAGAGCAGCGGGCACCCAGAGCTGGTGACAGGGCACTCGAGGGACTGGGGTACATGAGTGGCGAGGAAGGGGCTGCTTCCTCATCCTCCAACTCATCTGGCTGCCCCCCACCCGCCAGCAGTGGGGAGATGCGGGAGCCCAGCCCTGGTGGCGGTGGGGGTGGGGGTCGACCCCGGAAGTCAGCCCAGGCTTCGAAGTCATCGCTACTGGCTGGGCCAGGGCCAGGGCCAGGGCCATGAGAGACGGGACTGGAGGACCACTTGGCAGCAGGTGGGGGGGCCCCTGGTGGGCTGTGGGGCCCCCGCTCAGTCCCGACTGCCTGAATCTGCTTCTTCTTGCTGGCCTTACCCTTGATGCGCAGAAACTTGCTGGCATTGTCCATAGATACAGCACGGCGCCGGGGCGTCTTGCCTGTCTTGCCTCCTTCGGGGTTCAGCATCCACCAAGAACTCTTGCCTGTGCCCTCATTCTGCACTCGGATAAAACGAGTATGCAGAGATAGGTTGTGCCGAATGGAATTCTGCAGGGGGGAGGAAGAAGAAAGCAGGGAATGAGGAGGACAGAGATGGGGAGAAAGGAGAGGAGAGATAATGGGGGAGAGATTTGAGAGATAGGAAGAGAATGAGAAAGAAGGACAATATAGAGGAGAGATGAGAGAGAGAAAGAGGAAGAGAGAGGATAAAGAGTGGAGAGATGGGAAGAAAGATGGGATGAGAAAGGAGAGGAGGGAGTGGGAGGGAGATGAAGAGATGGAGAGAGGAGAGATGGGGAGAGAGGGAGAAAGGAGAGGAGAGATGGGGAGACAGGGAGAAAGAAAGGGAGAAATATGAAGGAGAGAATTGGTGAGGAAGATTGAAAGAAATTAGGTGGGGGAGAAAGGGAGAGAAATGAAGATGAGGATCAGGAGAGGAAGAAAAGGGAAGGGAAGGCGAGAAAGAAGAGCTCTGGTCAGTGGGGGATCAGGAGAGAGAAGACTGCCCTTCCCTCCCCACCCCCAGTTGCCTGAACACCAGGCCTCCCTTCCCCCTCCATGGGGCTCACCTTAACCAAAAATGGAGGACGGAGGGGGCAGACAAGCACTGCAGGGATGTTCCTGCTCCTTATATAAGCTGCCTCTCCCCAAAGGCATGGGAGACAAACAACAGAGGAATGTCCCAGAACCGACCAGGGGCATCTTCCTAAGAAGGGGGCTTCCAGGCTGGGCCTTGGGGACGGCACGGTGTGTGACAGCACCAGATGGCACACCAAGGAGTGCTCCACCTCTGGTCTCCCCCCACTCCATACCCTTATAAAGATTAGGCCTAGAGGGATGTCGGAGGTCATTTAGTCCAACCTCATTTTGGATTTTTTTTTTGCCTTTCTCTGTCTCCCCAGTGCTCAGCACAGTGTCTGGAACACAGTAAGCACTTAATAAATGCTTGGTTGACTGATACCCAAATGAGGAAACTGAGAAATGAGGTAGTAAGTGAACTGGATCCTAAAAGTCTTGTTGGCAGTGACGTCCTAGACCTCACCTTGGCAGGAGGGGTGGCAGGTATGCTGGGAGCTAGAGTGGAGGATGAGGACAGGATCCTGGGCCCCGTGGGAGCCACCAGGAGCCCAGAGTCCATACAGGGCGTAGAGGCCAGAATCTTCTCATTACTACATTTACAGGGTCGTCCCAGGTCTTGGGAGAGGAGTGCTTTCCATTTGACAGTGGGGAGGTGGCCTTTCCCCTTGGCAACCTGGGGATTCCCTCAAAACAGGGAAGGAGAAAACCAGGGAGAGGATGATCTGACCTCTCTCCAGCCCTGTTTCCTGGGAGGCCAAGCAGGAGCACTTTCTATTAAGGGGCAGATCAGGAGGTGAGGGGCACAGATCATCTCTGTTCTCACAGCCTTTTGTGATCCCCCAGGGGCCTTAAGGCTAGCTGCAGCGGTGTGGTGTAAGGCTGGAGGGACTGACTGAGCCTGGGAGACCAGAAGAAAGGTAAAGAAGGGGACTCCACTGAAGGGACCTGAAACCACGGACAGCTCCCCTTGCCTGCCACAAACACCTGATTCTTCCCACTCTTAGGTGGGGGTGGAGGGGTTGACCAAGGTGAGTAGGAGTCCTCAGGGAAAAGCTTCAGCCTCTCCTTCCCTCCCTGCCATCTAGGGTCCCTGCCCCAGTCCCTGGTGGTGGGAGATCCTGAGGGGCCTTCTCCCCAGCCTCCCCACACGCACATACCATCCAGCACATTATGTAATGGTTCCTGACTCCCACCCGATGCCTCCCTCTCCTCGCCTGGCACAGTGCCAGCAGCCCGCAAATCCGGGCTCCAGAAATCAATCTCGCAGTGACTGATTAAGCCCTGTTTAGAACTAATTGCTCCTTCGTGTGTGGGGAGAATAAATTACGTGCTTTAATTTCACAGCTTTAAAATGCAACTGCAGGTAGGGAAGGCCATTAACCCTTTGCAGGAGGGGCGGGGGGGGGGGGGGGGGGGCAAAGGAAGGAAGGGGGAGATACCTGCCGGGCATTTCAGGAAGGGTCAAGACAGGTCTAGGCTGCTCTGAAGGTTCCTAAGCAGAAGAGGCCTTGGCTGTGGAGAGAGGCCTGGGTCCCACCAAAGGGGTCCAAGACTACACTTGGATCCTATGGAGCACCCTGTTCCCCACGTAGATCTTCTGACTCCAGAGAAGCTGATTCCTCAGGCCTTACAGAGGCATGCCCAACTCACTGTGATCTACTGAACCCCACAGACACCCCAATTCCCTCAACCCCACGGAGATCTCTCAAGATGTGTGATCAGAACACATCTAGAATTCTGGGCTTGGTCCCAGGTACCATGGTTTAGAAGGACATTGAAAAGCTGAGGCTTGTCCCAAGAAAGATGCCCAGGCTAATGAAAGTCCTGGAAGTACAACTCTCTGAGGAGCTGAAGAGTTGAGGGACAATGAACCTGGAGAAGAGAAGGCTTAGGGAAGGCAAAATTCAAGTGGCTGGAGATCTTCTATAAGAAAGAGGAATCAGATGCATTCTGCTTGGCCTCAGAGGGCAGAACCAGAAGTAACAGGTGGAAACTACAGGGGATCAGATTTAGGCTCAATATAAGGGAGAATTTTTTCTAATCAGTGCACTGTCCCACAATCATGAACTGCCCTGAGAGACAGTGAGTTCCCTGTCACTGGAGGTATTCAAAAAGATTAAAAGACAACTTGTCTAGGGTACTGTAGAGGGGCTTTCTAGAAGGAATTAAATTAGATGCCAATTAAGATTAGAGGATTGTAGATCTGGAGCTCAAAGGAGTAGACCCCAGAGCTCAACTAATCCAAATGCCTTATTTTCCAGATGAGGAAACTGAGGCCCAAGTAAGTGCCAAAGTTCACAGTGACATGACATCAAGAGGTGAGAATTGAACCTGAATCCTCTGACTCCAGACCTGAGAGCTCCCTCCTAACTCTAAGACCCTATGAATCAGATGTGCCTATTCCTACAAAGGGATCCCACTTACCAAAGTCTCAGGTAAGGCCTTCAGTGCCAGCTCGAGTCTTTCCCTTCAAACACTTTCCCACTTCACCCCATACAGCCTGACCTGACACCTGGCCGTGTCCTAACTGGACCTCCATCTCCAGGCTCAACCCCTTTGCCCTTGGCTACCTACAAGCCTACCGTGCTCCATGCAGGCCCCCACATGGAACAAGCATTTGTTAAGTACCTACTATGTGCCAGGAACTATACTAAGCACTCTACGAATAGTGTTTCCTGGGATCCTCGCCCTGGGAGGTAGGTACTGTTATTATCCCCATTTCGTAGTTGAGAAAGACAAAGGTTAAGCAACTTGCCCAAGGTCATGGAGCCGGTAAGTGTCCGGGCTGCATTTGAATTTAGGTCTTCCTCACTCCATGCCTATCCACCGCACTGCCTAGCTGCCTCATAGCAAAGAACCAGTGGCCCTGCTGACCCCCCACAAACACCATATTAACTTACAGTGTCCTGAGAGGCAGTGGGGTTCAGAGGTTAGAGTGCTGGATGTGGACTTAGGAAGATCTGGGTTCAAATCTCATCTCAGACTATGTGACCCTCTCTGGGACTTGATTTCCTCATTTGTAAAAATGAGAAGGTTGGCCTTGTCCATCTCTAAGACCCCTTCCACCCCTCAATCTCTGAGCCTCTTTGCATAACTGTTTAATGGTTTACAGAGCCCTATCTTCACACGCCCTCCCTGGGAGGAAGTGTGAGCTGCTGTGGTCAGCAAGGTCCGGGGTCTAGGACACGGACTTTCACAGTGACCCCTCCCCCAGCAAAGCCCAGAGAAGGCTCCCCCACTGGGAAGAAGATGACCTAGAAGAAGTCACAGACTCATTGACCCCTAGATCTGGAAGGGCCATTTTACAGATGAGAGTCACAAAGGTGGAGGGGCTTACCCAAGGTCACATGGCCAATAAGGAACCAACTTACCTGAGACTTCCTCCTCCTCCTGCTGGTTCTGCCCCCTGAGGCCAAGTAGAAGAAATTTAATCCTTCTTTTCTGTAATAATTTTTCAAATTCTTGAAGATTCAGATTTCAAAGACTTGGGAGTCAATTCCGGGTCTCGGTAGGCAAACCCAGGACTCATCCCACTCTATTGCACTGTCTCTTTGTCCCTTAGAATCTCAGGGTCTGGAGGGACTTTGGAGGCTGCTGATCCAATTCATACAAGTCACCTCCCTGGGCGAGTAGTGTCCTAGCCTTTGCTTCAAGACTCCCAATGGGGAGCTCACTACCTTCCTTGGGCAGCTCATACCACTTTGGGGTAACTGTCATTATTAGGAACTTATCTGTACATGGAACCAAAATCTATTTCTCTGCAACTTCCCCCCAGATGCCTCTAATTCTGTCCTCAGGGACCACACAGCACAAGGACTAATTCCTCTGTCCCGGGACAGCCCTTCAAATACTAGAAGACAGCGGTCTTGTTCCTCACAAGTCTTCTTCAAACAGAAGATAAAGATCCTCCTTGCCTTCAGTTGATCCCCAGATGACATGGCGTCCAGTCACCTCATCATCTTGGTTGTCCTCCATAATCTGGGTCTCAGTGATTCCTGTTCCCTTCTCTTCGGCTCACCATCGACAATCACTTCCCTTCCAAGTCTCAGAATGTGAAGTGTCCCTCCTACCCATCGAAGCAAACCTCTCAATCTGTGCTCTATGTATCCCAGTGATCAAATGATCTAGCAGGTATGGATCTCTAGGTGGCACAGCAGATAGAGCCCTGGTCCTTAAGTTAAGAAAACCTGAGTTCAAATCCAGCCTAAGACACTAGCTGGGTGATCCTAGGGAAGTCACTGTGCAGGGTTACTGTAAGGAAAGCACTTTGCAGACATCCAAGGGACACATCAGTGTAGTTACCACGATCATTTAATCTACTTTTTTTCTCCCCCTTCCTTCCAGTCTCCCTTGTTAGAGCTAAATCTTTTAGCTATGCAGCTAAAGTGCATCTGTGGATTCGAACACTGGATTTGAAATTGGGAAAACCTGCATCTGAGTCCTGATGCAGCTAGAGATTTGCATTCGATAGATACTAGCTATGTGACTCTGGGCAAGTCACATAAATTGTCTGAAGCTTAGTTTCTTGATCTGGAAAATGGGGAGAACACATCTACTTTATAGGGTTGTCGAAAGGGTCAAATGAGATAATGTATATAGTCTGATGCAAACCTTAAAGTGCTACATAATTATATATATGTGTGTGTATATATATATATATATACATACATATATGTATGTATTCAGGAAGATTCATCTTCCTGAGTTCAAATCTAGCCTCAGACACTTATTAGCTGTGTGACCTTGGGCAGGTCACTTCACCCTGTTTGCCTCAGTTTCCTCACCTGTAAAATGAGCTGGAGAAGGAAATGACAATGTACTCTAGATTCTTTGTCAAGAACATCTCAAAAGGGGTCATGAGGAGTCAGACACAACTGAAAAATGACTGAAGAACAAATAATATAAATATATTCTATATGGATCTCATCTAAATGCGAGACCTTGAAACATTAACCATTGCTATTCTTAACTCAGCACATCTTCAATCTCTCCCTTCCTCATGCCTATAAAAGGTCTTCCAATCCTTCAAAAAAGAAAAACAAAAACCCACCAGCACCTTTCCTTGACCCTGCTAATTTCTGAAGCTTCCATCCTCCTCCCCTCCTAAAGCAACTACATTCCCTGCCTCCACTTCTTCATCCCTCATTCTGCAAGTCCTTACAAGCTGGCTTCCCCATCGCCATCCAACACCCTTTACTGCCTTGAGTCTTGGGTCTTCCCCCCTCCCACCTTTCTTTTGTCACAAAACTACCTTTCTGTTTCATTCATTAGGAGGAGAGCCCAGGATGGCTGAGGGGGAAGGAGCCCTGGGTGGAGGCCTGGGAACTCTGTCTGTGCCTGAGGGGTTTGGATGAGACAGCTGGGTGCATTCATGGTTTTCTCTTCTGAAGGTCCCCCAAACACAGGCTCATTTTTCATTCCTATTCTAAAGTCTTCCAAATATTACTGTCTCTTCCCTACCCTCACCTGCCTTGGCCTCTTGGCCACAATTCCAGACCTGTATCTCCAGCTTCTTGTTACATGCTTTTCCCTGGATATCCCACCAAAAAAGTTAAAACTCAACATAACCGTTTGTTGTTCAGTTGTTTCAGTCTTGTCCAACTCTTCGTGGCTGCATTTGGGGTTTTCTTGGCAAAGATACTGGAGTGGTTTGCCATTATAATCTTATAATTTATAATCTTCCAAAAGCAGCTCCTTCTCCCAACTTCCTTAGTACCACCAACTTCCCAGGTACCCAAGCTTAAATTCTCAGAGGCATTAAAGGCTCCTCCCTCTTCTGCACCCACCGTATCTGATCACTCACTAAATCCTTCCTTCAAAACAGTTTTCTCATCTATTCCCTTCCCTTCTCTGTTCTCACAGCCACCACCTTATGCAGCCCTTCATCATCTCTCTCTTCGATTACCATAACAGCCTTTCAGTTGGCCTTCTTTCTTCCTGTTTATCTGGCACATGGTGGCCAAAGATGTCTTCCTCAAGCCCACATCTGACCTCTTCACACCAGTGCTCAAAAATCTTCAGTGGCTCCCACTGTCTCTAGGATAAACTCTAAAATTCTTTAGTTCTGGATTTAATACTTTTCATGATCTGGAAGTACACTTCTACCATTTATAGTGTGACCTTGGGCAGATCACTTAACTTTTCTGAGATGGCTTCCTCACATGTAAATTGAGAATGCCGGGCTAAGGTCAAGCGTCCAGTTCTGATAGTCTATGAGTTGTGGTGTGGTGGAAAAGGCTGGAACTACAGTCAAAGACACCCAACTGGAGTCCTACAGCCTTATTGTGTAACCTTAGATATGACACCTTTCCTCTCTAGGTCTTCTTTTCCTCATCTGTAAAATGAGGGAAAGAATACATCTAATTCCTACCTTACAGGGTTATTGTAAAGAAAATGCTTTGTAAAACTTGAAGGGCTATAGAAATATAAAATATTATATTATCATTATCATGCTTTTCAGACACAGTTGGTGGGAGAGGAATGGGAGCAGGCTGAGGCCTGGCTTGCCTGCCCAGGCTGGCTGCTGGCTTGGGGATGATGCCTCCCAATAGGCCTAGGTTCCCCCAGGACAGAGACAGAGATGAGCTTCGGTGCCTGGCAACCCTTCCCCCATACAATGGGTCCCAGGGGCTCACTCCACCTCTTTCCCCCTCTCTAACACTGCACCTGGCTACCCTTAGCCTCGCTCCCTGTAGGTGATCCCCTAGGAGTTCCCCATACTCACCACCATCCCTCAAGGGAGCATCCCCTATGTAAGATGCCTCCTCCCCTGACTTGCTACAGAAGCCATAGAATGCACCCAGGTGTCTCTTCCAAACTACAGGGAGAGAAACTGAGACCCAGAGAGAAGGAGAAACTCGTTCGATGTCACATGACAGGGTTTGGATTATGACCCAGATCTTACTCCCTGTCCAAAGCTCCCAGGGTACAAAAGGCATGTGGGAGTTGAGGCCAAGTTCCCAGAACTCCTACTGCCCCCTCAGGCACAGAGCTCCTAGGCCTCCACCCAGGGCTCCTTCCCCCTCAGCCATCCTGGGCTCCTTTCACATCACATTCCCTTACCCCCTCCAGGACCGGAAGCTCCAGGAGAAGGAGGAAGAGGGAGACTTTCTAGACTCACAGCCTCTTCCAGGCAGTTGTAAGCAGGCCTCCTGGGTGCTGTTGTCTAGCAACCTGTCACCATGAAGGGCAGAGGCCTCATCAGGCCCAGATTTCAGAGCCCTCAAGTGGTGGGAGCTGGGGAGGCAGGGGTGGAGGGAAGTGTGGGGATAGGGGTCCAGTGAAGAAAAAACTGAGCCTTGGCTTGTGCCTTAACTGGAGGGGTGGGTTGGGGGACAGAGTAAGGGGAGAACATAGCCCCAGACAGACATACAGAAAAAGACTGGCACGTTTTCCCCTGAGCCTGTTAACAGATGTAGAAGAAAAATCTCTTGCTGGGTTTCATGGACCCTTTTCTCCAAGTCCAAAGCCAAGATGATCCTGGACTTCTTCCCCTCCCCCCACCAAAAAGCAAAACCTCCCTTTGGGAGGTAGATTTGCAGGGAGCAGAGAGAACCCCAAGAATCTTCCCCAAACCCAAGTCTCACAGCTGTAGGGTCAAGGCCCACTGTACTTTGGCCCTATCCTTCAATGGCATTATAGCTTAGGATACCCTAGGAATAAAATGCAAAATCTTCTTTACCTGGTCCTACCACCTTATTCATCTGACAGCTTCACATTTACTCAATAGTAAAAATCTTTTACCCTTAAGAGTGATAGGATCCTAGAGTTAAAGCTGGAAGAGACCAGTCTACCCCACCTCATTTGGCAGATGAGGAAACTGATGCCCAGAGAATTAGAATAACTCGACCAAGTTCATAGGGCTAAGACAGAATTCAAACCCAGGCCCTTTGCCTCCTCCATCACAGCAAGCTGGCTCTTTTGTTCAACAGTCCAACCTCATTTATCCGGTAGCATGACTTCATTTATCCAACAATACCACAACCTCTGATAATATGACCTTATTTTGAGACAGTTTGTTGTAGAGGTAAAAGCACTGGACTTATAGTCAGGAATACCAGATTTCAAACTCCAACTTACACACTTCCTGGCATGAAAGCCTGGGCAAGTAATTTTACTAACTCTGAGTCTCACTTTCCTCATTTGTAAAATGGGAATGAAGACACCTACCACCCAGGGCTATGAGGATCAAATGAGATAATGTCTGTAAAGGGCTTAGCACAGTGCCTGGCACAAAGCAGGTGCTTCATAAATGTTAACTACCTCTCTGTTTTTTAAGGGGTGAAGGCGATCTGTTTCTATTTCAGGGAATTCCTGTTCATGGAGGTTTGTGGATAAGGCAAGGGAAGTCTTCTCAAATGGGGTTGGGAATGGACACTGGAAGATGTTAGCAGGGTGCATGCTGAAAATAGGGGACCCGAGAATATGGGAAGCCGAAACTGGCAGCAGCCCAGAAACCAGGTAGATGGGACACAAATCCTAAGGAGTCTGTAGCATCCTGAAATGTCAGAGAGCCTGAAGAGACCTTAGAGATCCACAAAAAAAGAACTAGGTTTTAGATTCCCGTGAGCTGGGTTTGGGTCTGAAGGAAGGTTCAACAGAGAGACTGGGGAGGCACAGAAGTCAACTACCAGGAAACGGATAAGTGAAATTGACAGCTGAAATAACCCTCTGCCTGTGCCAGGGAATTTTTATGTGCTTCTGGTTGGGCAGGAACCCAGGATATGTATAGGGAAGGAGCATTCAGCAAATACCTACTGTGTGCCAGACACTGTGCTAAGCACTTTACCAATCTTCTCTTGATTCGTACCTCAAGAATAGGCAACACTACAAACAGGTGCATCTCAAGGAGCTGGAGATCTCAGATTAACAGCTGGGAGGGACCTTAGAACTCACCTCGTCTAACCCCCTCATATTACAGATGAAGAAACTGAGGCCAGAGAGGTATGGTAACTTGCCCAAGGTCACACAGGTGGCGGAGCTGGGATCTGAACTCTCGTCCTCTGCCTCCAAGTTAGAGGCTCTTTTCCACTGCTGCATGCATTGGAAGAATGTTTAGTAGAGAGGATGATTAGGAATGAAGGGTGGCAGATAGCCAGAAAAGGCTGAATGGTGTGTAAGGGGGCTCACTTCCTAGACCCCTGCACCAGTTTTCCTCTCCCTCAGCACCTGGGGCAGGTTTACACTCAGTCCTAAGCTTCTCAAGAATCCTGGGAACTCGGAAAAATGAAAAAAGGGCTTGAGAATTCTGTGGGAGTAGTAAAGGGCTTTGGAAACACAGGCCTGAGAGCTTCTGAGCCCAGTGGGGAGGGGAGATGAGAGAGGGAGCTGAGGCTGATGTGGGGCCATAGAACTTTGTCCTGAACCTGAGGGGAGTGTGAAAGGAAGTTTGTCAGCCCAAGGATTCTGCTGAGTTGGTGCCTAGGCTAAGATCAGCAGGTCATACATAGGACAGTGACTTTGTTTCAGAGAAGACTGAGTGGAAACACACAGGGTTTAGGACTAACAGGCCAGAGTTTAGGGGTTCTAGTCCCTATGGGGCCACTTAAGTTACAAAGCTTTGGGAAATCCCTTCTTTATGGACCTCTATAAGCAAGGCTGTTAGACTAGACACAATGGTTCTTAACCCCAAGGTCTGTGGACTTGTTTTTTAAACAATGTGTATGGTTTCCTTTCGTAATTCCATATATTTTATGTGTTTAAAAACATTATTCCGAGAAGGGGCCCAGGCTTCACTAGACAGCCCAAGAAGATCTAAGACACAAAAAAGGTTAAGGATCTCTGAGATCCCTCCCAGCTCTGACATTTTGTGTTCTAAGAGCCCTCCCAGCTCTGGTAATCTCTAAGGGCACTCCCAGCTTTGACGTTTTCTGTTCTCTAAAGGTACTTCCAAACCATGGCATTCTTGGTTCTAAGGGACCTCCCAGCTCTCTATCAGGGTGTCCAGGGTAAATGTGTGTGGTGGTCCTTGCTGGTACTTAACCGTGGGGAAGTCAGTCCTACTTTTGTCTGCCCAAATATATGAGGTCTGGCTCTCAGGCACCAGGCCCTATCCCACTCCCTTCCTCCTCCCTTTCTCTCAGCTCCTCCCTCTCTCTCTCTAACAGTTTCACCCCCTGGGGATCTTGGACCTTAGAGCAGCTGCTGTGACCTCACCCTCCCCTGCCATGCGGACAGCTCTGGGGTGGGGCCTGGCAGCTGCTCCCCAGCCCCACAGGACCTGGGTTCCTGTGGATTATGGGCCAGGGCCATTGGCTCAAAGCCAGTGAGAACCATCTGCTCTCCTGGGGCCCAGCCACCCAGGGAAGGCAGACAATCCTCAAGGCCTAATGGGCCAAGGGATAGGGGGAGTGGAAGTTAAGGGGAGGCAACCAGGGCAAGGTCCAAGGCAGGCATTCTGGGGCTTTCAGCTGCTTGGACTCGGCACTGGAGCAAAAAAGGGGGAGGGTCAGGAGTCTACCGAAAGCTCCCACCAATAAGGATGGAGGGGAGAAAGGAATACAGCCTTCCAGCTTCCTTGGATCAGCCCCAATTTTCCTACTCTGCCTGGCCCCACCCAGGTACATCTGCTCAGGGGCAGGTGCCACCCACAGTGCATAGCGGACCCCCTCCCTCCCACTAACTCAGGTTACAAGTAGGAGGATGAGGCCGGCTGAGGACATAGGTTCCCCAAGAGGGAAGAGGAGGGGAAAAGAAGGGAAAAGGAGAGAGGAAGAAGAAGAGATAGGCAAAGAGGACTGAGGGCAGTATAGAAACCTCTCCAACCAGTGCCCCCTGCTCAGACTCCAGTCTGGGGTTGTCCCAAGGCTCAGGCCACTATTGTTCTTCCCATTCTGAAATGCTTCTGGTCCACCTGGGCAGGCCCTAGACAAGGGGAACAGGCTCAGCTCTGCTGGGGGAACCTGGTCATCAGGCAGGGAGGAACTCAGAGAGGCAGCTGGTGGGTGAGTGGGGAGGGAATGATGTGGCCCCCCCTCCCTGCTAGCTGGTGCTAGCCAGCCCCCACCCTCCAAATACCCATGCACCTACTATTGGGGGCCTACCTTATAACCTTGGGGGGGGGGTTAAAAGCTAGTGGGAAGGCTTTGCACTACTGCCAGCCTCATTGAATGCACTGCTCAAGAGACCCACCTCCTATGATCTTATAGGATCACAGGATTCAGAACTGCAGATCTAGCCCAACTCATTTTACAGAGGACTGGCTGGCTTAAGGTTAAGAAAGCGGCAGAAGTGAGCAGGACCCAGGTGCTCTGACTCCTCTCTCTGCTCTTTGCACACCATGTCACCTTATCCATACAGAATCCTTCCTAGGAGCCTCCTTTTCTCTGAGCCACTCCCATCTTCTGAAGAGGCATCCTGGGCCGGAAAGATGGCCTTCTAAGGGACAGCAGAAAACATAGAATCTCCAAAGGCATCTGTTCCAAGACCCAGCACCTTGCACACAGTACTTAATGTTTGTTGAGCAAATCAACAGGAATGGCTCTACAATACTCCCCAATGGAACGAAGACCTTCTCTACAGTATTCTCCAACTAACCTCCACTTGAAAGCCTCCAATGATGGGGAATTTAGTTTGCCATGGGAAAGAGAGTCCATTCGACTTCTGAACAGCTCTCACCTTTTGAACTCAAGAGTTCTGCTTGGTCTTCTACACAGGGGAGATACAAACTCAGCCCAAGGATGCTTTCAACAGTCAAATCAACAGACAAGGATAGGCAGAGACAGAGGTGAGAGGGGGCTATTTGGTACTCGTGGATAGAGCCTGCTACCCATGGGCTAGACCTCCCAGGCTATTCCATCAGCCAGCCTGCCATGGAGTAGTGAATGCTGAATCCCGGGGAGGCCCCAAAGACCTAGAAACAAGGGCAAAGTGGTGTCTGGGTCATCAGTGATCTCTTGTATATGCTCCCCACTCTGCCTAGCTTTCAAGCCTGGCCTCAATCCCAGCTCCTCTGGAAACCCCTCAGTGCCTACCCTAGAATTCACATTGTCTTCAAGTCCCTCCTTTATGAGCTATGGAACCCCCTAGACCAACTGATCCCCTAGCATTCAGTATACAGACTACTTCTAACAGAGCTTCTGTTTCTATCCAAAACTTCAATCATGATAAGTCTTTCAATGTCTTGGATACCATCGCTCTTTTGCTCTTTGGAGGCAGGTGGGGTGGGGAGTAGGGGCAGCCACAGAAAGGCTGACAGTTTGGAGGGATTGAGGCAGCTGGAGGGCTTTCAGGACCCCAAGGGACCATTTGCAACCAAGAATCTGGGGGCGGGTGCAGAAGATTTCTGCCTGGCCCAAGAGAATTAGTCATGTATGTGTGAAATGACTATGTGTATGAGATTCCAAGGCTGGTGGTGGGGATTTCAGTGTCTCCTCCTAGGTCCCCCACAGCATAGTGCAGAACAAGGCTGGGTTTACCACAGGTGTTTAGGAGAGTTGGAAGCTTAAGGTAGTGGGAAAGGGCACTAGATTAGAAATTAGAGAACCTAAGTTCAAATTCCAGCTCAGCCACCCTGGGCAAATCCCTCCATCATTCTCTGCCTCATTTTCCTTGTCTGTAAAACAAACAACAAAACTCCCATGTCTTTATCTATAGTTTAAAAAACACACACACACACACACACTCATCCATGCCTCACAGAGCTGTTGTAAGGAGCAAATGAACAAATGAAAAAGTAGAAGAGAAGATACTTGGCAACCTGTAAAAAGCCATCTGCACCCTTGTGAGGGGCTGTTAGTCAAGACTTACTGAATCATTCGAGTCAATTCAACAGACAATTAAAAGTGCGTCCAGCATGCTAGGCCTCTCACAGCAGTCTCTGGGTAGCCAAGTCAGTGCCTGATTAAAACCTGTTCTAAAAGAGCACAGGGATAGACGGGAACAGTCTAGAGAGTTTGTCATAGGGTGATCTGGAGTCTCGTATGAAATATATACGTCATATAAGGTGATGTGGCTTGAGGATTGTGGGGTTAATCTGGGAGAAGAGCTTCCGGGAGGAGGTAAGAGCCTGAGCTGGGTCTTAAAAAGGTGAGGGATGAGGTTGGGGGGTGAACACGGGAGCAAGAAATAGGAGGTGGAAATGGATGAGTTAGGTGGGTGGGAGTAATTGGCTCTAAGGGCGTGGCTCTAAGACATTCAGAGAATGTCAAAGCTGGAAGGAACCCTAGACAGATATCTTCATATTGCAGAAGAGAAAGCTGTTGGCAAGGGAGGGAAAGGAAATGACTGTGCCAAGGTCACCCCAAATCAGCTAATGGCAGTTAGGACTGGAACTCAGGTCTCAACCCAGAGTGGCTAGAGGCAGTAGAAAGAGCACTGGGTTTGGACTCCAGCTCTGCTACTCACTAGCAGTGTGTTAAAGGGAGGTGTTTGGAGGTGGAGAAAGTTGGCCAGGGGCCTCGAATGCCAGGTTGAGGAGTTGGGATTCAGTCCAAAAAGGAGACACTACAGATTTTTCGAAAAGGCTAATGACCCAGGGAAGCTGTATTTTCAGGAGGCTGGCTCTAGGAAATCCAGCAGGTGAATAATGGAGGAATCTGGTGGGTGCAGCTGGATGGGGGAGGGGAGGAGAAGGCTTGGTCTCTGCAAATCGAGAGACTTGTCTTTTATATGGGGAAGGTGGGTATAGGGAGGGAGTATCTGAAACCTCAGCCTGTGCACCAAATTCCAACCAGATTTACAGAACAGAAAGGATCAGGGCTACAAGTTACTTTACAGGACATCTCACCCAGACCTTCTCATTTGTCAGAAGGGAGAATTGAAACCCACAGGGTAGAAGGAGTTTGCCCAATATCCCACAGCAAGTCCTCTGGCACAGCTGGGACTGGAACCCAGGGCTTCTGACTCAGAGAGAGGCCCCTCCCACACAGGCCACCTGGGTCCCCTCCCACCTCCACATATGGGGAGGGGGAACTTTAACAGCTGAACCCATCCCAAACAGGAGGGTTTCCATGGCAACTGGGGTGCCTAGGAGTAGGGGGAGGGGCTCTAAACACAGCTCTCTCCAGGGGGAGATTTTCCTTCCATGCCCCTCCTTTTTCGGAAACAAGAACTGGGAGTGGAGACTCCCCTTCCCCCCTGCCCCCCACCCATCTCCCCTCCTTCTAAAGCACCAGAGTTCAGCTGGGCCCCCTCAGCAGCCCACATGCCCCAGCTCATAGGGGCTGAAGGTAGGTAGAATAAGGGGGGCTTCTTTTTAAACACTCTGTTCCCTAAAAGGCTAGTCCCTCCCGTCTTGTGTCCAGGCCTGGGGGCAGCCTCCGTACTGTGGGAAAGTAGAGGCCAGGCTCAAGTACTTGGTGGCCCGCAAGCACTGCCCACATACTAGGTCTGTGTATGGCACCTGAACCTCCATTTCTGTGGTGTTCAAAACCTCTGGGTCCTCCATCCCTCATTTCTCTTTCTCACACACACACAATCAGTTACCAAGTCGTGTTGATTTCAGCTTTGGAACCATCCTATTATTCATCCCCTCCTCTCCACGCCCACAGCTACTGCTCCCTAGCGTACAAGGCACATCACCACCTGCCTGGACTATTGGAATAGCCTCCCAACAGGTCTTCCTGCCTCCATTCTCTACCACCCCCTTCAACCTGTCCTTCCTACACTGACAGAATAATCTTATTTATGCCTAAAATCTGGTCATGTTACTCCTCTGATAAAAATTTTCTATAACCAACCAATTAAAGATCAAATTCCATCTGGCATTTGAAGCCCTCCACAAACTACTGCCAACCTAACTATAGCCTGATCTCATCTAGGGATGGGAAGGTGGTAGCAAATAGGTCTCTATCCCTAAGTATCTATGGACAGAAGATGGTGGCAAATGGGGCTCCTTTACCTGGCACTCAAGACCCTCGCCAAACCTGGATTCGCCCTACCTTTCCGGGTTCATCTCATATTATCCTTCAAGACACACCCAATCTCCTCCAGCCAGACTGTGCCCAGCATGTCCCATACTCTCCTGCCACAGCACTTTTGCCCAGGCTCGAATGTCCTCTCTCTTCTTAGTGGCAGTATTTCTGTCCTTTATAGACCAATCCAAATGCCACCCTTTATTTCTCCCTTGCCGCCACCTTGCTAACCCTTCCTTCTTGGTCCTCCAATGACACTTTGCACCTCTCTATGCATTTACTTAGGTCATATGCTTAGCAACTGAAGGGGCCTTGAGAAATCATCTTGTCCAACCCAGCTTCATTTTACAGGTGAGAAAACTTAGGTCCAGAGAAGCGGACTTAAGATTTGTCTGTGATCATATAAGTAGGAAGGAGCAGCTTGGGGATTTGAACCCATGTCATCAGGATCTGAATCCAGAGTTCTTTCCCCAGCCCCACCCACTTACCAGGTAATACTGTGAATTAGAGTTTTCTCTCTCTCCTGCTACCTGAGGGTAGGGGCTGTGTCCTATTATCACCCCTCCCCTCAGAGAGCACTGCTCCACAGAGATTGGGTTCTTAAGACATGGTAGCCAAACAAGTGAGTGAATGAAGCAATGTTGAAACTGGGGCCAAGGGGAACAATTCAAACTCTGAGAGGCTTTGAAAACAGCACGGACTATGGTGCAGCCCTGTAACAGGGCTGGCAGCAGAGAGAAGTGGTGAGTAGGGTCACCCTGAGCTGATCTAAATTCCTCCCTCAGGGTCCCTGTGTGTCTCTCTCACACACATTCATTCACATGCCCATATGGGGCGAAATGAAGTACTCACTTACTCAACCAGCTTTGGCAACAGCTACTCCTCCATCTATGATCCTATCCTTAAACGTCTGCCCTTGTCAGGGAAAAGGGCCGGGAGCCGGGCAGAGTCTAGAATGATGAAGGAACTGGAGGCGTTTAGCCTGGGAAAAACTGAAGTGGGGGCACCATCGAGAATTTGGAATGCTGGCACGGAAAAGAGGGATTCTGTTTGTTCTGCTTGGCCTTAGTGGGCAGAGCTGGGAGTGGGGAGACAGGGTTGGGCTCCATGCTGAAGGCAACAAGCATTTAATAAGCACCCACTATATGCCAGGCACGGTGCCTAGAACTTCCTGACTCCATGGTCTAGACTCTAGCTGAAGGAGGTAGATGGAGGAGTTGGGAGACTCTGGTTCAGCTCCCAGTTGTGACACATACTAGTGTGTGACCTGCCTCCTCTCTGGGCCTCAGTTTCTTCATCTATAAAATGAAAGGGTCAGACATGATGCTCTAAAACTTGGGGTCTGTGAAGCTGCACTTAATAGATTTGTTTATGTGTATATTACTATATATTTTATATATATATATAATATATATAAAACTATTTTGGTATAACTATTTTCCTTTTTATTTTTATGTACTTTATTTTATGCCTTTAAAAACATTTTCTGCAAGAAGGGGGCCACGTAGGCTTTACCAGACTGTGTGGAAAGGGCCATAACATTAAAAAGGTTGAGAACCTTGTGGCCCAGCCCAGTGGTGAGTACCCCATCAGGGTGAGTATTCAAGGGCATACGTGGATCAGGGATGGATCCACAACCTCTGATGGTCTCCTTGATCTGAGAGCCTGAACCTACAGTGGGGTGAGTAAATCCTCTTCCCCTCCCCTTTTAACCAAGGCTGAGATTCCTCTGTCCCTCCATCTGGGCAGAGATTTGGGGAGTCAGTGGGTGAGAGGAAAAAAAAGTGGCCATAATGAAAGCTGGGCGGCTCTTAGACATGAGGTTGACAAATTCCTACCCTCCTTGGGGTAAAGCTGCCCCTCTTCCCCCTCAGCCATGGTGGCTGCCCTTGGGTGTGTGAGCCTGATGGGACCCCAAAGACACAGGTAGACTTGCCAGGCCCGAGTTACCCCCAACCCCTGGCGGGACGCAGGGAGCAGCAGCTGGTCCTATCTCTCCTGCCTTGGGGTGGGGATGGTGGGGGGAGAAGAACCCCTGGCCCATGGAGCACAACTCAACAGTGACAGGTGCATGGGGCATTCAGTCTCAGGACTCAGCCCCTCCCCTAGGGAAGGAAGCCACATTAGCACCCCTGCACCCTACCCCCCACCCTCCAAAGGAGAGGTCAGGGTCAGGGCTCTGGAAAGGGAGATGGTGGGTTGAGAAAGAGAAGATAAGGGGGTGTACATGTGGGGGGGCTGAACTTTTGAACCCTCAGCTTGGAGATCGGTTCATTACCTTAGCATGAGTTAAAAATAACTGTCTCGTCTCTTTAAATTAGTCTGTCTGCAATTACCGCCTGGCACGGCCGCCCGCCCTCCAGCGTCCCCAGCGCTTGGAGCCTCGCCAGGTGGCAGGCGGGGGCCCTGGCAGCCCCCCCTCCTCTCCTCACCCCAGCCCCGGGGGGCTCTCTGGCTTCCAGCCTGTCTGTCTCCCACCCCCAGGCAAAGCACAAGTATTGATAGGCTTCAGCGAATCCCATTCCCTGCCGCCCTCCCTACCCAGGGCTCTCTCAGACCAAGGGAGAAATCAGGGAAAAAGGACGGTGCCCCTCAGGGGACTGGGGGAACAGTGCGGGGTGGGGAGTGAGGACCAAGAGCATCTCGGAGGAGGAAGAGGGGAGGGCCCTGGGAGCGCCACCGGGCGTGGGTGGGTGTGAGCAGGTGGTTGTGGGAGTCTGCTGGGCACACCAGCCTGTGTGCCAGGAGTGGCGGGCACAAGCCCAGGAGGCTGCCAGGCCCTTGCTCAGTACAGTGTGTGAGGACGCCCTCAGAGCCTCCCCCCACCCCCAGGCTCTCCAGAGTCCTAGCCAGCAGGGAAACACGCGCTGCCTTTGGGGGTGGCGGGGAGGGAGAGAACCAGACAGATGGATGAGGTGAGGGAACCCAGCTTGGAGTCAGGCTGAGGGGAAGGGAGGCGCTGCCCTCCACCAACCCTGAGCTGGCACGGTTTCCCACAGCCTTGTCAATCCCAGCAAGCCCCACCCCCACGCACACCAGAGTCTGAATGCATTATCCATTGGTAGGTGGAGTCCAACACCCCCTCCCTCCCCCCACCCCCCACTCACTTCTAAGGAACTGAGGCAGTTCCCAACACCCAGCCCAGGCTCTGCTGGAGGAGAGGGGGATGGAGACACCGGCTGGAAAGAACATGTGAAACTAAATACAAAGAGTCCTAGATATAGAGGCTTGGGTTCAAATTCTAACTGATACTCGATCCGGATGAGACCGAAGAATAATGAGAAAGGTCATTCAACCCTCTGACCCTCATTCTCCCACCATGGAGATAAGAATGCTGATGCTCTCTCCTTCCTAGTGTTGGCATAAGGAATGCACCTTGTAATAATATTAACAACAACCTAACGGCTCACCTAGAGTTTAGGCCAACAAAGCAGTATCTCTGTGGAACCTCCCAGCACACTGGGGAGGTGATTTTCACCACCCTTTATTATTATCCCCAGGAAGAGGAGGCGGGCATTACCCAGTTAGCAAATGTCACACTTGACATTTGACCCGGGGTCTCTTCTGGACTTCACGTCACAAAATCTACCCGTTTCAATATGTAGATTCATTTTACAGTTGGAGAGACCCAAGCAAGCTCATAGAGGGAAAATTATTTGCCCAAGGTCACACATGTGACCCCAGAGACAAGAACTAAACCTTTCTTCTGACATCTAATCCCGTGCTCCCTGGTGTCCTATGCTCCTAGTCCTTTATTTGTTAAGGAACTGCCAAGGAGACCCAAGCCAGAGTCTGGGAAGCAAGGAATGAAGGAACCCATCTCTCCCCTTGGGAAGCTTTGTATGGTTCTCTGACCCCAGAGAGGATACATTCTAAGGAGAAGTCATGGAGAAGGGGGTCTCTGGGTTTCCCTCCTTTCCCCTTCTCCCCCACCTCAATACACGCACACACCTACTCCAAATTCATTCTGCTGCTCCTTTCCTGGGAGCAGCTGCACTGGCAAACCGGCTGGCCCAGCAGGCTGGCACCCTGCCCCAGCTACACCTGGGGAAGAAGGGAATCCTGGCCCCAAGTTGGCACTATGCCCCCTAGCCCTGCCCATTCCCTCAGGCTGTGGGCATGAGGCCCCTTTGTCCCACTCCAGGGGGACTGCTGTGGGCATGGGGCCCAGGCCTTGGATCTGTTTGGTCCTAGGTTTCTCCAGAACAGCCTGCAGCTGCCCAGGAGCCATTTATCCCAGTCCCTGGCTGGTACTTGACCCTGGGGATGGACCAGCCAGGGGCTGGACCAGCCAGAGGCTGGGTTGAGCCTTGCTCCTTAAGGAGCTGGGGGAGGGCACAGCCTTTTCTTCCCTCTTTCCCCCTAATGGGGATAAGAAAGAAGAGGTCTCCAATGTTGGGGAGGTGATGCAGTGGGAGGGAGGTACGCCCACCAAGACTCACTCCTTCATCAAATATTGGTCGAGTACCTACTGTGGGCAGGGCCCAGTAAGAAAGAGTCCTGGGCAGGGGCTGCTGAGGAGCTCAGCTCCCTGGACCGTCAGTTCCTGCTGGGCAGAGCCTTCCCAGTGGCTTTCTCAGAGGGGGCCCCTCTGGCCTGAAGCACTTCCTTCCAGTGGCTCTGGCAGTGGTAGGCTAGATTAATGAGCCTGGAGCCAGCCAGCCTCATGCCTGAGCAGAAGAGAATTTCTTTACCCTATTCTTGTATTTTCCATTCTATCATTCTTCATCCCTGGAAATAAGTCTGAGTAAAAGACACCAGAGCCTCTGAAGAGGGGAAGGGACAGAGGGGATGGGTGCTCTAGGCAGGAGAGGAACAGAAGGGGGAAAGGTAGTGGGGGGACGCGATTGTGTGGGCCTCTCTGAATCCAAGGAGGAGGCAAGCAGGGTGGGAGACCCGAGAAGGATCAGAGTCTGGGCTCCTGGAGCTCTGGGGAAAGAACAACAAGGGAGGATTAGATGACGTAATGAACCCCTTGGGCAGTCTGGTGAAACTTATGGATCCCTTCTCAGGGCAATGTTCTTAAATAAATGAAACAAAATCCATAGGAATACAAAAGGAAAACTAGGGTTACTGAAAATAAAGAGGACACCTGCAGGCAAATTCCTGGGCTGAGGCAGTGTTCTCCTAGGCTGGTTAGGGAAAGACACCGACCTTCACAAATGGAAGACCTTAGCAGGCCCAGGCTGGGGAAACTCCTCACTTGGCTGAAGAAGAAAGAACTCTGGATCTCGAGTGAGAGAACCTCAGTTCTCAGCCCAGACATGGCAATTTATTACTGACACTGGTTAAATCATAATGTCCCTTTTCCACCTCCCACTCTACCTTCTCTGGGTCTCAGTTTCCTCCTCCATATAATGGGAGTATTAGGGCCAATGGTGCTATGACAGTCCTTTCCAGTTAATCCTATGACCGGATGGATCCCTGTGTTCAGGTAGGAGGGTGAGGAAAAAGATGGATCAGCTTCTGGCCTGTCCTCAGGGAGCTTTCCTAGTAGGGGACATATACCAGACAAATGCCACAACAACCCAAGAAGAGATTCCACCTATACAACAGACAGCTTCTAACATACAGAGGAATACCCTGCTCTTGGTGATTAGGCATGTTAAATGTGTGGCCGGGATTCAGATGAGGGTTCTATGCAAAGCAGAATGGATGGGGAGGAGGCAGGGGAGAAGGCAGATGCACCATAGGAATCTTCCCAGCAGACTGGATCTAGGTAGGCCTGGTATGGTCACGAGAGCCCCAAGGCCTTTGGAGCCTTTGCCTCTTAATCTCTATTACCAAGAGAAAGATCAATGCCAAGAGAGCTTTTCGTTAAGTCAAAGGGTCAAATCCCACCTTGGCGATTTACTGCTTGGGTAATGCTAGATACATCGCATTCATTCCTTTGGGCCTGTTTTCCTGTCTGTAAAACTGGGGAGTTGAATTAAACGATCTTGAAGGTGCCTTCCATATGTAATATTTCCTAATCCTGATGGATTAGGGGAAGGTCTGGGGCTGGCCATGGGTACAGCAGGAAAGGAGAAGTCCTGGGGTAGCCAGAACAGTATGACTACTCTCCCACGTGTCCCCTGCTCTGCACTTCCGGTGAACCACTTACCCAACCAGTTCAGTACCCCATCACTGCTTGCCTAGCAGCCTGAGTGGCATTCCCACCTCTGAGCTCTCCCCCTTCAGTCCAGCCTTGACATATGTATCCATCATCTTCCTAACAAGCTGCTCATCTACACCACCCCAGCTCCAACCGTGACTGCCTTCGTGACCCTAGACAAATCATTTCACCGAAGCCTCAAGTTTCATCTGTAAACTGGGATGATAACAATTACCTGGAGTACCTACCTCAAAGGCTGTTGGGAGAATAATGCATGTAAAGTGATGACTTCTCTCAACCATTATTTTTAGCTCATAGCACAGTTCTATGGACACAGAGGGTGGCTTAATAAATATTTGTCAGACAAGCAACTCAGTTCACCAGCCTGCTCGGAATCCTCAGTGGCTCCCACTACCTACAGATCAAATCCCCAACTCCTGTGCTGAGCACCACAGGCCCTTCCCATGCTGGCTCCAGACTAGCTGCCTTTCCAGATTTCTCTCCCTGTGCACGGCTTCACGCACAGTCTGCTCTGGCTGGTCCCCTTCCTTTGCCCAGAACAGGCCTCCTCCCTCTGAACCTTTGCTTGCATCAATCCCTCCCCCCATCTCTGGAGTGTTCAGAGGGCCAGAGGCCTATGCCAACTCAACCCATCTTTCAGAGCACAAGCCAAAGACTGCCTCACCTAGGCAACTTTCCCCAATTTAATAATTTCCCTACTCATCATACTCAGCACCTGATTAGACTTGGCCTAATATTCTCTTTGGCTCTCTAACCTGGACAGCTTCTTTTCCCAACTAGATCTGGAAGGGAAGGGACTGAGTCTGTTCCTCCTATGTGCCCCATAGTACCTGGCATGAAGCCGGGAACACAGGAAGGGCTCTATAAATATTTGATGGGAAAAAAAAATTTAAAAGATGGAAGTGGGGAAAAACAGATCAGTAGGAGGAGAGACGAGGGATCTTCTGGGCCCAGGGATCTATTCCAGGACCCAACCAGTCACCAGCAACTGACTAGGGGGACCTCCTTCTCCTCCACCTGACAGAGTTCATCAGCCTGACCCGAGGGAACCCTCCCTCCCTGGCAGGTGCTAGAACACACACACTGGGTGATTCATCCTATCTCACCCCATTCTACTCTCAAAGAGAATGGAGACAGGTGAGGTCCAGTGACCTAGGGCTCCAGTTCCCAACGTGGGCCACTCGAGCTCCTTCCCAAGACTGGGAAGGAGGAAGCCTGGGTTCTTTCCCTGAGGCACAGAAAAAGGAAATCCACTTCTAAGCAGATTAAGGTAAATGATGCTTCACAGACCAGACTGGGAGTCAGGGGTCCCTGCTCCACCATAACACTCTCCATGACCTTGGGCTAAGTCCCATCCAACCTACTTATACAGATGAAGAAACTGAAGCCCCTGGGAATCCCAGACAAGTCCTTGCCAATGCAATACAGAGTAGTCCGTTTGGGAGCTCTTACCCTGAACAGGTGGGTAAGCTTTGTATACCTCTATGGCCCTTTTGAGGGATAGCTCAGAGGAATGGACAGAGCCTGGACTGGGAGCCAGGAAACCTGGGGTCCATTCTCTGCTCTGCTATTAATTTACCATGTGACCTTGGACTGGTAATTTACTCCTTTCTGGGCCTTGATTTTTTTCTCAGCAAAAAGAAGAGATTGGATGAGATGTTCCCTCTCAGCTCTGACACTGAGTCCATCATCTCCCCCTAAAACACCTTCAGCAGCTTTCCCCTTCCCAAAAGGATAGAATCCTAATGCCCTCAAGTCTGACATTCATGTTTCATCCAGTCTCTTATCGAGCTACCTTTCCAGCCTCACGGAACTCCCCATCACAGACACCCTCTGTTCCAGCCAGCCTTGGATTTTTAGGCTTTCCTACCTCTGTTTACACCTATCCCCTTTCACCCTGTCCCATCATTTCAGACCCTTCTTCCTACAGAAAGCCTTACCCTGCTCTGAGCTCCTCCAGCTGGGCTATACCCCAAATCTTGCCCTGAGCGCACCCCGTCTTCCGTTGCTCTTGGCTTTGCTCATTCTCGTCCAATCATTTCAATCAAAAGCTCCCAGAAGGTAGGGACTCTGCTTTTTCCTCCTCAGCTTACCTGAGATGTTTAGCTCAAGGCTGGGGCCCTGGCAAGTCTCAGCATACAAGCTGTTGACTGAGTGGTCCATGCAGCACCTTTGCTTTGGGAGCCAACATGGGGCACGGGCCAATACAGGCTCTGGGTTCACGTCCTGGTTCTTGTGCTTAGTGTGGGGACATGGACAAGTCACTGTCCAAGCCTTAGTTTTCGCATGTGTAAAATAATACTCCCTACCTATGCCTCCCTACATAATGGGAAAATCTATTTGCAAACCTTAAATCACTATAGAACTGAGTTATTATGTGTACACACACACACACACACACACACACATACACACACACATTATACCACCACTACCACAGATGCATTGCCCTGCTTATTCTGGGCATATCCAGCATCCTTTCCACGACCTTGTCCTCCTCTTTCTGAACTCCAGGAAATCAGTGGCATGACCAAGGGGAAAGGTCTGGCCCAGTGCCAGATTCTGAGGGGGAGACAGGAGGAGAGTCTGCCAGTGCTCAAGGGTCAATGGCCACTGTCCCAGTAAGCTAGCCTCCCCAAACAGATTAGGCCTGAGGCCTCTGCAAGGAGGTGCCTATGAGCAGACCTGAGAAAGGATGAAGAACTCCTTGCCCCTCCCCACAGACCTCAGAACTCCTAGAGGAGGCTGCCGCATATAAACTCAGGGCCTTCTAGCCTTCATGATGCAGCCCTATATACTTGTAACCACTTTCTAATCCCCCAAATGACATATTGAGTCCAAGGGAAGCAGGGGCAATAGAGCTGTCAGAAAGAATGGAATGAGGTGGGGTGTTAGCTCCAATTCTCTGTGTAAACCTTTGATTTTCCCTGTGCCTCAGTTTCTCTGCTTCTCCTGTTAACTATTCCACCTGCTGGCATGCAATTGGACACTCAAAGCTCTTAGACAGATAGGAGGGGACCCTTTCTTAAAAGGTCAGCTTCTTCCTTTTCCTTCCAAAACTGCCCTCTCCCTCCCCCCCCCCCCCCCCCCCCCCCCCCCCCCCCCCCCCCCCCCGCCAATTTGGAGAATGCCAACCCTGTACTCTAACACTGTGTCTTCCTCACCCCCCCCAGGAGACACCCCCCTTTCAAAAACAAATCAAGACAATCCACACACACATACACACTCTTAGGCACAAGGCTGAGGAGTAGGAAGGTGTCAAGGCAATGCTTGGTTTCCCTCACCTCGGTCAAGGAAAAAAAGACCTATCTGGGTCTACTAGGAAGTAGGGTTCCCAATTCTCCCCACTGTCACCTCCATCTAAGGACTACCTGGGGCCTGACACACACCTACCTTTCATGGAACTGGGGATAAGCTCTGGGGGCTGTGAACTTGTCCTGAACCCAGCATCTTACCACCCCCCTCCCTCCCCCAGCCCGAGTCTCCAGTCACATTCCTTCATGCACTGGCTAGCTGAGTACAATTCCCCCCCTCCCCCTACAGACACACGCACTAGGACTGCTAGTGCCCACTGCCAGCTAGCCTTCCCACCTCAGACCCACCCCAGGCATCCTTTGCCGTAGCCCAAGCACGCCGGGGGCTCTCACCTTCCAGCCAGCTGAGCTGTTACTATCACCCTTATCCTTGAAATAGGGCACGTATCGAACCATCCAGTCATAGATCTGGGAGAGCGTGAGCCGCTTGTCCGGGGCGCTCTCAATGGCTTTGGTGATGAGGTCAGCATAGGACAGGTTGCCCCAGGCGTTTCGCCGAGAGGTCTTAGCCTTCCGGAGCTGTCCAGCGTCCCCGCCCAGCACCGGTAGAGCCGCCGTCCCGGGAGCCGGGGCCCCAGCCACCACCACCGCCTTGCGCTCCCCAGCGCCCGCCCCAGCCCCTCCGTTCTCGGTGCTCTCGCTGCCACCGCCGCCACCACCGGGCCCGGCCGCTCCATCCTCTTCGTCCCCGCCGCCTGCAAAGTCGGGTTGCGGTAGCGGCCAAGTGCAAGAGCGCGGCCGGCTCTGCGGCTCGAAGTCCGGGTCGATGTCCACCTGATGCGCTCCTCGTAGCTTCTCGGCCATGATCCCGGCCCGGGGGCCCCCGACGGCAGCCACAGGGCTGGTTATTCCGGCCCCGGAGCAGTGGGCACGGGAGTGATAGATTCTGGCAGCTGAGAGGAGAGCACTGGGTGGATGAGTCCGGCCACCCGACGGAGGGAACAGAACGGGTGGCACCAGGGAACCCAGCGGTGGCGACGGCGCGCTCACAGGGGAGGGGGAAGGGGAAGCCCTCCGGGTGACATGCGCCCCTGTGGGGGGGGGGGCGGGCCACGGGGCACCCCCCGAGGGAAGACGGGGAGGCCCAGGGACTTCCTGCGGTTCAGGTTCCGGGTGGGGTTGGGGTTCAGGCGCACTGGCTGAGAAGAGCCATGGTCACTGGGCGCAGCTCCGGGCACCGGGCGGGGCGGGGCAGCACAGGGCAGGGTAAGGGGCGCTCGGGTCCGCAGGCAGCGCTGGCCTAGGGCTGCTCTCCCCCCGGGTACTCCACAGCTCCCGGACGTCTGGAGCTAGGGGGCAGCTCCCCCTCTGATCCGGGTGGTAGGGCGGTAGCGAGGAAGGGGAAGGCGATGGAGATACCGGGAGCGACGGCTGCGCCCCACGCCGGAGCCCGCTGCCTCGGGCCAGGTGGGCGCACACCTTAGCCGGCCAGCTCTAGCACCTGCAGCCCACTGGAACCAGAGCCCGAGCCCCCTGCTCTTGCTGCTTGCGCTGCCGCCACTGCCGCTGCTGCTGCTGCTCCCGCCGTCGTCGCCGCCGCTCCCCGGGCGCTGGCCCCGCGCGCCGCCTCCGCTCCCCCGGGATGGGGCCGGGCTGCACCATGCTGGAGCCGGAGCAGGAGCAGGAGCAGGAGCCGGAGCCGGAGCCGGAGCCGCCGCTCCTACTACTGCTACTGCTGCTGCTGCTGCTGCGGCCGCCGCCGCCCCCTGCACCCCGCGCGCTGCCAAGGCAGCCGCCACCGCCGCTCCGGCTCCTGCTCCTGCTCCTCCCGCGCCCGCCGCGCTCAGCGCCGGCTGCACCTCCGGGAGTGGGGAGCTGGGGAGAGAAGGGGAGGGGAGGAGAAGGGAAGGGGAGGGGGAGCTGGGGAGGAGGCGGGCCCGGCGCGGCGCGGGGTGGGAAGGGGGAGCGGGGAGCCGGGAGGGGGGGGGGCGGGGGCGGGGGCGTGCACGCTCCCGGCGCCGCGGGCACCTCCCCCCACCCCGGTCCCGCCTGGCGCGGCGTTCTCGGGAGTCGGAGCCGGGATTGCAGCGCCCCACAGGGCCGAGAACTCAAACTAGGAGGGGCGGGGTGGGGCGGGCGCGCCCCGGGGAGAACCCGTACCTGGAGACCGGGTTTGGGAAAGGAGGCTGCCAGCCACGCCCGAGAGAGTTGTGGGGGCTGAGGGGGGCGGGGCGTGCACCGTGGCAGCCCCTACGGCCCGGGGTGACCCCGGGCACTCCCTGAGCCGGGTGTCCTGCTCCCCACGTGGCCGCCCTAGCCTCACAGCGCCACCCCCCCAAATTGGAAGACAGCGTGCAGACTTGGGGCGCGCGGCCGCTCGGGGCGGGGGTGTGGAGAAAGCCCGGCCTGCTCCCATTGGCCGGAGGCGGGGCTGACACGCCTCGTGGGCACAGGAGAATCCCCACTCACCCCTACCCCTCCCGGGCCCCTGAGCCTCGCCTAGCTTCACCCCCCTCATTGTTACAACCAAGGGTTTCCCGGGGCAACCAGGGGCGGGGCTTGATGCCCGAAGCTCCGCCCTCCGGCCCCTTGCAGCCGGCTTTGGGGGGGCCTTGGTGAGGACCGCTGCAAAAAGAGAAGTAGTAGGGCTGAGGGTGGAGCTGGGGTAGGCTCCTTTCTTTTATTCTGTATTTTCGGTGTGGTCCACCTCCAGGAGGCCTGACAAGGTATGGGGCCAGGGGAAGAACTTTAAATTCCAGGTTTCCAAAATTCCAGGCCTCCTCCCACCCCAGCCCCTCCCCTCAACTTACACTGGCTAGTTCAGCAGGAGTGCCCAAGGCTAGGCCAGGCTGTGAGGGCTTCTGCTGCTAGCCAAGCCACAGTTCATAGGATTATAAATTTACAGCTGGAAGGAACTTTGGAAGACACCTAGTCCAATTTCATTTTATTGAAATATCAGGAAGGAAATCTCAGCAAAAGCAGGGTGGACCCCCTGTGATGAACTTATTGGGAGGACGTGAACACAACTTTTCATGAGTTGAGCAGAGTGCTGGACCATACGGCAGCTCCCTTAACCTCTCAGCCTCAAAAGGGGTGTGTGAGTGGGGTGCTTTTGAGATTCCTTCGGGCTCTAAATCCAATATGCTATGATCATAAGATGTTCAGAAGGCATACCTGACCTTTGAGATCGTAGGTCCATTTGAATATTTAAAATTGGTTCATAGAGAGGCTAAGTAACTTACCAAAGGCCCTACAGCTTGAAATTGACAAAGAGCTGAGATTGGAATGTTAGTCCTCCGACAATGAATGCAATTGACTCCTGCACCCAGGCAGCTAGCTACCTCCTAGGATAGCGTCATTGTCTCTGACAATAATATTTACTGGTGAGAAGTTCTTCCACAAATCTAACCTTAGTCCTTCCTCCTTAGTACTTCTATCCATAAAGGAAGAATTGAACAGGAGGTGAGAATTGAATTGATCTTGTTATGTCCTGCCCCTGCTGAATAATTATCTTTACCTTCTGATTGCCTGTCACGTAAGGGATCAGACTGCTTTGTTTGGCATTCAAGACCCTCCAGGATCTGTCACTCCTTCCTCCCTTATATTATTTCCTGACATGCATTCTAAGCTTGAACTAAACCTGGAAAATTCTCTGCCTTCTCAATTTATCCTGGGCACTTCTGCCTCCACACCTTTGCCCAAGCTGTTCCCAATACCAGGTATGCCTTCTCCTTTCACCAATTCTACCCAATTGCCGTCTTACCCATCTTTAAAAGCCATACTCAAAGGTCACCTCCAAAAACCTTTATGGATCCCTATCTGTCTCCTGTCAAAAACAACCTTTTCTCTTGGTTGTCATACAGAATTTACTGTAATAAGAATATTATAGAGTATAATACTGCTTTTGTATCATCCTTCTGGAAGCTCTAAGAAGGTAGAGACCACTTCTTGTCTAAATTACAGCTCTCACAAAACCAAACAACGGTCTGCACACAGTGGGTGATTTGCAAATATTTGGTGAATGAATGAATGAAAAAATTGTGTTAAACACATATATGTTGGAACGAATCTTTCTGCCACCTTCTTGCTTAGCTGCAGGCTAAAGCCTCCCTTCCTTCCCTGCATTAGCCTCACCCTTTGATCTATAGGATCAATCTTTTTTCTGGAAAAGTTAAACAGCATGAGAATTTGTTGTGGCCCACAGCCAGCCCCCCAAGTCTTGGACCTGGGAACCACTGGCCCAACTTCACTCTTACTCCCTAGGTCCATAGCCCAGAGGGCAGTGATAGGAGTCAGTGGGCTAGTGTCCCTCAGGGATCCACTGAAATGGAGAAGCTCTCCCACAAACAAGGCAAGGGGCACCAGGGAACAGCAGCACTGCTTCATGGATGGACAGCACCCATCTCAGAGTCACATGACTTGGATTCCAGTCATTAGTTATGTCACCATGGTAAGAGATTGAAACTCAGTTTCTTCATCTGTAAAATGGGGATAATAATAAGGCACAAACTCTGTGTAAGAGTCAAGAGGATCAGGCTTCCATGTCTAAACTTTGCCTGCTAGCTCATTGTATGACCTTGGCTAACTTAGCCACTGAAGCTTCAGTTTTCCCATCTATGGAATGGGGGAATTTCCCTCAACAGGCTTGTGAGGCTCAAAAAAGAATATTTAATAACCATTCAATTCTCCTAAGTTTTAAGTGCTTAATTTATGTCAAGTCAATAAGCATTTATTAAACACCTACTATGTGCTAGGCACTTTGCTTAACCACTATGTCCTAGGGGCTGGGAGTACAAAAATAAATATGAGACAGAGGGTTGGACTAGCCCATCTACAAGGTTCCAGCCCTATATCCTATGATCCTATGAACGCTTATTTACATCTAAAGAGCTTATGGTCAACTAAGGAAGTTGTTTGTTACAGAAACAATAAGCTATGTAATCAGAAGAAATAATATATGTAAAAGTGCTAGTGATGATGATGGTGGCGGTAGTGGTGATGGCTAGAGAAGTGGCCTTGGAGACAGGAGGACCTGGCTTCAAATTCTGCCTCAGACACTTACTAGCTGTGTGACCCTGGGCAAGTCACTTCTCAGTGCCCTAGACAACTCTCTTAGGACCACAAGTCGTTGAGCAGACTCAGTAGTAGTGGTGGTGGTGGGCAGTTTCCTCATTAGCGATTCCCTACATAATTGAAATTATGTGTTTAAAAAAAAACTACTAAAAAGAATGTGTAAGGTGCTGTTAGGCTCGGGGATACCAAGGCAAAAGGCTTTGTAGCCTTCAAAAAATTTCTATTTGGGGTATGGGAGTATGATTTGTAAGAGAAAGGGAAGGGAGGGAAGAGAGCAAGCATTCATTGTTTACGATGTGCCCGGTGCTGTGCTAAGCACTTTATAATGATTATCTCACATGCTCCCCTCAACAGTCCTGGGAGGTAGATGTTATATTATCTCCATTTTACAGAGCTAAGGCAGGCAGATTAAGTGACTTGCCCAGGGTCACGCAGCTAATGTGTCTGAATTTGAACTCAAGTCTCAGACTCTAGGCTGAGCACTCTCTTCATTGTTGCATCCAGCCATCTCCCCTAGCTATACATAGATCATGGTGGAAAGAGTACCAACAACAGGAGAGAGCAGGATGGCTCTCGGATAGGACGTGATGCCTGAGATGAGCTTCCAAGGAGATAGGATTCTAATAGCTGGGGATATGGGAAGGGAATGCATTCCAGGAATGGGGAAACTGCCTATGCAAAGGCGTGAGAATGAAGAAATGGCACGTTGATTTCTCAGAACAGCCAGGAGGCCAGGATGGTTTGGCTAGAATGACAAGTATGTGAAGCAGAGTAACAAGAAATATCTGGAAAAGGTAGATGGGGATACAGATTGGGGAAGGTCTTCAAGGCCAGGCTGAGGGGTTTGTGTTTTATTCTAGAGGTAATAGGAAGGCAGTGAAGATTTATGAGTGACATAATCAGACTTGTATCATAGGAACATTGGGCAATGCATTGAGGAGGGGACAGCCTGGAAGCAAAGACACCAATTAAAGGCACCAGACAATAGTTCAGACAAGAAAAGGATGAGTGTCTAGACTGTCATGGAGTGGGGAGGGGGAAGAGACAGAGGAGGTTGGGGAGATAGAACTACCAAGGCTGGGCAGGTGTTTGGGGCTGGGCAGTGCCTTAGAGGCTGGTGAGAGGGACTGGGTAGGGCCAAGGATGACTTTGAGGCTTTGAACCTGAGTGACTAGAAGGATAGTGGAGCCCTGGATAGGTAAAGGGAAGGAAGAGGGAAGGGATGGGTTAGCGGGGACATAAAAGCTTTTGGACATGTGAGATACCAGTCAGACAGCCACATAAAGGTGTCCCACAAGTAGTTGGCAGTGCAGGACTGGGCTCCAGAGAGGCAAAGGCAGAATGCATAGGTTTGGGAATTTTCTGTATAGAGGTGATAATTAGAGCCATGGGAGCTAATGAGATCTGAAAGAGATACAGACAGAGACAGACAGAGAGACACAAAGAGACAGAGAAAAACAGAGAGATAGAGACAGAAAGACACAGACACAGAGATACACAGACGGAGACACAGAGACAGATACAGAGATACTGACAGAGACACAGAGATAGAGAGACGGACAGAGAAACAGACAGAAAGACACAGAGACAGACAGAGAAACAGAGAGATAGAGATGGAAAGACATAGACACAGAGGTACAGACAGACTTGGACAGAGACAGATACAGATACAGAGATGGTGACCAAGACACAGAGATAGAGACAGACACAGAGAAACAGAGAGATAGATATAGAGAAACAGAAAGACACAGAGATGGACATAGAAAAACAGAGAGAGACAGAAAGACAGAGACAGACAGAGAGACAGACAGATTGAGACAGAGAGACAGATACAGAGATACTGACCAAGACACAGAGATGGAGACAGATATAGAGAAACAGAGAGATAGACATAGAGAAAGATAGAAAGACACAGAGATAGACATAGAGAAACAGAGAGACACAAAGACAGAGACGCCGACACAGAGATACAGAAAGACAGACACAGAGACTGATACAGAGATACCAACAGAGACATACAGAGATAGAGAGACAGACACAGAGAAAAAGAGGACTAGAAACAGAGGCAGATATAGAGACACCGACAGAGATACAGATGCAGAGAAACAGACAGAAAGACACAGATGTAGAGAAACAGATACAGAAACAGTGACAAAAGATAGACACAGAGACACAGGCAGAGATATAGAGACAAAGACACACACACACACACACACCAGAGAAGAGAACCCAAGACAGAGCCTCAGGGGCCATGAACACTTACTGGTGGAAAATCAAGTATGAATAGCAGAGGAGACTGAAGCCAGGGTCAAACAATTAAGAGGAGAAAGCAAGGATAAGCCGAGTCACAGCCCCCTTGTCTTCGAAGAGAGGGGTAGTGAGTAGTATCCAATACTGCAGAGGGGACAAGTAGAGTAAGAACTAAGAAAAAGCCCTTGGATTTAGTAGTCAAGATCTTACTGGCACAGAGAGAAGGAATTCAGTTGAGAAATAAGTTCAGAAGTCAAATCTCAAGGAATGTAAGATCATAGATGTAGTGCTGGGACCTCAAATACCATCTAGCCCAATCCTCTCATTACAGATGGGGAAACTGAGGGACAAAGAAGGAAAAGTGCCAAGACCGGGCCATTTCGCCCAGATCCTTTGACCTCTCTAATGGTGTAGACCAGAACCCTCAGGAGGAAAAGGACTTTCCCAAGGTCACACAGCTACTAAATGAGGAGGCAGCATTCAAACAGAATAAAGGGCTGTTTTTTCCCATTATATTTTTGCAGCTTATACTTTTCCTCCAGATCAGGGATGGGGAACCTGAAGTCTTGAGGCCACATGTGGCTCTCTTAGGTCCTCAAGTGAGACCTTTTGACCGAGTCCAAGTTTTACAGAACAGGATTTGTTCTGTGAAGTTTGGAGTCAGTCAAAGGACCTAGAGAGCCACGTGTGGCCTCAAGGCCACCCCTGCTTTAGATGCTTCTTTCTTTGTATGTGATAGCAGTTCAGATATTTTATAAATGAGGAAACTGAGGCTTCAAGAGGTCAAATGACTTGGGACCAGTCAGTCAGTCAACTAGCATTTATTATTGGATTTAAACCTGGAAGGGAGAGTAGAGATTGAGTCCAGGGGTTCCTAACCCTAAGCCATCCATAAATAGCCTTCAAGGAGTCTATGAACTTCCATGGGGGAAAGTTACATGTTTATTTCAATATAATTGGTTTCCTTTGTGACTCCATGAATTTTGTAATTGTATGAGATTTCTATCCCATTACATTACACATTTAAAAATATTCTAAGTAGAGTTTCACCAGACTGCTAAATGAAGTCCATGACTCAGTGAAGATTAAGAACCTCTGATCTGGTTTTACAAATGAGGAAACAAAGGCCCAGAAAAATGAAGGGTTTTACTCAAGGTCACTCAGGTAGTGAGTAGCAGTGGGATTTGAACCCAGGTCCAGCTCCTTCCATTATAGCATCTTGCCCAGGGTCAGAGGGTAGTTCCAGAACTCTTTCACCAATCCTCAGAACCCTATTCTTGCTAGTATCTTGGCTGCCTGGGACTGATGTCCCCTCTGCCTATGTAGGCCCTGGAGAAAGTGGACAGAGAAAGAGCTGCCAGGCCTGGGAAGGGGAAGGATAAAGAGGAGCTCAGTTTCCTTCTCCTTCCTGGGGTCCCAGGAGGAGGGTGGGGCACATGGAGTACAGGGAGAGAGATGGGGGAGCTCTCTGGAACTTCCCCAGGGAAAGTCTGGGGTGTGAAGAGCCCTCTTCCCAGGTCCCAGCAGCCCTAGAGCCCCTGCTTGCCCCTGTCCTTTGGGAAAGGAGGAGTGGGGGGGAGGAGGACGCCCGGGTCCATTACTGGGATGGCTCACATAGCATCTGCCTGAGTCAGAGAGCTGCACCAGAAGGGCCTGCTTTCCCTTCCCCAGCTCCACCTCCCAAACGCTGCCCTCCTCCATGTGGTTCTCATTAAGGTCAGGTCAGGTCTGGGCCAGTAACTCACTGCTGGCCTCATTCTCCCCTTCACTCTACCTCCTCCTCCCACAGGCCTACGAAGGGATCTAATACTCACGCACAGACACACACTATACAGACACACAATATTGACAGCAAGGACTGTCTTTGCCTTTTTTGCATCTCTGGTACTTAGTATAGTGCCTGGTACATAGTAGGCACTTAATAAATGCTTATTGACTGACCGAAAGTGTTTTGCAAACCTTGAAGTGCTAATTATGCTTAATTCATACACAATGCCCAGATATGCAATGATTTACAGATATACATACAATACATAGAGACTCATAAATACACACACACACGCGCACAGACACACACACACACACACACACACACGCTTAGACCCAGACACATAGATCCCAGCTTTACTGGGCATTTAGTTGCACGATAGCCTTCCCTTCTCTCTTTCCCTCTTGCTTGTAAAATGAGGAGTGTGAACTAGTGATCTCTAAGGTGCCTTCCAGGTTTAAATTTTCATCCTAGGGTCTTATGGTCACTTGGATTTGGATGGAACATCTCAGGTATGGGAGAAGGGGAGAAGAAAGGCTTGTGGTGGGGCTCAGGAGAGGAGGACCCAACGTGGAAGAGCCTTGAGAAACCATCTCAGGAGCCTATGGGAGGAATTGAGCTCCCCCTTTCTGGATATCTCCCAATAGAGGCTAGATGACCGCTTATTATGGAGTCTTGTTCGGATAAGGATTAGGGTCTGATATCTTTGAGGTCACTTGCAGCCCCACCATTCTGTGAGTGTTCCCGTTGGACCTGAGACCCTGGGTGTTCCTTCCAGGGACACCCAGAATCTTAAGTAGATTTTTCTGTGAATGGTGCAATGACAGAAATCTAATGAAGTGGTGAGGGTAGTGCTGCCTTGAGAGTCAGAGCAAGGTGAGGTGGGGCAGGAGAGCTAAGGACTGAGTAAGAACTCACCTGGAAGCTGGGAGCCTACCCTACTGCATCCCCCACCCACCTTCTGGGAGCATGCTTTTGCCACCTCTCCTGGAATCTAAAATCTGGAAGACTCAGGCCTACTAAGGGGCCTTCCATCAGGGGCCAAATCAGGGTAATCAACACCCCACCCCAACCCCTACCCCCGCCTTCACAGTACCACATACAGACTCTATTACCCATATGATTATTTATATATATGTGTATGTGTATGTATTTATATTGTATATTTATATATATATATATGTGTATGCGTATGTGTATGTATATGTGTATGTATGTGTGCATCTGTATATATGTGTATGTGTATGTGTATATATGTATATATATACACGCAGACTGTATATATACACATACACCCTGGGTCACAATGCTGGATCCCACACATGCCTATGGCTAGACAATGACATGCCATACACATATTGCCAGGTATGACATGTATGGCCAGGTGAGAGGTACACCATGGGGGTACGCAGGCTGACAGGCACTCATAGGAGTGCATGCTAGCACATATGTATGCTAACACAGGCCACAAATTCACAGCAGCACATGCGCACACATGGATATACACACATGCACATTGGATGACTCCTTATCAGGAATGTTAAGGGATTCCTGGTCAGGAAAGATTTGGACTAGGGAGATGACCTTTGGGGTTCCTTTTTCTAGAGCAGGGGTTCTTAACCTGGGATCTGTTCATACCTTGGGGGTCCACAGATTTTCAGTGGGTCCATGAACTTAGATGGAAAAAAAATCCATTTTAATTTTCACTAACCTTTGGTTTCCTTTGTGACCTGATTTTTATTTTATGCATTTGAAAACGATAATGAGGAGTCCACAGGCTTCAGCAGACTTGTAACAGGCTCAGGACCCACAAAAAGGTTCAGAACTCCTGGCTTCTGTGACTTCTTGCACCTTGGTGTACAAACACACAACAGCCACATAGACATAAGCAGTGGTATAGACACGCCTCGTACACACAGCCTGGCACACACACGTGCACATACATGTTTGTTGGCTCGCAGACCATCTCTCCGCTGCCCCCCCTTCCCTTTCCTCCTCCAGACTCTGCTTCTGGCTCCTCCCTGCTCCCAGAATAGCAGCTGCTCTCAGAGTTTCAGACTTGGGAGTCAGTGATACGCAGTCCCTGGCCTTTGTCCTTGGGGACTTCGTCAGGCTATAGGCCTAGCAGAACCTTTGGGGCTGAGGGCCCACAGACCGTGGGGCTGAATTGTTCTAAATTGTATCTGAATTGTAACTACTTCTCCAAGAGGGTTCCCCAAACACCACCTGAGAGGACAGGAGTAGGGGCAGGGAAAGAGAGGCCAGGACAGGGATGGAGGTGGAGACGAAGGGGGCAGAGATAGACATAAAGGCGGGGCAGGGACAGAGATTGACAAGGACTGGTCCAAGGCCAAGGTCAAGGGTAGGGGCCAAGTTTGAGACAGGCAGGAAGTCAATTTACTCCCTAATGCAAATGCAGTCAGGCTCCCCGGTCCCCCAGTGCCATCCATCCTGAGATGTGTCCCGAGCCTCATCTCTCCTACACCTCTTGGGATCTGTCTCTCCCGGCTCTTGCCTCTGTTCTGATCTCCAAGTTCCCACAATGCTTGGCAGAGAAACAAATCCTATCAGCTTGAGAACCTCAGGTGTAATGGGGCTGGTAATGAGCTATTCAAAGCTAAGTAGAATGATCATAATGAACATGTTGCAGAAGAATACAAGCTAGGGAAGGGATATTTTTCTCTTTTGCTTTTGTATCCTCAGTACCTAGAGCATGGACCCAGCACACAGTAGGAGCTTAATGCATGCTATTGGGATTGAATTGAATGGGAAGATATCATTATCTCCATTTTGCAGATGAGCAATATGAGGCATGCAGGAGTTAAAAAAGACTTGCCCAAGGTCCCACAGCTAGGCAGTGTCTGAGTTAGGATTGGAACTCAGGTTGGCCTGACTCCAAAGCTCTCTCTCTGTCTGCCATCTAGCTGCTGAATGTCAGTCAGGAGCTGTCAAGCACAGTCATTTAAGACAGCTGCCTGACGGAACTCATGACAGCTGATCTTAGGTACCAGACATCCAGGAAAGGAGTTTAAGGCAGGGGATTTCTATGGGTGGCGCCCAAGGATCCTGGTGAGTTGGGATTCTGGGAACTGTGAGGAGAGCAGTTTTAATTTGGGATTGAATGATGGACCTGGGCTCTAGAGAAAAGTCCTATTTCTGTCCATCTCTGTGTGTATCCCCATCCTGACCTTCATCCCTTCCCTGGCCTTATTCCTGCACCCCCTCTATGTACATGTCTGAATACCCTAGTTTCTGTTCCTCATCCTTGTTCCTACTCCATTCTCTGCCCCTATCCTTTCCTCTTCTCCTCTCCATGCCTTCTCCATTCTCTCTGCCCCTTCCCCTGTCCCCGCCCCTACCCCTGGCCTTAAGGAGAGAGTACTGGGTTGATTTAGGATGGTGTTAAATGCCTGAGTCTGAAGAGGATTCCCAGGAGCATTCCCAGAGTTGTAGGATCTCAGATTTGGAAGGGAGACCTCAGAAGGTATTTTATCCTTGTCTGAGCAGGATTCCCTTCAAAAATACAAACCGAGAATCTCTGATTGAAGGCTCTGGTGATGGAGGACTCACTATCTTAGGAGAACCTCAGAGTTGTAAGGCACTTTAGAGGGCCCTTGGCCCAACCTGCTCCTGAATAGGAGTTTTCTCTACCATTCCCCCAACCAATGGCCAGCCACCCTCTGTCTGAAGACTACTTACAAGGGGATGCCTGTACTTCCTCCTAAGGCAGCTCATTCCACTTTGGGACAGCTTTCATGAAGCTCCGATCTGCCCACTGTCTGCTACCTTCTCCCACTTCTCCCAGTTCTCCCTTCTGGGGCCAAGCAGAGCACGTGTAACCCTTCCTCCATGTTGTAGCTCATCAGATGCTGGAAGATAGCTCTCACATTCTCCCTGGAGTCGTCTTCTCCAGGCCAATCATCCCAAGTTCTAGCCAACAGTGCTTCTGTGGTCCTGCCTTCACCATCCAGTCATCATCTTCTGGATGCTCTGCCCTGGTTTGTCAATATCCTTCCTGGAATATGGCCCCAGAACTGAGCCTGGTACTAGACCAGGGCAGCAGGGACAATGGGACTACAACCACTTCCCTAATTCTGGGCATCTTCTCTTCCTTTAAGGGTCATTCCAGGTGCCAGATCCTCCATCAAACCCTCCCTGACTCTCCCACTCAGAATTCTTCCTATCCTCAAATGCCCCTAGAGCATCTTGGAGGGTTCTTTCCTTTGTCGCTATTGTATTAGCTGTGTAGATGTTATTTTCCCCTATCAAATCATAAGCTCCCTGAAGGCAGAGACTATGCTGCCTTTCATTTTTGTATTCTCAGTACCAAACATTGTGCCTTATATATGTGTTGTTGTTGAATCATTTCAGTCGTATCTGACTCTTCCTGACCCCATTTGGGATTTTCTTGGCAGAAGTACTGAAATGGTTTGCTATTTCCTTCTGCATGCAGCTCATTTTACAGATGAGGAAACTGAGGCAAACCAGGTTAAGTGACTTGCCCAGGGTCACCCAGCTAGTAAGTGTCTGAGGCCAGATTTGAACTCAAAGAGGAATCTTCCTGATTCCAAGCCCAGCGCTCTATCCGCTGTGGCACCCAGCTGCCTCCCTTCATAGACAGGCATCCAACAAATAAATGGTGGTTGAATTACAGAGTCACAGAAAAGGTGAAAGGGGCCCACCTTAATGGATGTCCAGTCCTACCTAGGAAAGAAATTCTCACTCTAGCAGTGGTCATCCAGTCTCTATTTGAAGACTTCCAAAGAGTCCCATCCCTTTGAGAGGCAGCCCATTTCATTTTTGAACAGCTTGAATTGTTGGGAAATATTTCCTAACATCAGTATAAAATTGGTGAAGTGAAAGAAAGAATGCTGGCTTTCTGGTCACAGGACCTGGGTTCAAATCCCCTGCCATGAACAAATGATGAATGAATGAATGAATGAATAATAGGTGAATGAATGAATACAAAAACACTTATTGAGTGCCACTACTGTGCTAAGTGTTAGTGATACAAATAGAGGTGATACCAAGAGACAGTCCCCTCATTCAAGGAGCTTCCATCTTAAGCTCCTCAAGTTTAGGGCAGTTATGTGGCATAGTGATACAATGATGATGATGATGATGACGATAGTGATGGTGATAATTAACATTTAAATAGCTCTTAATATGTGCCAAGTACTGTGCCAAGAGCTTTACAATTATTATCTCATTTGAGCCTCACAACAACCCTGAGAGGTAGGTGTTATTATGATCCCCATTATACAGATGAGGAAACGGACACAAACAGAGGTTAAGTGACTTGCCCAAAGTCATATAGCTAGTAAGTATCCAAGACTGGATTTGAACTCAAGGCCTTGAGTTAGGAAGCGATGGGCTCAAATCCAGCCTTAGACAATTTCTAGCAGTGTGACACTGGGCAAGTCAGGAGCCTCTGTTTGCCTCAGTTTCCTCATCTGTAAAAATGGAGATCGTAATAGCACTTACCTCCCAGGCTTGCTATGAGGATCAAGCGAGAGGATAACTGTAAAGTGCTTAACACTAACAGTGCCTGGGACATAGCAAGTGCTATGGTAGTTTAGTTAGCTATTATTATTACTAATAATGGAAAGATAACATGTATTGGGGAGTGGCCAGGGAGGTCAGGAGCCATAGGACAATTGATTGACATAAATTTTTCAGGAATATTAACATTAGATTACTATTATATATACACTATGCTATTATATATTATATATATTATATATATTATATACTATACTAATATATCATGCTAATATATACTATGCTAACATATTATGTGTTATACATTGTAATATTAATTAAATTTAATTACATTATAAAGCTAGAGGTGGAAGGGAGAAGGGGGTGGGGAAGGCAGGGTAGAAAAGGGGTAGTCGAACAGTAGCAAGGCATGAAGATGACCGGAAAGCAGCCGGCCTATGGTGAGTCTGAGTCTGGCTAGCTTTGGAGATCTTGCACTAATCAGACTTTAACTTCTCTGAGCCTCTGTTCCCTCATCTATAAAGAGGGTGAGTTAGATGAGAAGGCTTCAAAGTTCTCTTTCAGTTCTGGAGCCATGACATTTTAACCTTATTAGGCTCTTGTCATTCTTCTAACCCATCATGGCTTTTTTTTTTCATATCAGTTCTGTTAACCATCCCTGCCAACTTAATATCACCCATAAATTTGATAAGCATGTTGGGGGGTGGGTAGTAACTTATCATGGAAAGAATGCTGCTGAATTCTAAGTCAAAGGTTCTGGGTTCCAGTTTGGGCTCTGCCACTTGGGCTCTGTGATCTTGGGCAAATCCGTTAGCTTCTCTGGGACCTCATTTCCCTATATGTAAAATGAAAGCGCTGGACCTGTTGACATCTAAAGTCCTTTTTGATTCTAAATCTATTATCCTATGATTCATCCATGGTTTCATCCAAAAGATTGATAAAAAAAACATTGATCAGAAGACTGAGAACAGAGCCCTGTGGCACTCTGCTAGAGACAACCAATGATCTCAACTGCTAAATTCAATCCTTTTCTCAGTTCTTGACCTTCTTGACCTCTTAGCAGCCACCCCTTCCACCTGGACCTACTCTCGCCTCTTGGTTCTCCTTTTACATGTGTGACCACTTCTCCATCGCCTTTGCGGGATCTTCATCAGTGTGATGCCAACCAACTCTGGCTGTCTCCCAAGGGGACACACTCTTCTCCCTTGGCCTCCATGACCCGGCTTTCTCTTGGTCCTCTTCCGACCTGACTGCTTCTTCTCAGTCTCTTTTCTTGACTCTTCATCCGTGTCAAGCCCATTAACTGGGAGAATTCCCCGAAGCTCTGCCCTGGTCCGCTCTCTTTTTTTTTTCTCTACAATATCTCACTTGGTAATGTCAACAGCTCCTGTGAGTTGAGTAATCATCTCTGGACAGATGATTCCCATGTCTGTCTATTCAGCCCTAACCTTTCTTCTGAGCTCCACTCCCACATTCCCAGCTGCCTGCTGAACATCTCCATCTGGATGTCCCAAAGGTACTTCGAACTCAACACAACCAAAACCAGACTCCAGGAAGACACCTCGCTGTCATCTGCTTCAAGTTCCAGGTCCACTTTCCTATCCCATGAAAAGTCTCAGGTAGAACCTCTATGTAGGCCAGAAATGCCATTTCTTTCACTGACTAGTGAATGAAAACTAGCTCTCATTTCTTTAGAATCTTAAGATTTACTCTAAGACTTTATTCACAACAACTCTGTCATGGTAGGTGGTGAAAACATTATTCTCCTCATTTTCAGGGGCGGAAACTGAGGCTCAGAAATTGGCTTGCCCAGGATCACATCACTAAGAAGTATGGGAGTCAGGATTTGAACCCAGGATCTTTGTGTTACACCATGCTGGATATAGGTTAATATTTGCTGCCAGATATTCCTGGTCACAAGGGAGCCCCAGCTGCTAGAATGGGTGCCTCCTCCTTATTTGCACTTTTTACCCTAAATGAAATGTATTCACTTTTTTGGGAGCACATGCCTCTAATTTCTACTTTTTTCAGAATAATTAGAGCAGGGGTTGAGAGCTAAATTAACTTCCACATCACAGTTGTAATATATATGTATATATGTGTGTATATATGTACATGTACATACATATACACACATAAATATATAACACACCCACATGTATGTATATATGTATCTAGAGAGATGCATGCATGTATGTATATGTATATATTTTTCCATATATGTATCTCAATCTTTCCATGTATGTTTACGTATACATGTATATACATAGACATATGTATATACATCAAATATTATTTTCTATATATGTATAGATATAGTTATACATACACATACAATGGCTGGTGTCTTATTTAATCGTCACATAAGCTCTGGGAAGTAGGGGGTATTGTTACCCCTATTTTAAGGTCACACAGCTAGGAAGTGTCTGAAGTCAGATTTGAACTCAGATATTCCTGACTCCAGGCCCAGCGCTCTATCTACTGCACCATCAGCTGCCTCTATAGTAATACGTATAATCAGATAAGAATAAGTATAATATACTAACAGTAATATAATATGATAGAATATATATGTGTATATATGTGTTGGTGTATATGTATACCTGCGCACATGTGTGTGTGCGTGTGTGTGTGCGTGTATGCATTAAGCTCTGCTGAGTGCATCTGTAGCTCTCTTACTTCCTCTCAGTCCATTCCAGATTCTTTTCATAACCCCCTGATCCCTCTGCTCCATTCTGTTTTCACTTGATCTTTGGAATAAAAATGAAAATTGCCCCTTTAGATCTTCTTTAATCAATTAACAAGCATTTATTAAGTACCTACTATGTGCTAGCCACTGTGTTAGGCAGTGGGGATGCAGATCCAACAATGGAAATAATGCCTCTTCTCCTTTTATTGACGAGTCGATTTTGGCGTCTATAAGCATATGCTGAACAAACGCACAACAAACCCAAGGTAGTCTGGTGGGGGGAGGGCATCGCAGTTGGTGGGGAGGGATCAGGAAAGGCTTTGTATAGAAGGTGATATATTTAGTACACTTATTTCTCTGCAGGTCCCCTCTGCCTGGTATTGCAATTAGTTTCTCCAAACCGAGGCTGGCCTCAGGCTGTGGGTCAGATCTCTTTTCCCTGCTGGCCACATAGTGTCATAACTAGGGTGGTGCAATATAGTTTATTCCCAAGGCATCAGCATTTGGAGGGTGCACTTGTATTCCTTCAGCGATGTAGACTGGAGAGCCCAGCACCCAGTTAGTAAGAATATATAAAGAAGGAAAGCTACCAGATGGCATAGCACACTTCCTCTTCTCCATAGTCACACCCCCAGGTGAATTCTGGCATCTCTCCCTCCTCTCCATCCCACTCAACGGAATTTGTCTCAAAAAGTTGATTTGAGAGCCCATTTCATGTTATTTGCCTTGGGCACCAAGATTGCTGGTTATGACCATGACATCTCCTGGTACTTATCTACCCTTTCACAACAGGGACAAAGGCAAGGAGTGATGAGAATTAGTCTCTTGCTGCTGACCAAATAGAGACACTTGACAAAGTCATTATATCCTCCTGGAAAATGTGGGTCAGATGAAAGTACAGTTAGATGGATTTAGAATTGGTTTAGTGGTTCAGTCATGTTTGACTCTTTGTGAACCCATTTGGGGTTTTCTTGGCAAAGATACTAGAGTGGTTTGCCATTTCCTTCTCCAGATGAGGAAACTGAGGCAAATAATGTGAGGTGACTTGCCCAGGGTCATACTGTTAGTAAGTTTCTCAGGTTGGATTTGAACTCATGAAGATGAGTCTTCCTGATTCCAAGCCCAGTGCTCTATCTACTGAGCCACGTAGCTGCCTTTAGTGACTAGGTAGGAGAAAGTCATTAATGGTTCAATATTGACTGGAAGGGAAGTCTTCATTGGAGTGTCTTAGAGCTCTTGTTCTTGGCTTCTACTGTTTATTATTTCTATTAATGTTTCAAATGAAGGTGTAGTTGGCCTAGTCTCCAAGACTTAAATCCAGGAGGGCAACTTATTGGATAAGAGTCTGGATCTAAAAAGATCTCAACATGCTGGAAGGGTGGGCCCCAATCTAACAAGATTCAGTTTAATAGAGAATAATACGAAGTCTTAATCTTGGGTTTAAAAAAATCAGCTATATGTGCATATGATGGAGGAGGCAGATAACAGTTTGCATAAAAAAGATCTGGAGGTTTTAGTGGAGTACAAGGTTGTTCTGAGTTAATAGTATGATATGGTGGCCAAAAAAGATGGAAGTGCAGAGTTCATGGGGCATGGAGAGGAGAGGAGTCATAATTCCCATACCCCTTTGTCTTGATTGTTTGGAGTATGATGTTCAGTTCTGGGTATAACATTTTAGGGAAGACATTGACAAATTGGAGCAGGTCCAGAGGAAGGTAGGTGGGATGATGAGAAGAGGCCTGTGGACCATGCTATAGAAGGAATGGCTAGAGGACCTGGGTCTGTTTTGCCCAGACAAAAGAAGACTTAAAAGGGACATAACAGCTGTGTCCAAGTCAGTGAAAGGTCATCACGTGGGAGAAGGATTCAGCTCCTTTGAATTGGCTGTAAAAGGCAGAAATACGACCAATAAGTGGGAGCTGTAGAGAGCCAGATTTGGGCTTCTAGGAAGGAAACGCTTTAGATGGGCTGTCTGGGGGAGGTGATGGGTTTCCCTTCACTGGAGGGCTTCAAGAAGAGCCCTAATGCCCATTTGTTGGGGAAGCTATTGTTGTTTGTCCTTTGTTCTCAAAGAGGACCATGGCATCAGGAAGTTGATGCCATGACTTGCAAGTGAATTGAATTTAAGTGAGGGAGGGCTTTGCAAAGTCACCAGCCTCACTTTTTCCTCCAGAGCCATTTGGGTCCAGTGACCAGATATAGATCAGGACAACTGGAGACGGCCCCCTTGGGGAGGCCAGAGTTAGAGTCAAAAAGACCCAAGTTCAAACCTTTTCAAAGGCTCTCCAGGTCAGGATTCACATTCCTATAGTGATAAATTGTCAAAGGTTAGGAACAGACAGTTTTCAGAAGAAGAAATCGAAGCTATCTATAGCCATATGAAAAAATGCTCTAAGTCACTATTGATTAGAGAAATACAAATCAGACACTGTGATGATGGGAAAAATTACTTAACCTCCCAGATCAGTTTCCTCATCTGTAAAATGAGGACTAGGACCAACCTCACAAGGTTATAGTGAAGAAAATGCTTTGCGAACTTTCAAGTGCTCTATGCTGTAGAGGGGATGCCTGCTCAGGTATGGAGGCACAGACCTGTGAAGGTCCCTTCGAACTCAGAGATTCTGTGAAAATCATTCTGTTTATCCTGACATTCAAGCTATCTGTCTCCAACCAATATTCGCACTTTTATATCCTCTTGTCCCCTTCAGAAAATCTATGCTAAAGCCAAACTGGCCCACTATGGAACATACCCTGTATATTTCACACTCTTTCCTGTACCTATAATCTCCCCTCCCCTTCCAACACTGCTTGTTGACAAACTATTTGTCCTTCTTTCTTTCTTTTTTTTTTTGGAGGGGGGAGGCAGAGCAATTGGGGTTAAGTGACTTGCCCAAAGTCACACAGCTAGTAAGTGTGTCAAGTGTCTATGGCTGGATTTGAACTCAGGTCCTCCTGAATCCAGGGCCAGTGCTCTATTCACTGAGCCACCTAGCTGCCTCACTATTTGTCCTTCAAGGCCCAATTCAAATAGCATTGAAGCTATGATCTCCCAATTGGAAATAGTTTCCCTCTCTTATCTGTTCTCAAAACATTAATCATACACATATTCAGTTTGTACTTTACACATCTTTGGGTCATCTCTGCTACTAAATTGTAGGCTTCTTGGAGGCAGGGAATGGGTCTCGTTTCATCTTTGTATCTCCCCTATTGTCTAGGATCTCTCACACAGTAGGTGCTTAATAAGCGTATGTTAATGAATGAATGGATGCCTTTTGATACCTGTAATTCCCCTGAATTTTACAACCTTAACACATGTCTTACAGGAGACATACCCTTCATTTTAAGGCCATTAAATTAAATAGAACAAGGCTAATGTAAAACTGCTATAAAACTAAACATATATAGTGATTTTGTCACATAGGTAAATTACGGGCACTCAGCTCAGTTACTGAACCCAGCCTGCCACGGCTAGACACAGAGATTTGATTTCATATTCCAACCTCTTTTAATTCCCAAACGATGGCTGGCTCTCCAGCCTCAGCCCTTGGGGACAGCAAGGCCTTTATGGCTGAGCTCTGCATCTAACATCAAGAGACAGCATGACAGGAGAGAGAGGTCTGGAGTCAGAGGACATGCATTCTGGGTTCTAACACTTAACTGTGAGCATGCAGAATTCCCTTAATCTCTCTGAGCCTCAGTTTCCATACCTACAAGATGAGTATGATAATACTTGCTCATTCTAAGGTCCAGGGTTGTTGCTTTGTAAACCTTAGAGCACTCTAGGCATGGGAGTTGTTTATTATTATTATTATTAATTATATTTATTACTACTACCTCTAAGGGTCCTTTCCAGCACTGACATTCTGATTGTTTACAAGTGTTCTCTCTAGCACCCACCCAGCATTGTGATTGGTTGTTCTCTCTCTTCCATTCTTGGCTGAGAAACCCTTGGATTCCTTTCTCCTCCAAGGTCTCCAGTCTGGGCCAAGTTGCATTAGATTAGCTCTCCTGCTCCTTCCTCCCATCTTCCCTTCTTCTGGCTCTCTTTCTTCCCCCTCCCCCTGAAGTCAGGTTCCCATGCCAAGCACCACAGTGACACTGCTCTCTGCAAGGGCATCTGTGAGCTCCTTATCCCAACTCGGTGGCTTCTTAGTTCTCATCTTCCTTCATTTCTCTGCAGTTTGCCACTGCTGGCCACTCTCACTTTCTGAACTCTCTTCTCCCCAGCCACTCCCTTTCTGTCTTCTTAACTGATTTTTCATCTTCCTTCCCACCCCCTCCTCCCCTACTCCTTTTTTTCCCTTTCCCTCTCTTTCTCTTCTCTCCTTTCCTTTCCCTCTCCTTCATTTTTCTCTTCCTCCTTTCTCTCCAGTGAAGGGAAACCCATCATCTCCCCCACCTTCCTGTTTTGTATAGAAGGTGATATACGTAGTACACTTATTGCTCTGGTGCAGTGGCAAGAGCCTTTCTCTCTCCTTCTCCTCCTTTCCCTTTCCTCTCTTCTCCCCCTCTTTTCCTTCTCCCCCTTTCTCCTTCTTCTCTTTCTACTCTCCTTTACTTTCTCCTCCCTTCTCCTTTTCTCTCTTCTCCTCCTTCTCTCCTTTCCCCTTCCTCTCTTCTCCCCCCTCCTTTCCTTTCCCTGCCTTCCCTTTTCTCCTCTCCCTCCCCTCTTTTCCTTTCCCCTTCCTCAATTCTACATCTTCCTTCTCTTTCCCTTCCTTCTCCTTTCTTCTCTCTCTCCCTTCCTTTCCTATCTCCTCCCTTCCCCTTCCTCTCTTCTCCCCTTTCATTTTCTTTTCCTTTCTCTCCTTCCTCTTTCTTCTCCCCCCTCCTCTCTTTTCTTCTTCTCCTCCCCTCTGTCTACCTCCTTCTCTCCTTCCTCTTCCTCTTCCCCTCCTCCCTCCTCCAATATAGCCACCTTCCCAGGCTCCATCCCCAGTCTCTTGCTCTTTGATATCTTCTCTACTTTGCTATCCTCCCCAAAGTGGTTCTGGAAGCAGGCATAGTGGGAGAGAGCTCTGGATTTAGAGTCACAATAAAAACAACTGCTATCACATAGCACTTTGCAGTGAATGAAATACTTTACAACCATTATCTCATGTGAGTTTTGCAGCAGCCCTCTGAGGTTGGTATTAGAAAATTATTAGCACTCCCATTTTACAGATGAGCAAACTGTGTCTCATAGAGGTGAAGTGACTTGCTTTTGGCCACACAGCTAATGAGTGTCAGGACCAGGATATGGATGTAAGTCTTATCCTTTTATTATGGTAGCATTCATTTAACACTTTAAGGTTTGCACAGCATTTTACAAATGTTATTTCATTTTAATTACAAATGTTATTTCATTTTAACCTCACAACCAGTCTTGGAGATAGGTGTTGTTATTCTCATTTTACAGACGAGGAAACTGAGACTGAGATGTTAAGTAACTTGCCCAGGGTCACACAGATAGTAAGACAGCAAGTATTTGAGGCTGAATATTTATTCGTCCATCTATCCATTCAGTCATTTATCTATCTATTCATTCATTCATTCGTTTGTTTGTTTAGAAACTGAATTTGAACTCAGGTCTTCCTGACTCCAGGTCTAGCATTCTATCCTCTCCACTGCTGGGCTGCCTCTAACATGTAGGGGTAGAAGGGAGCTTGGGCAACATTCATATCAATCTCTTTCATAATCCAGATGAGGACATTGAGGACTATATGAGTGAAATGTTCATTATTCAGGTAATTAGTGGCAGAGGTGTGATTCAAGCTCAGATCTTCTGACTCCAAAGTCTGCTCTTGCTACCACCCCAGGGTGAAGGGATTCACTCCAAAGTCACATAGGTAACCAAAGTGGCAAAGCCTGGATTCAAATACAGGCCCTCTGACTTCAAAGCCAACTCTCTTGCTATGGCACCACAGTCATCTGTTCTTGCTTGCCTCCAGGCCCTGACTCTATTTACTTCACCATAAAGGCTCTATAGATCAGGGTTCATATTCCTATATTGGTAAATGGTCAAAGGTTAGGAACATACAGTTTTCAGAAGAAGAAATCAAAGCTATCTATAGCCATATGAAAAAAAATTCTCTAAATCATTATTGATTAGAGAAATGTAAATCAAAACAACTCACACCTATCAGATTGGTTAAAATGACAGAAAAGGAAAATGACAAATATTGGAGGGGATGCAGAAAAGCTGGGGCATAAATCTACTGCTGGTGGGGTTGTGAACTGGTCTAAGCATTCTGGGCAACAATTTGGAGCCATTCTGGAAGGGTTATAAAACCCCACATACTCTTTGATGCAGCAATACCACTGCTAGGTCTGCATCCCAAAGAGATTGAAGAAAAAGGAAAAGGACCTATACGTGCAAAAATACTTTTAGCGGTTCTCTTTGTGGTGACAAAGAGTTGGTAATTGAGGGGATGCCCATCAGTTTGGGAAAAGGTAAACAAGTTGTTGTATATGATTGTGAAGGAATACTATCGTGCTGTAAGAAATGGTGACGAGGATGGTTTCAGAAAAACCTGGGAAGACTTGTATGAGCTGAAGCAAAGTGAAGTGAGCAGAACCAGAGGAATGCTGTCCACAGTCATAGCATGATTGTGATAATGACCAACTGTGATTTAGCTACTCTGGTTAATACAATAATCTGCAACAATCTCAAAGGACTCATGATGAAAAATGCTGCCCACCTCCAGAGAAAGAACTGATGAACTCCGAGGATGGATTGAAGCATTTTTTAAAAAATTTATCTCTCTTGCTTTTTCTGTTGTAACATGGCTAATAAAGAAGTATGTTTTGCATGGCTTCGCCTGCATAATGGGTACCATATTGCTTAATGAGTTGGGAAGAAGTTAGAGGAAAGGAGTAAATTTGGCACTCAAAATGATAGTTAAAAAATTAACAAATAATAAAGAAAATTAAATCTTAAAAAAAAGACCAGGGATCAACCTCTTGCTCTGCTACTACTGCCTCTGTAAGTTTAGGCAAGTTACCCTAAGCCTCAGATGAAAAAAGGACAGGGTTAGATTAGATGAATGCTAACTCTAAGCCTAGAATGACTTCCCCCTGTGGTTGACTCCCAAAATCTCTGTCCATTGTTCTGATTTTTCTCTTGTGCTTCCCTTCCACTGGAGAGTGCACTGGGCTTCCATTTCTTGTTCTAGCTCCCATGAAGAATGGAGTGATGGAGAGAGCACTGAACTGGGAGTAAAGAGACCTGAGTTTGAGTCCCAACTCTGCCATTAACTAGCTTTGTCACCTTGGGTAAGTCACTTTACCTCTGTCAAATGAGCAGATGGGACTAGATGACCTTCCAACTTTGATGCTCCCTGATTGTCATTTGCTAGCTGCATGACCTGGGACAAGCCATTTTAATAACTCTGAACTTCAGTTTCCTCATCTGTAAAATGGGGATAATACTTGTTGTACTGCTTAACTCATTGTAAGTATGTGGAGTAGTAGATCAAATGCAGGTGTTGAAGTCAGGAAGTCCTGAGTTCAAACATTCCCTCTGGCATTTACTGTGTGACCCTGGGCAAATTATTTAGCCTCTCTGAACCTCAGTTTCCTCATCTATAAAATGGAGGTAATAATAGCAGTTAGTGAAGGTTAGCATGGCATAACAGATAATGGAGAATTGGTGCCAGTCAGGAAGATCTGGTTTCAAATCCTACCTCAACATGCACGCGTGGCCAAGGTCAGTCATTTCATCTCAGTTACTTCATCCCTCTAAGACCACAAGCTACAGATGAATTGAGTCAATGAGTTTATGCACTGATGAAATCACATGGCTAGAGTAGCAACAGTGACAGAAACAACAACAGTCTTGCCCATGGCTATTGTGAAGCTCCAAGGAAACAAGGCACATAGAGCTAAGGCACATTCTAGCCTTAAAGTTTTACAGAAATATCGGTTCTCAATATGTTTTATGAACTCGAAAGTGTTTTTAGAAATGTGAAGAGCAGTAGTAGTAGTGGTAGTAGTAGTTGTTGTGACTACTTCTTAGACGTTACCTAGATGTCCAACCAAATAATAATGGCTGGTAATTGTCTAGCAACTTTGTTTTCAGATAACATAATAAGTATTATGTTATTGGAGTCTTACAACACCCCTGGGAGGTGGGTGCAGTCATTATCTTCGCTTTACAGATGAGGAAACTGAGGTAGAAAGCAGCTAATAGACTTTTCCAGGATTACACAGCTAGTAGGTGTTTAAGGTGAGATTTGAACTCAGGTCTCCCTGATGGCAAGACCAGTGACCTCTCCAGTGTGTCGACTCAATCAGAGACTCAAATTCAACATTTTCAAACCCGAACTTGTCAGTTTCCTGACTCAGTGACCGCACCACCCTTCCAGTCACCAAGGCTCAGAACTCCAGAATGGTCTTTGGACTTATCCAGTGACACTGGCCTCCTGACTGTTCCATGAACAAGACATTCCCTCTCCACTCCAGGCATTCTTTCTGGCTTTTCCCAAGTCTAGAAAATGCTTCCCTCAGACTACTAAGTTCCCTGACTTCTTTTAAGTCCCAACTAAAATCCCACCTTCTACAGGAAGTCTTCCCCAATCCCTCTTACTTTGCTTTTTCCCTCTATTATTTCTTATTGAGCCTTTACGTATATATGCATATATACATATGTATACATACATATAGCTTTCTTTATACATATTTGTTTGCATGTTGTCTGCCCCATTAGATGTAACCTCCTTGAGGGCAGGTACTGTCTTTTGCCTCTTTTTGAATCCTCAGTGCTTAGCGCAGTGCCTGGCACATAGTAGGGACTTAATATGTTTATTAAATTTAATTAAGCTGAATCCTCCCCACCCCCAAATCCAACTAGACGTTGAATTTTTCCTTCAAATTATCTCTGCACTTGTCACCTCTTCTCAACTCAAATAGCCGTTGCCTACACTGTTGTAATAGACTCATAACTGGCATTCCTGGTTCCAGCCCTCTCCCCACTAATCCATCCTTCATATGCAGCCAGACTGACAGGACAGTGTCACTCCACTGCTCAAAATCTTTCTTTGGCTCACCATTACCTATAGGATATAGTTCAAACTCTCCAGTCTGATGTTTAAAGTATTCCATGGTCTGAGCCTAACATACGTTTCAAGTTTCCATTTGCTTAACTATATTTCAGCCAAACTGGATAATTTGCTATTTTTAGAGCAAGCGCTGCCCTTTCTTGCCTCCTTGTCTTTTGTGACTGTCATTCCTCATATCCCCAGCGGCCTCTTCCGACATCTCTGCCAGTTGAAATTCTACCCATCCTGCAAGGCCTAGCTCAAATGCCATCATTAGGGTTCCCTGACCAGTGACTGCCAAGCAACCTCAACCTTGGCCACAGGCATGACCAAGGGAAAGGAGAAGACTTGAGAAGGTATTGGTGAGGACACGCATGTCAGTGCCCCAGTGAGCTCCAATGAGCTTGGGGTTCCTGGGACAGGGAACATTCCATCTACCACCTCTGTGGTGTTTCCCCTGACTGGAGCATTCTATGTCTGGAATACTGGTCTCCTCCTCACTTCTACTTCCTGGATTTCTCGGCTTTTTTCAAATCTCAGCTCAAAACCTACCTTCTTGCAAGTCCCCCACCCCACCCCCAGTCCCTTCAACCAGTGCCTTCCCTCTGAGATTACCTTCTGTTGGCTCTGTATATATCTTGTGGATGCATAGGTCTTTGTAGTTTGCCTTCGCCATCACAATGTGAGTTGTTTGAAGGCAGGGATTATATTTTTGCATCTTTCTGTATCCCCAAAATTTGGTACATTACATGGAACATACTGTAGTTCTTGCTGTAGGTTGTTTCAGACATGTACGACTGTGATCCTATTTGGGGTTTTCTTGGCAAAGATACTACAGTGGTTTGCCATTTCTATCTCCAAACAATTTTACAGGTGGGGAAACTGAGGCAAACAGTTAAGTGACTTGCCTAGAACCATAGAGCTAATAAGTGTCTGAGGCTAGATTTGAACTCAGAAAGATGAATCTTCCTGACTCCAGGCTGGCACTCTTTTCTACTTCCCCACCTGGGACATAATAAGTACTTAACGGATGTTTATTGACAATAGCTAACAGTTAAATAGTGCTTTAAGGTTTGTAAAGCTCACTACCTATATTTCCTCATTCTCAATAACTCCCAGGGGGTTGATGTTATTATTTTTCCCATTTACAGCTGGAGAAACTGAGGCCATGAGGTTCAGTAATTTGCTGAAGGTCATACAGCTAGTTAATATCTGAGATAAGATTTGAACTCTGGTCTCTCTGGACTCAGAGTCCAGCTCTCTATCCACCACACCAAGCTGCCGTAATTTCTGTTAATGTCCACTTCCCCTCCATGATCCCTCCAGAATAAATGACCTTTCTCTTCCATTTGATCTTGTAGCAGTGGATTACCTTTAGGTATTTCTCATGTTCTAATTTGTGTTGCGGTTACCTGACCCTGTCTCATAAGGCAGTATGATATGGTGGAAAAGTCTTGTACTCTTCAGAGTCAAACGATCTGGGTTTGAGTTCCAGCATTGACCCTTAGTAGCTGTGTTACCTTGGACAAGTCATTTCTCAAGTAGCTAGGTCTGGAGTCAGGAAGACCTAGGTTTGAATCTGACCTCAGATACTAGCTATGCAACTGTGGACAAGTTACTTTAACCTCATTTTACCTCAGTTTCCTCAACTTTAAAATTAGGTTAATCATAGACCAAAGAAGACAATATTTGTAAAAAAAAAAAAAAGTACTTGGCATAGTGCCTGAGACATAGTAGGTACTTTGTAAATGCTGATTCCCTTAGTCCTTTCCTATCTGAATCACAGTTTCCCCATTTGTAAAATGGGAATGAAAATGTTTGAACTACCAACTTCACAGGGTGGTTGGAGGCTTGTAGGCTTAGTAAACTAAAGCAGAGAGACAGGGAGGCATAGTGAATTAAGAGTTAGACTCTGAGAGATGAAGATCTGGGTTTGAGGCCTATGTCTGCCACATACTGGTTGTGTGACCCTGGATAAGTCATTTAATCTTTGAGTGACCCTAAACAACTCTCTCCAAGACCATAAATTGCAGAGAAGATGCTGCCCTGCCTTGGTGGAGAAAATTCCTCCCCAGGAGCTTCCTACATCAATGAAATTACAAATCTAATACAAATAATGAACTATAGAAATACTAATATTATATTATTCTTACTCTGGATTCTGAGCTCCTTGGAGACAGAAACTATGTTTTGTCCATCTGGGTATCCCCAATGCTGATCCCTGGGTAAGATCTAATCAGCGTCCTTGGAATGAATGCGTGAAGACATGACTTACCTGGTGTGGACAAGCTCATCCCCGGAGGATGCCAAAGCCATGAGCTGTCACCCTACGTTCAAGAATAGACTACATCTTAATAGAAATCAGGCACAAATAATTATCCTCATCTTGCAGGTGAGGAAACTGAGGCTTCAAGAAGGGAAATGCCGTGACCCAAGGTCACAGAGACAGAACTGGAACCCTACATCTGAGGTTCATGGTGTCTGGTCCTCATGTCTAGTCTCATTGTCTTTCTACCGTGCCAGCACAACCTCATCAGATGGCTTCCCCATCTGAAGGGGAGGAGACTCCTTCCCCAATCCTGACCAAGAGATTGAAAGCCCAATGAGTTCCATGACTCTGGTGGCTCGTCACATATACCACACAGCCTGGGGAAAGGGGAGTGGCAGAATGAAGAACGTCCTGGCTTTGGCATCAGAAGACCTGAGTTCAGAGCCTGTCTGTCACCTACTACCTGCGTGACTCTCTCTGGGCCTCAGTTTCCTTATCTGTCAAAGGAGGGGGGTTGGACTAGATGGCCTTGGAGGTCCCTTCCAGCTCCCAATCTACGATCCTTCATGTTCCACCCAAGGGAAGAGAATGGGCATATCCTAACGACAGGGCCAACTCTGCAACATGAGCTACATCCACAATGGAATTTCCTGAGTCCTTCAGTTTTTGCATGCCTGAGACAGGCACTTGCCTGGTGGCCACTGTCATGGCACTGAGCCCATGGTGGAGGGGGGTGAGCTTGACTGGGTCCAGGGGGTGGCAGCTGTGAATCTACAGCCCAGGGAAAGCTCAGTGTCCAGCCATGGCAGGGCCCTGCCTTCTGGAGCCTTACCCCGCAGGGCAGGGGTAGAGGTCAGTACCCATACAGGGAAGCCAGGGCCAGGCAGTGCCCTGGATGTGCCCTGAGCTCTGGCCTGGGAATGGGGGCCACAGTGGGCTCTCCAATTAGTGGGAGCAGAGGAATGGAAGGCAGCAACAAGCTTTGCTAATGAGCTGACACATTAAACAATGAGTCACACTTCCATACGGAGCCCGTTGGAGCTCTAACCCAGAACAAACAAGCTGTGAGAAACAGTTTACAAAATAGGGAGGTGTCACTTTTCTCCAGGCTGCTGAGAAGCCAGAGCCTAGCCCTGAGAGGTATTTAAAGGATCTCCCATCGACAGAAAGCCTGCCTGCTGGCTTAGTCCCTAAGGAGGACCCGGGAGCTAGTTGTCCTGCAGCTTCTCACCCACCTACCCGGCTCTCTGTGCCCAGTCAAGGGTTGCCTCTGAATGTGGGGATCCACTGCAAGGCCCAGGATCCCATCTCCAGGCAGCTCTCGGGTGGGCTCACGCCTTCCCCCGGTGCTCTACCCCTCCCCTCTTCACCCCAATCTATCGAATCAGAGAATTCAGAGCTCAAAGATCATTTCACAGATGAGAAAACTGAACCTCACAAAGATAGGAAAGAGACTTGCCCATAGTCACAATGATAAGTGGGAGAATCAAGATTTGAACCCCTCAAATCTCTGGCTTGAAAGCCTGCTTCAGTGTATTTATCCTGTTTGTCCAGATTCTCTGGACCCCTGCACCTGACCTCTCTCAGATACAGGACGATTCTTTTCTTCTGCCTAGTCGTTCCTGCTCCCACCTCCGTGCTCTATGCAGACCTTCCCCTGACTGCTGGATTTCCCTAAGGAAGAATGAACTCTAGACATGGACAACCACCTCCTGCCCTGCCCCACTGTTCATTCTTGTGCTCTGACCCTGTGGCAGGGCAGGGGCCACCTCCCTGTTGGCAGGAGCCAGGACCTGGCCCTGCTTTATTTGACTTGGGCTCCTCTCACTGCCTCACAGGTAGCATAATGGAAAGAAGGGTACTGGATTTGGAATCAGGAGAGACCTGTGAATCCCAGGTCTGGTACTTGGTGCCTTGGGAGCTAGAGAGCTCCGGGGGGAGGGTAAATAACCTCTCTGCTTCCTCAGCTGGAAATGTGGATAAAAATAGCTGCATTGACTAGGTCACAGGAGCATAGACCTAAAGCTGGAGGGGACCACTCCCATCATCCAGCTGAGGAAATGGAGGCACTGGATAAAAATTACCTGCCCAAGTTTCCAGGGCTTGAACCGAGGTTCTCTGATTTAAGTCCTATGCCTTGTAAGGCTGGTGCTTTTTGAATCTTAAAGAGCTTACAGAAATGGACTCTATTATCATTAGAAGGCAACTTGGTGGCTCAGCGGATAGAGCTCTGGGCCTGGAGTCAGAAAGACCTGAGTTCAAATCCAGCCTCAAACACTCACTGGCTGTGTGACCCAGGGCAATTCTCTTAACCTCTGTGCCTTAATTCACTGGAAAAGGAAATGGCAAAGCACTCTAGTATTTCTGCCAAGAAAACCTCATGGACAGTATAGATCATGGGGTCATGAAGGGCCGGACACCACTGACTCACTGTGCTATTTTTGTTACAAATTAAGCCTTGGAAAGATGCTGGCTACGTGTGGCATGGCCACCCCACCTCCCCCCGCAGGAACCCCACGTGGGTCACAGGACTCCTGACTTCACCACCTCCTCCCTGGTAGCCTTGCCCTTCTGTCACATTCCCCACAGGTTTTCTTCTCCTTTTATATGTTTTTTTTCCCCATTAGAATGGAGATCCTTGAGGGTAGGAACTATCTTTTTTTGTTTGGATTTACAAACAGTTCTTAGCACAGTGTCTGGTACAAAGTAAATGCTTAATACATTCTGTCTCTGTCTCTCTCTGTCTCTCTGTCTCTCTCTCCCCTCCACTTCTTCCCTCTTTCCCTCTCCCTCTCAGTCTCCCTCTCCCTCTCTCCTTTTTCTTTCTATTCCCCTCCCCCATAAAATTACTTGCCTAGAGTCACAGTGCTAGTGTCAGAAAATGAGAGCCCAGCTCTCCCTCCCCTCCAATCCACTAATCCATCTAACATACCATGATGGCCCTCAGAATAATGATTCAGACTGACAAGGGTAGAAAAAAAGGGAAACAGGAAATTGGACCTTAAGATAAGGTGGCAAAATAAGGAGCCAGATTCCCTCAATGAGTTAGGATGAAGTAGATCCCAGGACAGTTAGAACTGGTAGATATGATTGCTGAACCACTGTTAACCAATTTTTAAAAAGTCACAAAGAATGGGGAAAATGCCTCAGAACCAGAGATGGCCAAATGTCCTAAATATCAAAAAAAAAAAGGAAAAGGCAGATTCTTCTTAAACAATAGGCTGGTAAACTTAAATTTAATTCCTGGGAAGCTGCTAGTGAAAAGGATGGTTTATGGGCATTCAGATAAGGAAATGGTAATCACTTAGAGCCAGCATGGGTTCATGAAAGCCACATGGAGCTGTCCAACAATGGGATGGTTGATGTTAGGAGCTAGCCACTCCTCAATCACTGCAGATGTTCAGGTGGAAGCTGTATGCCCACTTTTTGGGGACATTGTAGAGGAGATTTCCTATCAGGTATGGACTCCACTAAAACTATGAGATCCCTTCTGTGTCTAATATTCTATGATTTTCTGACTGAATTGTCTTCCTAAAGCACTTTGTAAGTGTGAATCAGTATTATTGTTATTTCTGTTGTTCCTTCAGACTGGGAATGATGGTTACATGACCAATTCCATGCTTCAGTTTTTAGGATACTTCACTAATTCAACTCTGGGAATGTGACAATCTCTGAAATAAGTCTTGGCAGCCCAGGATTGCTGCTGGCCCCATATACAGATCACTATACTGAGCCTTCGTAGCTCAGAAGGCTCTCTGAGATGTCATAGCTCCCCAGATTGTCAGAGGTCTCACAGCTCACCAGGCTGCCTCTACTGGGCTCCTCTCACAGAATATTTCTGTCCTTAAGTCACTTTATCCCAACCTCGGTCCCATCCCCCCCAAAAGGCGTCTGCTTTAAAAGTCCTTATCTTTTCTGAAATTGGGCTTTCTCAGAGACATTCTAGGCCCCCATCATCCCTAGCCACAGCCCCACTGGGAGGCCTAGAGTTCCCATTCACAATTCCAGGGCTAGAAGTTGGGGAGCACTTCCCTACTCATCTTAATCTGTTCCCTCTATTGAACTCAGACAATGATGGCATTTGGTTAGTGGCTACCCTTTGCTCTTTAGCTGCACCAAGGCCCCCCCCACCCCATTGTAACAGATGCACACAGCCTGTGGGCTGCTCAGAGACTGTAAGGAGGAAACAGGCTCAGAGAATGGAAGCCTCTTTGTCTACCTGTGTCATTTGCATCAGATTGCATAATAATAACTGCCTATAAGAGTTATTACTGTCCCAGAACAGAACCAGGAGGGAGTGTGCTCCTCCTCACTGCAAACCCATTCATCTAGAGGATGGACGAGCATCTGTCATGGGTGATGGACAAGGGATTCCTCTACATTTTAGGCTTCCTTCTGAGGCCCCTTCCAGCTCTGAGATTCTATGGTTCACATAGCCTCTGCCATCTTACTAAGTGCTTAGAACAACCTGGTAAGGAAGCAAGCCAGATATCATTATAATTTCATTTTACTGATGTGAGGACTGAGGCCCAAGGCTGGGCAGCAACTTCCCCAGGATCACCTAGCTGGTAAATGGCAAGACCGGGCCTTCAGTCCAGCTCCTCTGACTCTACACCCATTACTTACCTGTGGCAAGCAGGTGTGCAGTGGAGAAAGTTGGTGTCTTCTGGCTTGGTGTCCAGAAGAGTTGAGTTCAAATCCTGAGTTCAAAAAGTACCAAATGAATGCTAACTATTTATTATTATGGTTGTTAGTATCATCGTCCCACTTCACCCCAGATGTGGGGTGACTTACCCAGTGTCAAAATGTGAAGTCTTCTCCCCATCCCCTACACCAAGTAACCCAACACTTAGCTCTTGCTCCCAGGGCATTCAACAACCATTGATTGGGTGGGCACTTAACTATTGTGTCCTGGGAGTCCAGAGTGCCTAGGACTCTGAGGGGAGGCAAAGGAAGAAAGAGGCCAGGGCCTGAGGGCTGAGAGGACCAGAAGCACATGTAGAAATGAAGTCACACTATGAATGTCTGGGAACAGCAGAGAACCAGGGTTAACACCGCCACCATTGACTTCCTGCTTTGGGGGCAGGACCTGGGCACAAGCTTAGGTTGCACAAATCAGGCAGGCAGCACTAGACCAGATCTGGCTTCACACAGAGACTACAGAATGGGAGTGACTGCTGATCTTGGACCCAAACAGACCTGTGTTAAAATCCTGCCTTGGATCATTTATTCGCTGTGAGAGCCTAGGCAAGTCTCTTAACCTCTATGCCCATTGTTGTGTACAATTCCCCACTTTACAGATGAGGAAACTGAGGCCCTGAGAGGCTAAAGTGACTGGTTCAGAGTCACAAAACTAGTTAGTGTTGGAGGGATTAGAGCCCAAGTCCTAATATTTTCTAGCTTTGTGACTCTGGAGCAGCTACTTTAACCTTGCTGAGATTCAGTTTTCTCATCTGTTGAAGTGAGGAATGACACAACAATGAACTTGGAGTAAGGAGAGATTTGGGTTCAAATCCTGATACTTCCTTACTCTGTGACCCTGAACCAGTCACATTAACCTTGCTAAGACTCAGTTTTCTCATCTGTGACCAAGGATGACACAATACAGTCCATAGTACCTGCCCCGAGGGACTGCAAGGCACTAGTGAGATAATGGAAATAAGGCACTTTGTGCATGTTTGAGTTCTACAGAAATGGCTGCTATTATGATTCAAGGAGCAGAGCCAGGGCTCGGAAGCAGGTCCCCTGACTCCCTGCATGGGCAGAGAGCTCTTTCTCATCCACTGTCGCAGCTTCTTGTGTGATCTCTAGGGTATAGGAGCTCCTTTCCATGGTGTAAGTGTCAGCCTGGCCACTGCTTGCTTTCCTGTGTCATGTCTGTCCCAGTCTCAGCCTAGGTCATCCGAGAATTTGCCCCAAACACAAGAGACCTTGCTCGGGTCTTTTCCCCAGTTCTCGGCTACAAGTGTTTCTCCTGGGGCTGTCACCCCTTCAAGGCTAGTACTCATTCAACTCCAGGCAGAGCAAAGGGGAGTACTGTCCCCAATGTGCTCACCTTCCCCCTCTGCGTGCCTAGGTGCCCAGGCCAAGGCCACTCTCCCCCTTGCAGCTGCTGTCTCTGGAGGAAAAGCTGGGAGGCTGGTAGGTGCTCTGTAAGTGATGGAAGGGAGAGTAGGAGAAGAGAGGGGGCTGCCCAGCTCCTGGGCCCTGGGGGCCATTGGGGCCCTCCTGGGAAAATGTGCACAAGCCCAGCAGGCAGACGGGTGGGAGCCTGCAAGAGACGGTAGCAAGTGGCTGTGATTCACAGGCAGGGCAGGAGGTGAAGGATTAAGGGCTCTCTGGGGTCTCATTAGCTTGTCTTCTTCTCCCTCACCAGCCACTGGCTCCCCCTCCCTCTCCAGTTACTGTTCCCAGGCACTGAGGCTCTCTCAGGGCCTGGAGGCTCTTCTGTGGCCCTGTCTGAGCCTGGGGAGCCCAGAGAGGCATGAGGCCCAGGTGGGCCCCCACTCTCGGAGTACTGCCCCGCCCCTCCAATTCCTTATGGATGCTGCTGGTGTTTCTGCTCTGTGGTCTTCTGCTGAGGGCCTTAACAGGGGGGCTCAAGGCCGCTGGACCTCCCTGGCAGCCTGGTCATCATCAGTGTTATTACTGGCACCCCAGAGTGGTTACCCAGCACCTATGGGTTCCCAGGGCTGCATCAGGTGACAAGAACAGAAAACCTTGCAGAACAAACTCCTGGCCCGTTTGGAGTATAGCATTGGAGACAGCTACATGACTCAGGATCATAGGGTTTTAGGAGTTAGAGGCAGAAAGGTTCTTAGAAGTTATTTCATTCATTTTACAGACCAAGAAACTGAGACTCAGAGTTTGAAGTGGCTTTTTCAAGATTACGTGGCATATAGAAAAGCCAGCATTCAAATTCAAATGATCTGGGTCTGAATCAAGCGTTCTTTCCTCTGCAGCCTGACCTGGCATCAAGAGGTCTGTCATGGAGTACCATAGGGATTCATCTTGCCTCTGTATTCGATGAGCTTATCACATTGGGACCATGTATCATGTACCGCAGAAGAACAGAAAGAAACACATTCTTCTGTTCTGAGATTCCATGAGATGCAGAAACAAACCTGTAGGGGCCAGGGAGAGGCCATGGCAGAGCCAGCTTTGGATAAGGGGTCAGTGGTCAGAGTGACTGGCAGGAGGCCAGGAGCACTGAGGGCTATGAAACTCCAGACCTCCAGGATAGGTTGCAGTTTTGGAGGGGCTTCAAGAGACCCATGCATAGGTTGGTTAATCAGTATTTATTAAGCAGTGACTATCTGCCATCTGGGCAGCTAAGTGGAATAGTGAATAGAGCACCAGGCCTGGAGTCAGGAAGACCCGGGTTCAAATCCAACCTCAGACACTTCCTAGCTGTGTGACCCCGGGCAAATCACTTAACTCTGTTTTGCCTCAGTTTCCTCATCTGTAAAATGAGCTGGAGAAGTGCCAAAAACAGGACTTTGAATTTTATCCTAAAAGTCACAGGGAGCCACTGCAGGCTCTTGAGCAGGGCAATAGCCTGTTTTAGGAATCTAGCTTCGGTACCTGTTACACGCTTTTTACACATGAACATTTGCAACAAAATATATATATGTATGTATGTGTATATATGAATATGGGCGGCTAGGTGGCGCCATAGTGCACAATATCAGGCCTGGAAGACTTCCTGAGTTCAAATCTAGCTTCAGACATTTATTTGCTATGTGACCCTTGGTAAGTTGCTTAACCCTGTCTGCCTTGGTTTCCTCATCTGTAAAATGAGCTGGAGAAGGAAACAGCAAACTACTGCAATATCTTTGCCAAGGAAAACCCCAAACGGAGTCACAAAGAGAGTCCAACATGATTGAAAAATGCCTGAACAACTTATATATACATATGCATGCAAAGGAGCCATGCAAAATACATATTCAGCCCCCTCTAAGCCCAGCCAGATCAGCTGCAGTCTTGGCTTCTTCCTCCTTCCTTCCACTGCTATGAGTGTCTCAGTCTATTGTCCTTAAGTTTCCACGTGCCGGCAGCCTTTATTCCGGAAGCCTTTCCTTACTGGCACACTTAGGAGTGCAGGATTACCTCTCCTTTCTCCTCCAGATTTTCCCTCTCTTCACTCCCTCTTTCCAAGTTAGGGAATACTCAGTGTCTGGCTTTGGGACTGGCCTCCCATTGAGGATGGCCCCTGGATTTCCTAGTACCCTGCCTGGCTGGAGGGAGGGATCAGAGTCCTGCCATCCACCTGACCCTAAGCTATCTTGCTTCCTACTCTGCGGGTTCTTCCTCACTACTCCAGCCAGGGCTGGGGGGCTTGGCTGGGGAAAACTGTGGATTTCCTGGAAATTTATGGTTAATTCAGGCCATAAGGGAGAAGAGTATCCATTTCTGAGGTTAACAGCAGCGATTCAGCCTAGGATTTAATGACCCTCCATCCCCATCCTCATTCAAGTTCATCTTCATTAGCTGAGCAATTCATTACAAGGGCTCCTCACATCCAAATCAGAATGAGGAATATTAAAAAAGTGATTATATTTCTCACAGTGCAGCTTTCTGGGTAAATTATATGCAAATCACTGTCTAAATCCGGAAGGCACAAAACAGGAAAAGGTATCCAGGCTGGGCCATATCCCCAGGATAATCAGCAGCAGGTGAGGGGAGTAGACTCCTGATGGACAGACAGGCTGATGGAGGGACTGACTGACAACAGGCTGATGGCTTGTGAATGACAGCTGAGTGGGGAATGTGAAAAGGGTCTGACAGACTGACAGGCAGATGGCCTGATTGATGGGCTGACCTACGGACAGGGGGGCTGACTGACACGCCCAACCTTGAATAGATGGACTAACAGATAAACGGACTGATGACAGACTGACAGATGCTCTGATTGACAGTCTTGTGAACAGACTAGCTGACAGGGAAACTGACTGACAAAGGACTGAGGTAGGAGGCTAGTGGCATATCCAGGGAAGACGCTGGTGTTTGTCCCTGTGGTTGAGGGGATCGTTCGTTGTTGGGGCTAAGCTGGCTTAATGTCTAGGCACTGGAGTTGGATTTTGCTGGAGAGAGCCCCAGTCCAGATACAGGATCCAACCCTCAGATCTGGAGAGGTCATCCCTTTCTCCCTGCCCCTCTCAAAGGACAGTCTACTCCTGATCCCTGTCCCTTTCTCTCTTCCTCACCCTCCAGCCCCATTTCCTATGATCTTCTCTTCTACTAAAGCCCCCTGGGAGGAACCCAGGTCCAGACACTATAAGTGGGAGTCAGATAGGAGACAGGACGCCTCAAGAACAATTGGGTTAGGAAGTAGAGTGAAAGAGGAGAATGCAGATCAGGCTGGACTGGAATACCTTAGTCTCAGTCTCATGGAAGCCATCCACATCCTCCTTCCCCAGACCAGACTGTCCTAGCCCTTGCCTGTGTGGAAAAAGACAGTGGGTGGGCAGTCTGTTCGAAGCTGCTCAGCCCCACTCCTGCCCCCACCTTCTGGTGAAAAGCAAAGATGAGCCACTCTGGAGGCTAGTCTGGAATCTTCCAGAGAAATGGGCCCACTCTACATGCATGGGAATGATGGATACACACTCATATATTGAGATACAAGGTCCAGAAAGGGACATATGATCACATACGTGCACACATAGAATCCTGTGATGACAGAGGTAAAAAGGACCTCTTAGAAGGCATTTAGTCCAAGCTTCCTCTTGGTGCAAGATGACCTTCTAGAGTCTGTCAATGGTCTTAGAGTCCTCTGCTTGGACACCTTAAATGACAGAAGACTCACTACCTACAAGGCACCCAGTGCCATGTTTGGATGACTCCAGTTGTTAGGAGAGTCTTCCTTATATCAAGTTGAAATGTATATCCTATTCACCTACCCCCATTCCCCCGGTTTTGCCTTCTTGGGCCAAGCTGAACAAGTGTAACCCTTCCACCCCATGGTAACTCTTCAAATAATTAGATTTAATTCAACAAATGGTTAAGTGCCCTACTTTTGGGGTACAAAGCTTTGATGCAGACCCTGCTTGTTCTCAAGGAGCTTTATGGGGTGGGGGATGGGGAGGAGAGCTGTATATCAATTATTCTGATGTGGGGGCCTGCGTATGTGTGAAAATGAGGAGGTCCAGGCCAAGGAACCACAGAAAGTGAGCAGGGGGAAATCCCTTTTCATCCTAGGGGCAGAGGGTGAGGGGAAAGATACCAACAGCTCAGCTGGGAGACGTAGAGGCAAAATACTAGCTTTATAAACAGAGGCTCTGCTTCAAGCCCCAGCTCTTCCATGTCTGTGGCCTTGGACAAGCCTCTTGCCTTCTCTGGGACTCCATTTCCTCATCTGTAAAATGAAGAAGGGGCTGTACTAGTTGACCTGTGAGGTCATTTCTCCCTAAGTCTTCTCTTCTAGAGGCTGAATATCCTCAGTTTTTTCCATGGCTTTTTGTATGTTGTGGTCCTCATCCTACTTGCTTCCTCTAAATCAGGTCCATGAGGTCCATGAACTTGGTTTGAAAAAATGTTTTGTTAACTGTATTTCAATACAATTGTTTTCCTTTATGTTCTTATGTATTTTATTTTATGCATTTAAAAACTTTATTCTCAGAAGGGGTCCACAGGCTTTACCAGATTGCCAAAGGGGTTCACGCTCCCTCAAAAGCTAAGAACTCTTGCTCTAGATGTGATCTGCTTTGTTTGTGTTCCCCTGAGAAAGATCAGATGACACAAGGAGACAGAAGAAGTACTGCTCACCACCCAGACCAGAGCCTCCTAATGGCTGCCCAACCTACTATTCCCAAGAGGCCAGGTTTTCCCCACCTGCTTGGTCTGTCCAGGCCCCCAGCCCCCAAACCTGGTGAGCCAGATCCCACTGTTCCTCTGCTGCCCTCAGTGGGGGAAGGGCTTCTGTCTTCCAGAAGGTATGTTATGAGAATCATTCCCCCCTCCGCCCCCCTACCATGTGTCAGGGCCCCCGGGTGACATGCAAGAATCCATCACATGCCACCCCCGTGTCAGGCCGTGTCACAACATAATTAAAACATTATATCTTCTTGATGAAGCTGTTGCCATCAATTCTGGGAGTGACTGATCCAATCTGCAAAAGGGGGGAATTTCTCTGCTCAGTGCTTGAGGCAGCTGGCAGCCCTGGGTTGGGAGCTGATATTTCACGTTCTATTTAGGGCTCCAGAGCTGCCTCCAGCCTCCTAGTCCTGGAGGGCGCCCACCTCATGTGGACAACCTACCACCCCACCCAGTGGTTCATCCTTGGTTTCTGGCAGTCAATGAATGGCCTGTCAACTTGGGGGGAGGGAGTCATTCGTGATCCAGTGTAATTTACATGAAGGCCAACATCAGGAATTGGCCAGAGATCACCCTGCAGGAGTTTGTTTTTCATGGGACTGTTTCTTGACAAGCTTTGTGTTTGGCACCTTCCCACCCTCCTTTCCATGCTCCTGGCTCTTGCCCTCTCTCCCTTTTCTACAAACCCTTGCTCTATGTGGCTGACTTAAGTGCTCCCAGGTATGGTGTGGAGAAACCTAGTCCCAGCTCCATCACTAACTCAATCTCTAACCCTGCAAGTAATTCTTCCCTGTTGGGACTCAGTTTCCCCAGCTATAAAATGAGGTATTTAAATTAGAGGATGACCAAAGTCTTTTCTTGCATGGATAATCGAAGTTTCTAGAGTATTTCATTTTAACCATGGATTTTAAAACTTACATACCCAAAGGAAATATTCACTAATGCTAAAATTTCAGGTACTGGGATGGAAGTGTTGCTTTATAATGAAGGACTTGGGCTATGGAACATGTCAGGTCTCTTCTATGGTCCTGTGCATGTGAATTACAATGTCCTTTTGTTCCAGAGCTTACAATCCAGTTGTCCACTGCATACATACACTTGGAATATTTATCTAACAATACCCTATTCATTGCTTCATGGAACCATTCATTCATTAATGTACTCATTCATTCATTCAGCCATTCATTTATTCAGTCATTCACACATTCATTTAGTCACTCATTCAATCTATTCATTTAACGAATTCATTCTTTTTTAAAATAAATTCATTCTTTCAATCATTCGTTAAATGATTAATTTAATCATTAAATCTTCCATTCATTCAGTCAATAAGAATTTATTAAGTGTCTATTTATTTGTCAGGCACTATGCTAAGTACTGGGGTTACAGAGAAAAGCAAAAGACAGTGCCTGCCCTCAAGGTCCCAGGGAGACTAAGGGGGGAGACAACATGAAAACAATTATGTACAAACAAGACATAGAGAGGATAAATTGGAAATTTAAGAGGGAGAGGCATTAGTATTAAGGAGGACCAGGAAAGGTTTCTTACAGAAAGTAGGATCTTAGCTGGGGCTTGAAGGAAGCCAGCAGTTGCTGATGAGGAGGGAGAGCCTTCCAGGCATGGGGGACAGCCAGAGAAAATATCTGGAGTGAGGAGGTGGAGGGTCTTTTTCAAGGAACAGCTAGAAGGCCAGTGTTGGTGGATGGAAAGGCATGTTAAGGGGGAAGGAGGGAGAGAGCTAAGTAAAATGGCAGAAGACTGGGAAAGTGGGGTTTTTATGAAAGACTTTAAACACAACACAGAGGATTTTATATTTGATCCTGCAGGCCATAGGGAGCCACTGGAGTTTATTGAGGAGAGGGAGTGACGTGGTCAACTTGCACTGTAGGAGGATCACTTTGGCAGCTGAGTGGAGGGATGGATGAGACTGGGGAGAGACTTGTGGCGGGCAGAGAAGCCAACAGGCCATTTCAGTCATCCAGGCAGAGTCAAATGAGGACCTGCAACACACCGGCATGATGGCAGTGTTAGAGGAGAGAAGGGGATGTAGATGAGTGATAAGAGAGAGTGGAAAGTCCAGGATTATGCCCAAGTTGTGAGACTGGGTGATTGGGAGGATAATGATAACAGGGAAGTTAGGAAGAGGGCTTGGGGAGGAAAGATAATGAGTTCCATTTTGGACATGTTGAGTTGAAGATGTCTATGGGGCATCTAAGAGACAGCTGGAAATGTGGGTCTATGGGTCAAAAGAAAGGTCAGGGCTGGATAAGTCAATTTGAGAATCATCAGTACGAAAATAATTGAATCCATGGGAGATGATGTAATTGACAAGTGAAAAATACGAAGGGAGAAGAAAAGAGAGCCCAGGATGGTCCTTCATTCATTGAATGGGAAATTCCTCTTGGGTGCCAGGTGCTCTACTGAATGAGTTGGTAAGAACAAAGGCTATACTGCTATATATAAGAAGTGAAGGAGGAACAGCCAGGTGGTGCAGTGGGTAGAGCAGTAGCCCTGGAGTCAGGAGGACCTGAGTTCAAATCCAGCCTCAGACACTTACTAGTGTGACCCGCTTAACTCTGACTTCCTCAAAAGAAGTAAGGGAAAGGGCAGTGCAGGTTGGGGCATCTTAGTGGAACTGACTTTCTACCTTCTTTTCCCTCACTTGGTAACTTAGACCCTTAGGATTGGGCCTTGAAAAGATGGTGTCAGCTGTGTAAATCTATCATGGAAGACAACAGGGAAAATCATAGTACTGTAGTATTTAAACCTGGAAGAGATCCTAGAATTTATTGACACCAACTTCATCATTTTAAGGATGTGGAAATCTGGGATTAGAGAAGACAAATGAGTTGTCCAGTGTCACACAGCTTATAAATAGCAAAGCTGAGATTTGAACCTAGGTCTCCAGACTCTGGGTCCAGACTCTTTCATGTTGTTGCTGTTCAGTCATGTCTGACTCTTCATGACCCTGTTTAGGGTTTTCTTGGCAGAAATACTGGAGTGGCTTGCCATTACTTTCTCTAGCTCATTTTCCAGATGAGGAAACTGAGGAAAATGGGGTTAAATGACTTGCCCAGGGTCACACAGATAGCATCTAAGGCTAGATTTGAACTCGAGAAGATGAGTTTTCCTGACTCTAGGCCTGGCACTTTATGCATTGCATCACCTAGCTACCCAGACTCTTTCGTAGGCTTCTCTCTAAGTAGACCTAATGATCCGGCCCCTTGGGGATGAGATGAGGGCACTTTCCCCTCCTGACCTTCCCCCCAGCTCAGAGGAGTGGATCAGATCAAAGGATTAGAGCTGGATATGACATACTCCCAGAAAAACACCTCATAAGGCTGGCCTAAGAAGGTGATCCTCATGTCTACCCTTCTTGAGGTTTGGGTTCAAGGTCAAATAACATTCCTTTCCCCACTACCATCACCTTCCTAATGCTGTGGCTTAAGAGGCAGAGAGCCTAGGGCCTCTATTCATACTGGAAGACTGGAAAGCCTACAGGAGTAACAGCTTTGAACTCAGGTATTTTATGCGTCTATATTCATAATATGGGATTGGAACTTAGAGATCACCTAGTCTACTTTGCAGATTAGAACACTGAGGCCCAGAGAGGTGAAAGGACTTGATCAGGGCCATATATTGAGTAGTAAAAGTGGGATTCAAACCCAGATCCTCTGACTCCAAATCCAATGCTTTTCCCACTGTTGCACAGGCTAAAAGTAGATTGGTTTCAGGACAAAGACATAGAAAGGCACTTTCGTTCACTTGTGTCAGTTGTGTCCACTCTTTGTGACCCAATTTGGGGTTTTTTGGCAAGGATGTTGGACTGTTTTGCTGTTTCCTTCTCCAGCTCATTTTATAGATGAAGAAACTGAGGCAAACATGTGACTTGCCCAGGGTCACACAGCCAGTAAGTGGCTGAGATCACATTTGAACTCAGGCCTTCCAGGTCTGGTGCTCTACCCACTATGCCACTGAGCTGTCCCAAACAAACCCTTTTACTCACCAGCATCTACTCAGAGTAGCCAGAAGTTAAATATAAAATCAATACAATCATAATAATTCATATTTCTATAGCATTTTAAGGTTTAGAAAGTACTTTTCATGTAACAATGCTTTGAGACAAATACAAATGTTATCCCCATTTTCCAGGTGAGGAAATTGAGCAGGTGGGAAATTAAGATTTACCCCAGATCACAGAACTAGTAAGAAGGGGAGCCAAGACTTGAAGCTGTCATCTTCCAAGTCTAATATTCTTTCCACTATACTTCACAACCTCGCAGAGTGGGGGTGGGTCAGTGTTCTACTCTTACCCTGTGCCAGGAACGCCTTGACAATGAGAAGTGGAGTGGCCTTAACAGCTTCTGCTGAGGGGGAAGGCACATTCTCTTCAGTGACTTCTCCTCCACTGCAGGATGTCAGCCCCATCACAGGCACCTGAGACAGCCCGAGGGATGCCTGAGAATCATCCAGTCTCCTAGCTATCTCCCCATCTTTGTCAGTCCATCAGCAGAGCACACACACACACACACACACACACACACACACACACACACACACACACACACAATGGGAGATAACCAGGGACCTGACATTGTCTCTTTCAGTACCACTACTCAGTTCTTCTTCTTCCAGCCTGTTTTCTCCCCTTTCTTCTTTCATGTGCTCACTTTTCTTTTGCAAAATTATGAGTCAATTTTAGTACCAGTAGTGACTATATTGTCTCTTTTGCTTAAATGAGCTGGCTGCAGGAGGCCAGAAGTGCCACTGACCTGTCTTGACCACTCAGAGTTACTCTGTGTTAGCACTACAGGGGCAGGCGATGCAGCTAGGCTGCAAAGGTAAAAAAAAAAAAAAGGACCATGTGTGTTGGTTGGTACAGCTGAATATGCTCATCGGCTGTTAGCCAGAGTCCATGAGAACCAGTGTCACAGACAACTCTGATACTGGCTATCTGATCTGGCTACCTTTTTCAGCCTTGCTGGAAAGGATTTTGTGGAGCACGAACCTTGTAATTTCTCTGCTGGATTGTTCATCCATAATGTGCTCTGGAGAATCCCACTCCTTGCAGTGTCTGTAGCCCTCCTTCAGCTGGGCTATTATATGAGTTTGTGTGTCTCCTTTGAGACTGGCACAAGGGAAATAGTATCTTGGTTTTGGGGATCCCAGGTGAGCAAAATTCTTAGAAAAGAGCTCTGCAGGGTCTCTATCTGTGGGTAGCAGAGAGGAAGCAGAAAGTGGACCAGAAGTGATCTCCTAGGGGTGATGTTAATAATAGTTAAGAATTTGCTCCCAACTAACTAGTCTGACTGTACAACTATGAGATTTCTCACGTCTTTACTCTCAAGGGACAGCAACTGAGGGAAGAAGGTACTATCCTCTCGGGTGGACAAGATTTATACTCATCCAACTCTTTACATTGCAAGTGAGGTCCTGAAAGGTAGGGGTGAGGAATGTTCTACCCTAGAGGAGAGAGGGACATAAGAACACTTGTTACCGACTGGCTGAATGACAGAGTTGTGCCTGGAAAGATGGGTCTTTTTCAGAAATGGAGGAAGAGAGACAACATTACAAGGGGAAAAGGAAATGGCGTTGGCCCAGATCCCGATCTCGGCAGTCCTCAGACCACGGAAGCAGTGACCCGCGACCACAATGCCCCACCCCATCCCCCACCCCGGGATTCGCTTACAGGATTACCCTTAGGGACAAAGTAGGGCAATAACTTTAGTATTTAGAAACATCTTTTGTGACTTATAATTTTAGGAAAATAGAACATCAGAATTGAAAGGGGCCGTAGGATATAGAATGCCAGAGCTGGAAGGGATCTTTGAATAGAGAACATCAAAGGTGAGAGACCCTTTAGAACAGAAGAGGCCAGTACTGGGAGGGACCTTAGAATGGAGCACGTTAGAGCTAGAAGGGGCTTTTTAGAGATCATCTAGTTCAACTCTCTCATTTTACAGACGGAGAAACCAAGGCAGGCACCAGGAGGGGAAGGGACTTGCCCAGGGTCATACTTAGAGGGAGAGCAGTCCCAGGTTCTACGCACCACCACACCAAGCTGCTTCTCTACCGGTCCCGGGCACCGTGGTAAAGCTTAGGTGCCTCCTTCCCCAGTCCCCCCAGTATGGGGATTTCTCCCCACTTCCCACGGGGTCCCCGGGCCCAGTTCAGAGTGCTCCGAATTCTCTAGTCTGGGCTCCACCCCCCTCACGCCGTCAGCAGGTAATGAGCAGCACCAGGACAGGGGCACCCCAGCTAGACGGGTCTGGAGCAGCCTGGGCTTCCCCTTTCGCCCTCCCTCTGAATGGTGCTAACTGGAGCAGAGAGGACAGCGCCAGGTGCTCCCGGGCTCTGCTCCAACTAGTAGGTCGGCTCTTGATTTACGCGCCTTCTTTTTCTCCAGTGAGTCGCCGCGGCCGGGGATCGTCAGGCAGTCGGCGGTGCGATGCGCGGTGCGCGGTGCGCTGGGGCTGCCCGCCCGGGAGGAGCCCGGAGGAAGCCGCGCCGCCCCCGCCCGCTGCGCAGCCGCGCGATCTTAATAGGCAGCATTAGAGCAATGATGGGAGCACTTGAGACGAGGAGGCCCAGCCAGGGCTGAGTGATCGCAGCCCGCGCCGCCGGGAAAGCACCGAGCGCGCAGATGAAGACGTCTGCTGCGGGGCCGCCTTCATCCCGACCACAGCTGCTCCTTCGTTCCTCATTAAGATGGCGCGGGGACACCTTTTCCAGGGACCTCGCTTCGCTTCTTCCCTGCCCCCAGCTTCTCTCCCTACCCCCGACTCGGCCCAACGCAACCCTGGCCCCAGAATGCTCAGCCCAGCCCCTGCCCCGGGTGCATGCACGTGCCGTGCAACACACACACAGCACAATACACACGCACATATACACACGCACGCAGGCACACACACACATCTAGTACAAAACACAAGCACACGCACACCCATCCACCCACCACAATACACACGCACATACACACAGTCACGATTTGATTCAGACATGTGGAACGCAGCACACCCACGCACATACACACACACCCAAGGCAATGCACACGTACACACACAGTCACGATTTGTTTCAGACATGCAGAACTCAGTACACACACACACACACACACACTCACTCACACATTCACAAATGGAGCCAGTCTTAGCACAGTACACTTACGCACAGACTAACTGTAAGACTGACAGTTACAGTCGAAGACACACAGTCATGGAGTGACACAAACTGCAGCCACAATAGCTAACACATCCACTACAATAAACAGATACACAGAGCCAGTTACACATCCCTATCCACACACACGTACACACACACAGACACACAGACACACACACATACACATACTCATCCACTGGAACTGAAAGACCCAGACAGCCACACACTCATGTGGAGCCATAATTGTTGACATACACTGGCATACCCCCACGGACACACCCACGGAGCACTATGGGGAGCCACACACACGCACATCCAAAGTTTCACTCACAGAACTCACACACATTTACACATGACAGATATGTGCACAACCTCACTCCCAGACACACTCTTTCACACACATTTACATAAGTCACAGGCTTGTGCTCACACATACCCACACCCACATCCATACCATCACAGTCACACATACACAGACACACATACAGGTCACATGGTTGCTGTTCCAGACAGATGCCTACACAACACAGGTACCCACAAATTTAGTCAATAACACAACTAGCGTCAGTCATACAGCAGGTGTTCTCTATATACTGCCTTACAGCCCGTGTGATACACACACATACATACCCAGAGCAATGCAAACTCAGCTAGCCCAACACACACACATACACACCCAGTCCAGTACACATGCTAGGTCTGTGTCTATGATCGGGGATCAGTCTATGTTGAGAGATCAGTCCGGAGCCGCAGAACGGAGTGAGATTAATTTTCCCACCAGGAAACCGAGCCCAGAACACCAGCATCCCTGGAAACGCTAGCTTATCAATGTGCTTTCTAGAATTGGTGATGCCCAGAACTGGACTCAATACTTCAAGGCGCAGTCTGACCAGGACAGAAATCTGGGGCAGCCTAGGATTTTCTTCATCCCAAGCCTTTTGGGCTCATTCTGGCAAGCTTGCAGTCCACTAGAACCTCAAGATCTCTTTCACATCATCTACTCTCTAGCGACTGATGGCCTTAGAAGAGGTACCAGCTGTGAGCAGAAGAGGGATCACAGCTGTCTGTAGTTATTGATTATCCACTGGGAAACAAAAGAATGGTAAGGACAGTTTCCTGACACTGGTAATTAGTGGTAGGTATAGTTAGGAGATCAGCCCCTGGGTTCTTCTGACACAAACTTTGAGAACCTGCAGAGAACAGGAGTGGGATGCTTTTGAAGAGTGACTCATAGTCTGAGTGTCTGTGACAAGAGCAAGTGTGTTGAGGGAGTGACCCGGCTATGGGGAAGCTGAGAGAGAGATTGGAAGGAGATTATGGGTGTGCCTGGCTGTGGACCCCTTCATGGTTTGTGGGTGTGCCTGGGTTCAGATCCCTGGTCGGTTTATTGGTCTGAGATTGTATCTGGATGAAGATCCTCGGACTTCCCCTGGACAAGTTCTGGTTTAAGGATTGTGGGAGGGAACTTTGACAAAATTCAGTGGTGGCTCCCTGAGCCTGTAGGTCCAGTTAATAAATCTGAGTGTGTGCCCCCACAGAACACTTCTGTTGCTTGGGACTTGTAGCACCATGATGAAAGAGCCCTCCAATTTTATATCTGAATGCCACAGGTCTAAAATCCCAGTATTTTTCTCCCCAGAAAAAAAAAGGGACCCTGTGAGAAAGTGGGAGGAAGTACAAAATGACGCAACTATTTGGCATAGTGGGTAAAGTGCTGAGACTGGAGTCAGGAAGACCTGAATTCAAATATTACCTCAGATACTAGATTTGTGACCTTGGACAAGTCTCCTGTCTCTGCTTCAGTTTCCTAATCTATAAAATGAGGGAGGTTTTGAGGTCCCTTCCCAATCTAAATCTATGGTCAAGAGCCAGAGGATAAGGGTTTGTGCATGTCCATGACTGTTATGCCTTCACTCACTTCATATTGTGGTTGTTGAGTTGTTTCAGTTGTGCCTGATTCTTTGTGACCCCATTTGGGGTTTTCTTGGCAGAGATACTGAAGTGGTTTGCCATTTCCTTTTCCAGCTCATTTTACAGATGAGGAAACTGAGGCAGACAGGATTAAGTGATTTGTACAGGATCACACAGCTAAGTATGTGTCTGAGGTGGGATCTGAACTCATAAAGATGAGTCTTCCTGACTCCAGTCCCAGCACTCTATCCACTTCAGCCTCTAGCTGCCTTTTCATCTTATTTCATCTGGTAGGATGTAAACTCTTTGAGGACATGGAGTGTCTTTGTATCTTTATCACCTGGCACAACGTCTCACATATATTAAGGAATTAAAATGTTTGTTGAATTAAATCTTATTAGATTTGGCCCCTATTTCTAGCTTGCTGGATTGAGATTTTTGGATCTTAACTCTGTCTTCAAATGTGTTCCTTTGCAGTTTCATGTCGTCTGCACACTTTACAAACTTGCCTGCCATCCATTCCTTCCCCCAAATCATTGATAAAGCCTGAATTACAGCACATGACCAAAACGAGACTCCTGGAGTATTCCATTAGAGACCTTTTCCAGAGCTGACATTGACCTATTCGTGATGCCTCTCCAAGTTTCATCATTCAGCCCGTCTGGTTATCAAAGCCCCCATCTCTGTATCTCCTTCACAAGAATTGCAGGAGAAGCTTTATTTAATGCATCACTCAGATCTAGGCAAGCTATATCTACAGATCTACAGTATTCCCCTCACGGACCAGGCTAATAACCCTGAGAAAAAGGTAAATAAAGTTAGTTTGTCCTTGATAAAGCCATGCTGCCTCTTTGTCACCACTGCTTCCCTTTCTAACTCAGTCAATGAATATTTATTAAGCACCTACTATGTGCTAGGCACTGTGCTAAGTTGGGGAGGGGGGGTGGAATAAAAAAAGAAGCAAAAGACAGTCCCCACCCTTGAGGAATTCCCAATCTAAATGCTCACAAACCATCCTCTTAATAATATGCCCTACAATTTTTCCAGTGTCATAGGATTGTAGATATAGGCTTAAAGGGATCTCACACATCACCATTCCAAACCTTTCATTTTATAGATAAGAAAACTGACATCTAGAGAAGCTAAGCAGCTTGTCAGAGGCAGAACTGGGATTTGAACCCAGGCCTATGCCTTCCAGTCCAATACCCTTTCCACTGTACTATGAATCAGAGTCAAAACTCAACTTTCAAAACTCTGCCCCTTTCCCTTATAAAAAACTATGGAAGCATTGTTATTGTGTCATTTCAGTCATGTCCAACTTGTCATGACCCTATTTGGAGTTTTCTTGGCAAATATACTGGAATGGTTTGCCGTGTCCTCCACTTCATTTTGTAGAAAAGGAAAGTGAGGCAAGCAGAGTCAAGTGACTTGCCCAGGGTCACACAACTAGATAAATATCTGAAGCCAAATTTGAACTCATGAAGACAAGTCTTCGTGATCCCAAGCCCAGTGCTCTATCCACTGGGCCACCTAGCTGCCCCACAGCAACATTTTCTTTAATGGCAGCACTGTGATGCAGCGAAAAAAGTTAACTAGGTGGCTCAGTGGGTAGAACACAAGACTTGGAGACAGGAAGACTTGAGTTCAAATCCTGTCTCATATACTCCCTACCTGTGAGACCTCGAGCAAATGATTTAACCTCTTGGTGTCTCAGTCTCCTCATCTGTAAAACAAGGATGATAATAGCACCTAGCTCGGAGGGTTCTTATGAGGATCAAATAAGATAACATCTGAAAAGGGCTTTGCAAACCTTAAAGAATTATATAAATGCTAAATATAACCCACTTAGCCTATGTCCAGAAGGGGAGGTGAGAGTTACACAGGTTCTCTGCCCTGCTCAGACCCCTTCTGTGTTCAGTGCTGAGCATTAAATTTTGGGAAGGACATTAATAAGTTGGAGAGTGGCCAGTGTAGGGAGACTAAGATAATGAAGGGACTAGCAACTCCACGAACATGGACACCAAGAATGAGCTGAAGGAATTGGCGATGTTTAGTATAGAAAGAGGGTTTAAGAGAACAAGATAATTGCCTTTAAGTATCTGAACCGCTGTCGGGGGAAGAACAACCAGTGATTTTTATATCGGCTTTAAGGTTGGCAAAGCATTTTATGTACATTATCTCTAACCTTCACCCCCACCGTTGGAGGTAGGTGCTATTCAGGCCATTTAATAGATAAAGAGACTGAAGCTCATAAAAGTATACACAAATTGCTTATGGCTATTAAGTGTCAGAAGCAGGATTTAAACCTAGATCATCTTGACTCCAAAACCTGCACCTTTTCCTTTACAAAAAATTAGCCTTGTTCTGCTGGGCCCCAAAGGTCAGAATTAAGATTAATGGGCAGAAATTGCAAGGAGACAGTTGTTGGTTCAATGTAGCACCTCTTACAGTGAGAACTGGTCAGTGGACGGCTCCAATTTGAATTGTCTTAGGAAGACAGGTTAAAGTACCAGACACTGAGGTCCTTACTTGAACTAAACTGCCGAGCAATCAAACTCTGCTTCAGAGAGCGCAACTCTGATGGGCTGGCCATGCTGTTCGAATGCACAATGTACGCTTGTCAGAAAGACTGTTTTATGGAGAACTCACACAGGGCAACTTCTGACATGGTGTTCAGAAGAAGCTATACAAGGACACTCTCAAGGGCTTCTTAAGAACTTTGGAATTGATTGTGACATGGGAGCCACTGGCACATGACCACTCAGCATGGCGGTCACATCAGAGAAGGTACTGTGCTCTATGTGCAAAGTAGAATTGAAACAGCTCAAAGGAAACGCAGGATGTGCAAATTTAGAGAATCCACCCCAAATGTTCACACGGACTATTTGTGCCCGACCTGTGGTAGCACATTCTGAGCTCATATTGGTCTGATCAGCCACAGTCAGAGACATTGACACTTGACTCTAGCATAGTGATGTCATTTTGGTCCTCTTAGTGAATGAAGGACAACAACTGACCAGCTCCAAGAGGTAGTGAGTTCCCCATCACTAGTCCTGTGATTCTTTCAGAATTATTTGTCCTTTCTTCACACTTCCTTTGCCCTTCATCCCTTCTCTTATACCTGGTAACAACTTGTTCTCTGCTATAGTTCTGACTCTTCTCAGACCATCTCTGATTCATCCTAAGTTCCTATGGACAAGAGTTGACATTTACATGAAATGCACAGAAGGTTCCATTTTTAGCAAAGGGAGGCAGGGGCTTGCTGTTTCATCCCTCACCTTTCTGCCTACTTCTGGCCCACCGATGGAACTTGTGCCCAGCTTCTCCAGCTCTCAGGTCTTCTGCCACAGAATTGCAAAACCGAAAGATTTGAAAGGACCTTCCATCCATCGATGACAAAAATCCCCGTGACAACTGGTGGCCCAGACTCAGTTTGAAGACCTCCGAGGAGTGTCTTTTCTGACATCGAGCCTAGATTTTCCTCATTGCAACATCTACCCATTGCTTTCAATTCTGTCATCACTGGTGAAATAGAATAAGCCTAATCCCTTTTCTGCATCATTTTTCAAATGCTTGAGGACAGCTAGCGTGAATTCTGTCATGGCTCCCCTCAGTCTTCTCTTTTCCAGGCTAAAGATATCCAGTTCCTTCAACTAGTCCTCTTATGTCACATACACAAGGCTCTTCATCCTGCTGGCCTTCATCTGGACGCTTTCCAAATTATCAATGATCTTAAGCTGTGGCTGTCAAAGGTGAACACAGCACTGCAGAGGTTTGATGTGGCTGGAGAACAACGAGCTCATCTCCTCCCTATTTCTGGAAGCCATGTCCCTCTTAATGAAGCCTAAGGTCTAATCAGCATTCTGCCTGCCACATCACAATATGCTGCCTCATGTTAAACTTGCAGTCCCCTAAAATGCCCAGATCCTTTTCAGGATTACTGCTGCCTGCGAAGTTGACTTTTTGTATCCAAGCGAAAGACTTCATATATTGTTCCCTATTGAATTTCAGCTCATTCAACTCAGCCCAGTGCTCCAGCTCGTAAAGATAATTTTGTGTCCTGAGCATCATTTACTGCATTAGATGACTCTCCTTCCCAGCTTTGCATCACCTGCAGTTTTATTGAGCATACACATTTATCCAGATCATTGATACAAATGTTCAACAGAATGGGGCTCAGCACAGATCCTTAAGGCATTTCACTGGAGACTTCCTGCCCCAGGGACATTGAACCATTAAAAAACACCTGGTCATCCAACCAGTCCTGCAGGCATCCAGCTGAGCGTTATTATCGTTGAATCCATATTTCTAAGTTGTCTTGAGGCAGAAAATTCAGAGAGCTGGAGGGAACAAATATGGGAAGGAGGGGACAGGAGGAAGTTGAAGGGGGAATGGTGTGGAGCAGGTAGTCAGGCTCGGTCTGGGCTGAGTTGGAATGCCCTCTTGGCTTGTTTGGCCTCCCGTTGCTCCTAGCCACACTAATAGAAAAGTTCTCATTTGAGTCAGTAGATTCTTGAGCAGCAGTTTGTTCTCCTGCTATCCTTCTTGCCATGGGGTAGGAGTGCCCCCATCTCTTTCACTTAATCTCAATCTTTCATGTACTAGCCGGTAGGCTGATAACACTATCCAGCTTTGCCTAGATAGTGATGCCCCTGACTGAATTCCATCCTCTTGTAAACACCTTTCCAAATCCCTAGGATCTCCTCTCTGTAGCCTTGGTTCCCAGTTTTCACAGCGTCCAGCTCTTTTAGCCAATTCCTTTGCTAAGGAGGAATAAATTGGATCCTCCCACCCTGGGACATTCATCTCTTCCTCTGAAGTTCTTCTGCTTCTAAATAGAGATCTTATATCTAGCGATCCCATCCTCATGGCCGGATGTATTAAGAAGGCAGAATTTATGATTTCAAAGAGAATCATATATATGTCTGAATGGTTCAGAACCGCAGGATATAAGGAATTCTCTAAGTAGAAGGCAGAAGAATTAAAGCATTTGTTCAGGCTCCAAAGTAACAAACCCACGAATGGATTCCCCATTTTGATATTTTGATCAAAAGCTTCCAGGCCCAATAAGTCCGCCTCACAAGAGTAACCAGGAGGCCACAGAAAATCATGATGGTATTAAACCAAATCATATTCATGCTTCCCCTCTCCGGTAAGAAGATTGCCCATTAGCCTCAAGTCCTTGCTTGGCACTCCTCAGTCCCCACACGGGTCGGCCCTGCTTCCGCAGCTCCTGCTTTTTGGCTTCGGCTTTATCTTCAGCTTCGGTTGTAGCTCTCTTGGCTCGCCTCTCCTCGTAGCCTCCAACCCCTACCCAGCGATAGAGCGCTGAGAGCTCGCCTTCGGGGCGCCTCCTCGCCTCCTCCTTCTGTCTCAGGTCTAGGAAAGGCTGCTAGAGGCCTACGCACCAGTGGGGGAAGTTTGAGCCCTCACTTTGTTCCAAGACCCCGCTCTGCTTCATGGCTGCCTCGGTGGCCACGGTGCTGAGACGCTCTCCTCCCAGCCGAGCCCCTGGCGTCATCAAGCACCGCCTGAATGACCAGAGCCTATTGGTTCCCGAGTTGGCCCCTCCCCCTAGGACCCTGGGAGGCTCACATTCACATAGACTGGGTCAACACCCAACAGGGCATGGCTCTGGAGTTAACACCTCCCCTTAGCCAGCCCTACCTTGGGCCCCACTTCAGTCATCAATCAACACCCACGTAGGTTTTACACCTAATAGGGCTTTGGGCCTGGGGCTTAGCACTTAGCAAGATTCAATGAAATAGCTGAATCACTCAAAGCAAACAAAAGCCAAACTCCTCAAGGGCACCTGTTGAACTAACTGCTAATGAGCCCATTTTGCACTGAGAGCTGAGAAGACGGCAATCAGGATGGTGAAAGGCCTTCAGTCTATGCTATGTGAGGATCCATTGAAGGACTTGGGGATGTTTAATCAGTCTTAATGGTCTCCCTACCTCAGTCTCTCCTTCCTCTAATCCCTTTTCCACATATCCAGCAAATTGATAATATGAAGGCATAAGTTTGACAATGTTACCTTCCTGCTCAAGAAGCTTGGGTGGCTCCCTATTGCTTTTAGGATAAAATACAAATGTCAATATCAATGAAATCATCGTACCTTTCCAGGCCATGCATATTACTTTCCTATACATATTCTTTTTTTTCCAGTCAAACTAGCTTACTTGCTACTCCCTATGTTCCACAGTCTGTCTCCTGTCTCTGTGCCTTCATATAGTTTGTCCCTTCATGCCTAGAGTGGGCACTCTCCTCACTTTTGTCTTTTAGAATTCCTGGCCTGACCTGTCAGTTTTTTCATCTGTAAAATGGGCTTAAAAGTAGTACCTACCTCGTATAGTGAAGGTTGTTGTGAGGAACAAATGATATATATAAAACTTAAAGTGTATATAAATGCTACTGCTACCACCACTACCACCACTACTGCCACTACCACTATGCCACTACCAGTATTACTACCACCACCACCACCACCACTACTACTACTACTGCTACTGCTACTACTACAGTTATTAATTCTTATCTGTGAACAGATTGGTTGCTTCCCCCATAGACCATAAACTCCATGAGGTCTGAGGTTGTTTCTTTTGTGTCTCTGTGTGCTAAATTCCTAACGCAGTATTTGGTACATAGGAGTTTAATAAATGCTTGTTGAATTAATGTGTAGCTCAGAATTCAGAAAATTCAGAAGGGACTTAATAGCTGTCTTCAAGTATTTGAAAAGCTGTTACAATGAAGAGAAAAGAGATGCGTTCTGCCTGGTTCCTGAGGATAGAATGAGAAGAAATTGCAAAGAGGCAAATGTAGGTTTGACCTGGAGGAAAACTTCCTAATAATGAGAGTGCTTTATAATGAAAACTAGCAGCCTTGGGAAGCAAAGGATTTCCATAGAAGTCATTGGAGGTCCTCAAGGAAAGGCTGGTATAATCCAAATGGAATTCTTTTCAGGTTGGGTTGAGCTAGTCAAGCCAACAAGCATTTATTAAGTACTTACTACGGGTCAAAACTATCTTTGACTTCTTTTTCTATCACTAATTCTTTGCACAATGCCTGACATACAGTAGGTGCTTAATAAATGTTTATTGACTGATTGTGCTAGGCACCAGGGATAAAAATACAAACAAAAAGAGACAGTCCCTGCCCTCAAGGGGCTTACTTCTCTCTAACAGGAGAAGGCAACACATACAAGGAAGCTGAAAAGTGGCTAGGATTGGGCTAGAGAAGTGTGGACAGTGCTGACTCCAGCTCAGAGAGGAAAGCATGAGCATGGCTGGCCTAGGCATTTCCTCCAAACAGAAGTGCCAGGAGGAGATCAATCAGGGGAGTGGTTGGCAGGGCAGAGGGGTCTTCCTGGGTGAAAACGTGACTGGGATGGCCTAGATGATCTCTAAGGGCACTTCTAGTTCTGGAATTCTGTGAGTGGAGGCTGTCAATGTGCATTTTCACTGGAGGGCATTCAATCTCTATTCCCCATCTTCCATCTCCCCACCTTCCCCTCTCTAGCCTTGTCTCCCAGTTCCTTACATTCCAGCCCAATCATTCAACCAACCCACCAAGAGGCATTTCAGCATTTATTAAGCACTTACTATGTGCCAGGGACTAGAGATAAAAAAGCAAAAATTAAACAGTGCCTGCCCTCAAGGAACTTACATTCCTTGGGGGAAACAAACATGTCCCTCTAAATAAATAAATAAATAAATAAACAAACAAACAAACAAACAAACAAACAAATCCAAAGTATATGCAAGGTATGTACAAAGTAGTTTTGGAGGGGTGCTCATAGCTGGGAGGATCATGAAAGATCTCATGTGGGAGGCGGCACTTGAGTTTTGAAGGGAACTAGGGACAGGGAGGTGACAGGGAGGAGGCCATACATTCCAGGAACTAAGGCACAGAGATAAGAAATGGAATACCATTTGTGAGGAGCAGTCACAAGGCTGGAAAGCAGGGAAGGGAAAGGGAACAATGTGCAATAAGCCTAGAAGAGGCAAGAGGGACAAGCATTTACAAAACACCTACTGTGCGTCGGGTACTATGCTAGAGCCTTACAAATAATATTTTAAATGATGTGCTACTGTTATCATCCTCATTTTATAGATGAGGAACTGAGGCAGACAGGGTTAAATGATTAGTCTAGGGTCACACTGCTAGTAAGTGTCTGAGGCTGGATTTGAACTCAGGTGTTCCTAACTCCAGGCCCAGCATTCTATCCACTGTACCACCAGATGCCCTGGTGGCTTGGAGTCAGGCTGTGAAAGGCTTTAAGTTCAACCTGAAGAGTTTGATTTGATCATAAAGGCCACGTTGAGCTGATATGATCACACTTGTGCTTTTGGAGTATCTCTCTAGTAGATACGTGGAGGCTGAATTAGAGGTGGGAGATACTTGAGTCAGGGAGGTCAATTACGAAGTTAATGCAAGTAGTACATGTGAGGGTGATATAAACCTGAACTAGGGTAGTGATTATTAAAAAAAAAAAAGGAAGGGGAAAGATGCACCAGATATTGATGACAGAATTGACAGGACTTTAGAGTCGCTTAGACATGGAGGATGAGAGAAAGTGAAGAGTAGATTATGACTGTAAGGTTTCAAATCTGGGTGACTCAAAGAAAGAAACATGCTACCTTGGACAGAGATTGAAAAATTCAAAGGGCATGGATTTGGGGGGAAGATGAGTTCCATTTTGGATAGGTTGAGTTTGAAGTGCCTACAGAACACCCTGGGGAATAGGCATTTGACAATATGGGTCTCAGAAAAGAGATGAGGGCTGGATGTGTAGATGTGGGAATTAATGCAGAGAGATGATAATGGAGCCCGTGAAAGCTGATGAAAGAGGATGTATTGAGTGAAAAGTAGAGGGCCCAGGACAGATCCTTAGGATATATTCACAGTTGGGGATGATGATGCACCAAAGGAGACTGAGGAAGGAGTCAGACAGCTAGGTAGAGAACCAAGGGAGAGCAACTTCATGAGAAGGTAAGGTATCCAGGAAGAAACTTCAACTGGACGACTCATCCTATGAACTTGTCCTCTGCTCTCCCTCATCGCGTTCCCCTCACCTGCCTCTTCATCAGCATCTACTGGAAATCCGATCTGTTCTTCTTGGCTCAGCTCAAATGCTCTTCTCCAGGAAGCCCACCATATAAGATGCCAATTCTCCCACCCCTGGTACATTGTTCTGATTTCTCTCACGACCAGGATCATTTCCCCCTGCCTGGCATTATCATTTTGTGAGTCTCGGAAAGTAAGCTCCGGAAAGGCAACACTCATGAATCTCTTCCTGTTCGGGTTGCCTCTCCCCTCCCCCTTCCAGCTGTCTTGTTGAATGAATGAATGAATGTTGAATGAATGAAAAGTGACAATCCCTCCCCAAATGCTCAAGACCAGAGTTGGGGATGGGATTTGAAACCCAAGCCACAGAAATCACTGATTTCAGACTTCAAATAGAGAACACCTGGGAATGAAAGACTGGCTTTGGAGAATATCCCTATGTGTCGGAGAGCCCAGGCAGAAAGAAGAGCAGAAATGCAGAGACGAGGCCACTGTCAGAAATGTCTTGAGAGAGGGGGAGAAAAGATACGTAGACTGAACAGAGATAGAGATGCAGAGACTGGCAGAGATGCAAGGACAGAGATGTTGAGACCTACAGAAATCCAGAGACAGAGTTACAGAAATATCAGAGAGAGACACAGATTCGGAAATATGGAAGCAGGCATAGACCTGGAAATGCAGAGACAGACAGAGACACAGAAGCAGCAGAGACGAAAATCCTAAGACAGACAAATCTCCATGCGTAGACCGCGCAGAGCAGGAACAGAGACCGAGACAGACAGAGATTCTGAGAGACAGAGACGGGGATCTGGGCGCCCCTGTGCTGGCCAGGGGAGGGGGCTGAGGTGGGGCGGACGGGACGGTCCAAGGCCGGGCTCAGTGCGGCCTCATATCACCTCTGCTGCTGCATTCGCGGCTGAGGCAGCCCAGCTTGTCCTGTTAATGAAGTGAGTGAGTAATTGCCGGGGGAGCAGAAAGCCAGGGCCGAGACTAATCCGAGCTAATGAATCCATTGTTGCCGCTGCTAAATGGTGACCCGGGGTTTGCCGCCACCCGGAGCCTCCTCGGTGGCACAGTCCGGGTCTGGCGGGGGATGGGGGAGCGGGCGGTGGGAAAGCCAAACTGGCTGCTAGCCAGGGGCAGGGAAAGCGAGGGAGAAGGTGGGGGAGGAGGAGCAGGAACGGTTAGCGATGGGTAGAGGAGTCAATGAGCCCCGCCCTCTAGGCACGCCCCCTACACACACACACACACACACACACACACACACACACACACACACACACACACACACACACACACACACACACACACACACACACACACACACACTCACGCACTCACTCACTCACTCACTCACATCCTTCTCTACCCAAACTGTCCATTCCCTCCAGATCCATGGACGCCAATAAGCCCAGGTCTTCCCTCCCTCATCCTAGGGGCTCGTCCCTCAGAATCATTTTAGGAACCTGGGGAAAGAGCATTGTTAGGCTTATAGGACCAATGTAGAATTAGGAGAGGCTTTAGAGGTCTGACTCTCTCCTTCTACTGAGGCCCAGAGAAACACAAGGTCCCCCAACTGGGAACTGGCAGAGGTAGGCTCTGAACCCCATCCTCTGCCCCAGCTTTCCTTTCTGCTACTCTTTCTCAAAGGGAGGCAGGGCTGGCATTAAAAAGTGAATTAAGCCACTGGTTTTAGCCTTTCTTGCAGAGACTTCAGGGATGACTGCAAATGCACTGGTTTCCACTGACCCTTAGTTTCAGGCAGCAGCAGGTCCATTCAGCAAAGGGGCCTCCTGGGGGAGGGAACTTCTCTCTCCCGCTGGGATCATAAAACCACATTCAGAGATGGGTGGGGCCTTGGGGGTTATCTAAATGGCTGTGCATACATCTGTGTGGCACAAGGTTGTGACCGCACCATTCTTAGTGTGAACATGCTTGCACTCAAGTGTGGACACCTGCCACCCATGAGCATGGGTATAAGTCCCTGCTCACACATGTAAAGACATATGACATCTGCATACAGGTGAAGTCATCCAACCATAAGACACACTCAGACCGTACTCGTAGTTTTGTTACACATTGCATTGTTGTTGTGGAGTCATGTCTGGTTCTTCCTGACCTCATATTTGGGTTTTCTTGACAAAGATACTGCAGTGGTTTGCCATTTCCTTCTCCAACTCATTTTACAGATGAGGAAACTGAGGCAGACAGGGTTAAGTGATTTTCCCAGGTCACACGGATAGTGTCTGAAGCCAAATTTGGACTCAAGTAAAGGCAATTTGTATGGAGTCTTGTGTGGTAGAGATCCTATTTGGGCACAGGCTGGATGGATTACATGACCTCAGAGATACTTTCGAAATCTGAAATTCTGTGATTCGCCATCTGTGGGCTCTAACAGGAAGCCCATCTCCTCCAGGAAGCCTTCCTTAACTTCTCCCACACTAATCTGCCCCTAATTTGATCATCTACAGGTCTTCCTGCCTCCAGGTCCAACGTTCTATCCTCTATGCCACCTAGCTGACCCACACATTGCATTAGGGTTGAGCAAATATGAGTATATTGTTAATTGTGGCAGACTCTAGAAGGGAGGTATGAAACAGCAGATGTTCAACCTCTTTTTAGAAAACAGCCAAAGAAAAGTACTGTACCCAGGACTGTACCCAGCTGGGACATCATTCCCAGAGGGAGGCATCATTCGAACTTTTGCCCAAGCACCTAGAGTCTAGTGGTGTTTCACTACTAGTAAGGTACAGAATCGTACAATTTCCCAGCCGAATGGGACTGTGACTTGACTGGGAATCCTCTCCATATCTTTAACAAGTCATCATCCACCCTCCTCTGGAAGGCCTCAGGCAATGGGAACTCACTACCTCCTGAGACCTTCTATTCTATTTGGAGACAGCTCTGCATTAGGGAGCTTTCACTAATATTGGACCCAAATCTGCCTGTCTGTGACTTTCCCCCTTTGCTGCTTGTTTCTCCCTCTGGGGCCAAGCAGAACAAAGCTGAGCCCCTTACCCTTTGAGAGATGGCCTTTCAAATACTTAAAGACAGATGTCTTGGATCATGTCCCACCTTAAGCTTCTCTAGGCTAACCTTCCCCTCCCACCAGCTTTTTCAGTCAACTCTTATATGGCATGGTCTTCAATTCCCTCATGAGCCTGGCTGCCCTCCTCTGGACACATGCAGGCTCATTAATGGGCTTCCTAGAATGTGAGCCCTGAATGAAATACACCAGCTATGGTCTGACACAGAGGAGAACCCACCTCACACACTCGCCTACCTCATTCTGGGCGGTAGGAGCCATGAATACTTGCTGATACACACACACACATATTATATATTCACACATGTACACACATATGCACATATATATTTAGGTAGTTGTGGTTTGGGTGTTTAGCCTGTAGCAGGCATCAGAAAAGAAGGGAAATCGCTGCTTGTTGGCACACCCATTGATCTAGAATGGGCTCAAACCCCACCCTAAGCCCTGACCTCAAACATTTTGGAACTTGGTCTCCATTCCCTCTGTTCCTCTCTCCTGCACCAAGAGTCTGCCCCTTGGTCACAGGGTCTGTAACTGACCAGTGGTGAAAGGTGAAAATATCAGATGACAGAAAGGTGGAAGCACAGAGGGACAGCCTGGGCCAGACACCAATAAGGCTCCTAAGTGACCATTCCTGGATGAACTGTATAGCCTCTATCCTGGGAAAACAATCTGCAAAAAAAAGGCTGGCTAGGTAGGGGTGGGGATAGATTTGGGAAGGCTTCAAATGGTGGATGGAGGAGTTTGTACTTGGTGCAACAAGAAATAGGGAGCCAAGGTAGTTCTGGAGCAACAGAGGGACAGAAGGAAAGTGTTTAGAGATAATTAACCTTGGGTGAACAAGAACTACTCCTGTGCTGTCCCCTTCCCCCACTCCAGCAGGGGAAGAGGTGGGTGGTGGGGGAGGGGAAGGGAGTAGGGAGAAAGAAGAGGGAGAAGACAGATGAGGAGGAAAGGGGAGGGGAGAGCCCAGTGGTTGAGGAGGGGCTGCCAGCTCCCCTCACAGCCAGGAGCAGGGACCAGGCTGGGAAACAGGGATGGCTCGGTTGCCATGGAAACAGCGGGTTCCTCTCTCCATCACAGTGGGAATCACAGTGTATTTCGGGATGGGGGGTGGGGGAGAGATTTTCCCCATGTCTCCCCTCCTCTGGACAGAGGGGAGGCAGGTCCAGGCTCTGGATCATGTAACCATGGCCACATTCCCTGTCTCCCCTCCCCCTTACAGCCATGTACTCACCAGGTTGGGGTTTTCCTTTTTCCCAACCTCCTGAGGTCACCGAGCTTTATCTTCTTTCCCCATGGCACTTAGGGAAGATTTACAGAAGAAGGAAGAACTGGGTCTGGGGTCACTATGCTGGGGGCCAGCATGACACCCTGTCCCCACCCCATCCCCAAGCCATGAGGTCCAGAGGGAGCTCTGGAGGTTAAGGGGATCTGGGATGTCAGGGAAGGACCTTAGAACATAGAAAGTCATTTCTGGGAGACAATTTAGAATAGGGAATGCCACAGCTGGGAAGGACATTAATGTCTGTCTGGCCAATCCCTTCATTTTCTAGACAAAAAAAATTGGCTTAGAGAAGGCAGAAAGACTTGTCTGAGGTCATATGGCTAAGTGCTTCATAATAGGTCACAAGATCATAGATTTGGAGCTAGAAGGAATCTCAGAGACCTAACCCCTCACATTGCAGAGGAGGAAACTGAGGCCTCAGAGAGGTTAAGTGACTTGCCCAAAGTTGCACAGCTGCAAAGTAGAATTTGAAGCAAGCTCTTCTGACCTCAAATCTAGGGCCCTGATCCCTGATCATGAAAAGTAGGTGGGTCAAGGCCCCCTCAAACTCTCATCATCCTACATGGGATAGAAGTTCAAGCCCAAATCTAGACCCTGTGGAAAGTCTCTTGTGGGAGAAGAAGGCCCTATTCTAGCCATAGGACATAGCACAAGGGAAAGTGACCAAGGCCAAGAGGGAGGCAGGCAGCCGGCCCTACTAGTGGCACCAGAGGAGGGCTGGCCCCTGGAATCTGTGGGGAGAAAGCCTAGGGGAGGAACTGAGGGGGAACCCTGGCAAGAAGTGAGGTTCTGATGTGGAGCAGGGGAAGGTAACAGTGAGAAGATGCCCCCACAGGAGGTTGTCTGGGTATAGATACACTAGTTAGTCACAAAGTGACTCTGACCCTGGTCCTGACCTTGACCCACCGCTATGCCTTTCGATGCCCCCACTATTACACACTGACATCTGCTCCAATCACCTCCCTCCCTCACACACTCACTCATGCCCAATGGAAGGCCCAATTCAAAACACCAACAACGTATCTCTTCCTATTCCTGCCTCTCTTTCTCTGTCCTTTTGTCTGTCACTGAGAAGTTCTCTCCTCCTTTCCCTCCTTCCCTCTCTTTTCCTCCTTTCCCTCCCTCTCTTTTCCTCCTTTCCCTCCCTCTCTTTTCCTCCTTTCCCTCCCTCTCTTTTCCTCCTTTCACTCCCTCCCTTTTCCTCCTTTCCCTCCCTCTCTTCTCCACTTCATCCCTACTCTAGCTGCCTTCCTCCCTCCTTCTCTGTTTCTCTCCTTTCCCTCCCTTACTCTCTCCCCAAGTTTTTGTATCTATCCCTGTCTCTGTCTCATAGTTATGAGTCATACATCTAGATCTGGAAGGGACCACAGAGGCCAGTTGGTCTAACACGCTCATTTTATAGTTAAGGAGAATGAGACCAGAGAGGTTGTGCCTTCCTTAAAGTCACAAAGGTAGGATTTAAACCTAGGTCTTCTGACTCCAGAGTCTTCTCTTACTTCTCTCCCTCCTGCCTTTTTCTTTCTCTCTGTATTGCTTTTTCCTTCTTTCTTCCTCTTGTCTTCCTCACGTCCTCTTCCTCTTCTTTTGTCTCTTTCTCCCTCCATTCTTCTTTTTCTTCTCTTCCCCATCTCCTTTCTTTCCTTCTCACTCTTTCTCTGCTTCTTTCTCTGTCTCCCCCCATTCCTCCTTCTCTCCCTCCCTCTACCATTTTCTTTCTCTCTCTCCTTTTCTGCTTTGCTTCTTCCTTTCCTTTCCATCCCCTTCTCCTATCTTCCTTCTTTTCTCTCCCGCTCTCTCTCTCACCCTCCCTCTCTTCCTCCATCTCCTTCTTTCTCTCCTCTTTCTGTATTTTTCTCTCCTCCTTTCTTTGTCTCCTCTTCCTCCCTGTCTCCTTCACCCTCCTCTTTCCTCTCCCCTTTCCTCCCTTCCTCTTTTTCTCCTCTCTCTTCTCTTCAGTGTCCCTTTGCTTCCTTCCCTGTCCTTTTTCCTTCCTTCCTCTTCTCTCTTCCTCCATATTCTCTCTTTTCTCCTGTGTATTTCCTTTCTTTTTTCCTCTGTCTCCCTTTCCTCTCTCTCTCTCCCTTCCTCTTTTCCTTCTTCTCTCCCTCTCCCTCCCTGTTCCTCTTCCTTCCTCTCTTCTTTCTCCTTCTCTCTCTGTGTATTACTCTTCCCTTTTTCTGCCTCCTTTCCTCTTTCTTTCTTTCTTTCTTTCTTTCTTTCTTTCTTTCTTTCTTTCTTTCTTTCTTTCTTTCTTCCTTCCTTCCTTCCTTCCTTCCTTCCTTCCTTCCTTCCTTCCTTCCTTCCTTCCTTCCTTCCTTCCTTTCTTTCTTCCTTTCTTTCTTTCTTTCTTTCTTTCTTTCTTTCTTTCTTTCTTTCTTTCTTTCTTTCTTTCTTTCTTTCTTTCTCTTTCTTCTTATTCTCTCTCTCTTTCTCACACACACACATACATACACACACACACTGAGGGGGTGGTGATATTTGGCCATTTCCAAGGGAGTCTAGTGGACATTGAAACACAGAAGCCCAGACTCAACTCCGTCCTTGATGATTATGAAGGGGACTTCAATGTCACCAGCTACTGATAGGAAGCTCCTAGACCAGGATCTGCTCTTTCCTCCCCCTCCCCACCCCATCACCCCATTGTCTTCCTTTATCCTTATACCGAAGGGCCCTGCTTTGAAGGCATCAGGAGCCCCTCCAGAGCACAGTCATATCTGAACCCCTGGCCTGCTTTATATTCCAGCATCAGGGCTTCAAAAGGATCATGGGCTGAAGGCTCTGTCGAAGCCATCCCTAGGGGAAGGAAGGGAGAGAGCCTCTGGTTAGCTGTCATCCCCCAAATAGAGGGCTCAATGAATTCGAGTGTGGATGGAGATGGAGATGGAGACATCCAGCAGTTTTGATGAGGAGTCCCAAGTGGGATGGTGAGTGAAGGCTGGTGTGGGGATCACTACCAAGGGAAGCCTCCCTAGGGCAGAGAACCAGAAAAGTGCCTGGGACGAAAGTGCTAGAAACATTAAAGCATTTTGGAAGTAGGAACTATTACAAAGATTAACATCCTCCTGTTCAGTTCAATCCAACTCAGCACAAATTCAACCACAAAACACCCTGGAACCACCTCCCACCCACCCTAGCGGCCAAGCCCTTGGAGCTGCCAGATGCTCTGAGCAGCCTCGTAGTAGGAGGGAACTGGGGTAGACTTCCCCAAGGGGGTAGAGGTGGGGACGGTTGACCCACCCCCTGCCCAACAGCCATCCCTGCCCGAGCTCTCAGTGGGCCCCATGAGGGGCTTCTCCGTATCCAGAACCCAGGTAAGCAACTATGTCCCCAAGTGGCCCAGCAGCTCTGCCACTACCTGGCCAAGTCAAGCATAGGCTTATAGGTGTAGAGCCGGGAAGGACCTTAGAGACCATCCAGATGGCTCAGCTCAAGCACCATCTTCTTTCTACAGGAGGCTTTTCCCGACACCTCCTCCCAGTGCACACACACACATACACACATATACACATACATATGCACATACACACACATACATATGCATATACACATACGCATACATATATATGCACACACATACACACACACACAGATACACTGAGAATGTAAGATCTTTGAAGGCAGGGATGGCTTCACTTTTGCCTTTGGAGTTCTAGGACTTAGGAGAGAGCCTGGCACATAGTAGGCACTTAATAAAAGCTTATCAATTGACAACATCTCTGGGCCTTGGCCTCCTCCTTTTTAGTTTCTGAAAGGTTTTTCTTTACTCGCCAAAGCTAGGACTTACAGAATGATACCCTCCTCCTTCCCCGCTTTGGGCTTGGTGCCCAAGTTCAAAGTGTCCCTGAGGTCTGTGAGGTGTGCTGATGCTTGGGGGAGCATGGAAGCTTTTGGGGGCATCAGCATCTCCTTCGACATGGCCCAGAGGATATATGCCCATGGACTGGAGGTGTCCTCACACAATTAGAAGCTCTGTTGAGCCTGAACCCCTGAGAAAAGGCCTCAGGCCCATCCAGCCCTGATGCCCTGATCTTCAATCCTCTGCTCCTATCCTCTTGCCATGACCACCTGTGTCTTGGTCTATGGCTCCAGAGTCTTCTCTTTCCTCTTTCCCTTCTTCTTGGTATCATAGAGTCAAAGATCAAAGAGCCACAGAACCTCCAGGCTGGGGCTTCAGAGAGCACCACTGAGGCCCAGAGAGGGGAAGGAACTTCCCCAATGTCACACAGCCTGCTCTGCCTCTTGAATCCTGACTTACAGGATGATAGACTTAAAACTAGAATAGACCCTGAAAGGGTCTAAGTCCATTTACACATTAGGAAACTGAGGCCCAAATGAATTAAGTGAAATCCCTACAGTCACACAGCTGGTGTGAAGGCAGGACTTGAACCTGAGTCCAGCATTCTCTCCAGCACACCCCCATTGCCTCCCTTGGGTTTTCTGAGCTTTCTGCCAGCCTTTGGGCTCCCTAGATTCTTTTGAGTTCTGCACTGGCCTTTGGGATCTGAACTGAACCTGCTTTTGCTTTCTTTGATTTTGGAATGAGCTCTGGACCCCTGGCTCTTAGCTCCCCAAACTCTAGGCTCTGGAATCTCTGAACTCCCAGAACTGCTTGGGTTCTGGGCTAGGCTGAGTTTTAGGCTGGACTCTGGGCTCTGTGCTGGCTTCTAGCTGCTGGCCTTTAGTCTTTGAGTTCTGGGTTCCCAGCTCCTTGGATCTTCTGCATCCTGGGGTTCCTGGACCCCTGGGGGTTTTGAGTTGGGATACAGGTACCAGGATATGTTCCCAGGATGTGGGTTCTAGGCTCTCTGGGCTTTGGGCTCTGTTCCAACCTCCACTGTTTTGCTTTAGTGTCCTCTGCTCATGACCTGGAGGCAGCAGGAGATGGGCTATGCCAGCCAATTGTCTTGCCACTCCAAGTACTAGGGCCTTGAATTCCCTGGGCCTCTCCACAATGCTGATGCAACCCTGCTTTGGTGCCAGGAAGGAAGACCTGGCCAAGAAGCAGCAGCCTCCTTTTTCTGCCCTGCCTGCCCAAGCTGAGCAATGCCCAGTGATGGCACTAACAAGTTGGGAAGCCTCATCATGCCCTAGGCTCCATAGTCATTACCTCACAGCAGGATGCTGCATCAGCATCCCTGGTGCTAAAATGAAGATGAGGTGGGGGAGCTGTCTGCCTTCAGACACCTCTGAGCAATTGGGTCCTGGAGGGCAGCCATGGGGCCAAGTGATAGGCTATAGGGGCATGGCTTAGGGGCCAGGAGGGGCTGGAGCGCTAGAATGGAAGAGGCAACCTCTTTCTCATGTCTTGAAAAATGAGTAAGATTTCAGTAGGGGGAGATTGTGGTTGTTCATTCATTTAAATCATTTCCAACACTTTGTGACCTCATTTGGGGTTTTCTTGGCAAAGATGCTGGAGTGGTTTGCCATTTCCTTCTTCAGCTCATTTGACAGATGAGGAAACTGAGGCAAATAAGGTTGGGGACTTGCCTAGGGTCACACAGCTAGTGTCTAATGCCAGGTTTGAACTCAGGAATATCAATTTTCTTGACTTCAGGTCTCTCACTCTAGCCCCTTCCCTATTTCAGAGGGAGGGAACTACCCAGACCTCAGGGTCTTCAGGGGTAAGAGGATACAAAAGGAGGAATCATAAGATCATGGGCTCACGGGATTCTGAGTTGGAAGGGACCCTAGAAGTCACAGGATCTCAGCTAGAAGAAGCCTCAATGTCTTCCAAATGGTGCCAGGGCAAGGGGCACTTCTTTAACATCCTTAACAAATAGGCAGGTGGGGATTGGCTTCAGGGGAGGCCAATCAGTCAATCAACAAGCATTTATTAAGTGCCTACTATGTTCCAGGTTCTAGGCAAAGAATGAAATAATCCCTACTTTCAAAAAGTTCTAGAAGTACATATATGTAAGGATGATGGTGATGGTGATGACGGTGATGATGGTGATGATGGTGATGGTGATGATGGTGATGGTGATGATGGTGATGATGGTGATGGTGATGATGGTGATGGTGGTGATGGTGATGATGGTGATGATGGTGATGATGGTGATGATGGTGATGGTGATGATGGTGATAGTGATGGTGATGATGGTGA
>CM053622.1:760179258-760230009 GCA_028646595.1 Phalanger gymnotis
GTTGAATTGCTTGCCTTCTTAGGGAGGGTGGGCGGGGAGGGAAGAAGGGAGAGAATATGGAACTCAAAGTTTTAAAAACAGACGTTCAAAAACAAAAAAAAAGTTTTTGCATGCAACTAGGGAATAAGATACACAGGCAATGGGATGTAGAAATTTATCTTGCCCTACAAGAGAAGAAGGGAAAGGGGGATGGGAGGGGAAGTGGGGTGACAGAAGAGAGGGCTGACAGGGGAAGGGGGCAACCAGAATATATGCCATCTTGGAGTGGGCAGGAGGGTAGAAACGGGGAGAAAATTTGTAACTCAAACTCTTGTGAAAATCAATGCTGAAAACTAAATATATTAAATAAATTAAATTAAAAAAAAGAAAAAAAGAAAAGCTGAGGCCTAGAGAGAAGAAACAATTCACCTAAGTCACACAGTAAAGTGAGAGTTGGAGTTGGAACTCATTCTACCTTGCCATGTTGACTTTTAATCCAGAGCTCCTTCCTTTGTACCACGTTGCCTCCATTTCCAGTCAGGAATAGAAATCCAGTGTCTAGTCCAGTGTTGAGCATGCATCAACATATCAAAGACCTGCGATTTTATTTTATAGGAATTCTACATGTGGAAACTCCCTCCATAAGGCAGTTGTTGAAAAATTATTTCTTATATTAAATTAAATATAGCAAACATATTCAAATATATATTTATTAAAATAAATATATTAAAAAAAAGAAATAACGAAGGGAAAAATCCGTGAACTGAGGGTGCTGGACCCAATGACCTCTAAGATCCTTAAAGCTCCGAGCCTATGATCAAGTGCTCCCAGTCAGGTGGGGGATGAGCTAACAGAAATACAGAGGATGACAGTAAGTACATTGGAGAAGGGCAGACAGTACTGTGTGAAGCCCAAGGGGGAAAGTTACTGCCATCCTGGGGAATCAGGGAAGGTTTCCTGGAGGAAGTAGTGTGTCCAGTTAAGAATGGCTAAGAGTTCAACAGGTGAAGAGGGAAGGACATTCAGACATAGGGGACTGCCTGAGCAAAGACATGGAGGTGGGAGAGTTCAGGACAAAGGGTCATCCAGTGTAATGGGAGCATAGAGTACATTTAAGAGTGAAATTCTGTGAGATTATGTTTGGAAGGGGGTGCCGGATTCAAATAGCCTTAAACAACAGACAAAGATGTTACAATTTGACTTGAGAAGCAATAGGGAGCCACTTTGAGCAAAGGAGTGGCATAAGCTGAAGGATTATTCTGGATGTTTGGGAGAGGGTACAGAATGAAAGTGGGCAAAACTGTTAAGATGTTGTTTCAGTGATCCAGGTAAATGGGAATGGGGTGGGGGTATATACTAGAGGTGGTAGGAAGAGACAGGAAGAACCAGATGAAAGAGATATCATGAAGGTGAAAGTCATAGCAACTGACTGCAGAACCCTAACTTGGATTTTTTTATGCTTGTTCAAACTCTACAAAACATGCCAGGGTTAGGTGGCATGAGAGGCCTCTCAAGTGGAAGGAGGTGATGGGGAGCAGGGTTGGGGTGCTGTCTTGAGATGAGCATTCAGAGAACCTGTAACAATGGCAGCTATTGGGGAGGTTGAGGCTGGGGTGAAGGAGGAGCTCACCTTATTTTAAATAATTATTCTTACTAATTGAATTCAAGTTTCCTGGGTTTGTTTGTTTCCTATGCTTATGTCAGTGACTTCTAAAGCTAGTGCCCTGGAAAGAAGTCCTGGCTGCCTAGTCCTAGTTGGGGCTCTGCTAATTGAAGATGAGCAATGGAGGAACATGAAGACCCAACTGACATTTACCAGTGTTTTGAACATGGTAGACAGAGGGAGGGATGGTGCCATAGACTGAAATGGTGAAGTCAGAAGGAGGGGCACCTTTGTAATCATAGCACTGAACACCCAGGGAGCAGGAATAATTAGTTAAAATGGGAAGCCATCAGATGTTGAACTGGGCTGAGCTCACCCATTTCCCTGCCCTATCCGCTGGATTCCCTATCTCAGGACAGGACGCTTAGGCCTCTGTGGCCCTTTGGCTGGGCCGGTGTCCTCCAGCCCCCAGCTGTTGGGGTACTGTAAGCTGCCTGCCTGGAGTGGGTTTCGGCACCTGCCCTCAGTGCGACAACCCCTAGGTAAAACCCTGCTTGGACTAGCTGATGGAAGGTTACTCCTGCTGCTAAATGTACCAACCTTCTGCTTGCTGAGTTTTTTTTTTTTGATCCTCTTCCTGTAGTGGGCAGAGACATTCTGAGTCAAATGATGCCCTGACCTGAGAGCTGGGCTCCAAGCTGGGGTCATTCTTCCTCAACACTGCCCTTGTGTCCTTGAAGTATTTGATATCCTCTCTCAAAGGACACTCATTCAAAAGCAAGTGCTTAGAATATCTTGTCTGTGCTGAATTATTTGCATGATGTCTCCCCCAGCAAACTGTGAACTCCTTGGGAGCAGGGACTACTTTTGTCTTCCTTTGTATCCCCAGTGCTTTTCACAGGGTCTGGTATATAGTTGGTGCTTAATAGGTGCTTATTGACTGACTAACTGGAAGGTCTGGTGAGTAGATTCAGAAGGACCTCAGGGACCATCTTGTTCAGCTCCTCTAATTTCACAGAAGAGGAAACGGGCCCAGTTTCCTTCCTCCTTCCCCATTCTTTGCTCTTTACCCCCTTCCCACCGTGTCCCCAACATTAAGGGCAGCCTGAGAGTTGGCAGGTCTACAATGGGAAGGGGACAATCCTTGGTGAAAGGGCGGGGTTTGGGTTGTGGTTGTTAGGATGAGGAGTTCTTAGGAGCAGGGATTGCTTCATTCTTGGTATCTGCTGCCACTAGTGCCTGGCACTGAACGGGTGCTTAATAAGTGCTTGTCGACTGATTGACTGACTTACCGATTGATATCTAGGTAGCTCAGGGATTTTCAATATTAGTTCTGCTCTAACTGCTTCCCTGGTTCAGAGCCATCAGCACTGAATGAGTGGGAGAAGATTTGAAAAATAGACTAGAGGTGTAAATTAGGAAGGGCTGAATGAGCTCAGGATGAACTACTGGTGCCAGGAGGCAGATATTACCCACGCAAGATTCCAAGATCCTTGAGCTGGAGCTAGAAAGGACCTTGGAGGCTATTGAGTCTAACTCTTCATTTTACAGTGGGGGGGAACTGAGGCCCAGGGAGGTTGTTAAGTGATTTGCTCAGTATGAATAGGACATTGTTAAGTCCAGACCAGCTTGTGGTCCACTCTGACCCCTAGGCCTTCATCTGTAGTATATGGGCTGAAGATGCTTGATAATGGGGCAATAGGTTTCTCTCCCCACCCTAGAGAAGGACTACTACGAATAAAAAGATCCTTAAAAAGATACCCAAAGACAGGGAGAAAAAGTCAGGCAGACGATCAATCACTCATTAAGCTCCTTTAGCGTTGATGGGAGGTCCCACAGAGACCCAGTGTTGTCTTGGCCCGAAGGTTGCCATTTAGCCCCGGGCCCTCTCTTCCCCCAAAAGGCTTGGATTTCAATTCAATTCAATTTTCCCAAATAATATGTTGAACATTCTGTTATGAGCAAGCAAGTCACTCCGTCGAATGCTAGGAACAAAAAAGATGAAACCATCTCAGTCCTTGAAAGAGTCCACGTTTTCCTGAAGGGATGAGTAAATGTAAAGAATAGTTGAAATTATATGAAGTAACTTATGGAGTGAAAGACACTAAGGGGGGAGGCGGGGAATCAGCAGGAGTCTTAAGTAGAAGGTGGGACCCAAGCTCGGCTTTAAAGGAGGCTTGGGATCCTAAGAGGTGGGGGCAAAGAGGGAGTGCATGCCATGTACCTGGGCAAAGCCTGGATGGAGGTGGGATGCAACGCCATGGACCGGGACAAAGTTAGCAGACCCGTCTGACTGGAACAGAGAGTATATTAAAAGGGAGCCGCATTAAATAATATTGCAAAGGGATACCAGTTATAGACATATCATGGAGGCCTTTTAATACCAAACTGAGGATTTTGTACTTCGTCTTCTATGTGATGGGAAATCACTGCAGGGATTTTTAGTTGGGGAGTGACCCGGTCTGGCCTCTGATCTGAAATCATCAATTTGGCCACTGCGCGGAGGCTGGATAGGAGATGGGAGAGACTGGGGGCAGGGAGGCTGATGAGGAAGTCCGCTAATCACAAAAGTCAGGCTAGAGGCAACGAAGGCCTGAACCAGGGCATAAGCGGGGAGAAAGGGACAGACATGAGAAATATTGTGGAGAGGGCACTGGCAAGACTTAGGAACTGATTGGTGTGATTCCTCCTGATGCATACGGGAATATGAAAAACTGAGGGCATCAGGAAAGGTCTCTCGAACGCTGACTCTAAAGTTGTTAGCCTAGGTTACTAGAAGGATGGTGAGAGAAGAGAAACTGAGAGATTTGGAAGAGGGAGGGGTTTGGGAGAAAATATAAGGAGTTCTATTTTGGATTTATTGAATTTGAGGCATGAGGTAGAAATGTCTGGCAGATGTGGGCAGCTGGGTGGCATAGTGATTAGAATGCCTTTCCTTGCCTGGAGTCAGGAAGATCTGAGCTCAAATCCAGCCTCAGGCACTTACTAGCTGTGTGACTTTGGGCAAGTCACTTTACCACTGCCTGCCTCAGTTTCCTAATCTGTAAAATGCATATAATAATATCAATAATAATTCATAACATCACATATCCCTCAGGGTTGTCATGAGGATCAGATGAGATAATAATTGTGAAGCACTCAGCACACTGCACAGAGTAATTACGATATAAGTGTTAAAATACCATTAAAAGATTATTGGTGGTAAGAAATGAGCTCAGGGTAGAGGTGAGTGCTGAGTATATAGATTTGGGGAGGCATCTGCATAGAAATGAGAAATCAGTCCATGGGAGCTGAGGAAGGAAGATTAGGATACAACAAAAGAGACCCCCCCAAACCCCAAATGGTCAGAGAGGTAGGAGAAGAACCAGGAGACGGCAGGGACAGCGGTGTGACCAAAGTTAAGAGGGGGCAGCGTCCAGAAGAAGGAAGTAGCTGACAGAGTCAAATGCTGGAGATCTGTCACACGGAACAAGGGCTGAGAAAAGGCCATGGGACTGAGCAGGTAAGAGGTCACCAGGAACAGTTTCATTCTAGGGGTGAGGTCAGGAGTGATTGTAAGATGTGGATAAGAGAGTGGGAGGCAAGAAAATGGAAATAAAGGGTTTGGTGTAGACTCTTTCTAGGAGGTGGATTGTAAGTGGGAGAAGAGATATTTTAGCATGATGTCTTGAGGGGATGGTGGGGGGGAGGGAAGGAGGGAGGGAGCAAGGAAGAAAGGATGAAAGGAGGGAGGGAGGAAAGAAGGAAGGAAGGAAAGAAGGAAGGAAGAAGGAAAGGAGGGAGTAGAGAGGGAGGGAGGGAGGAGAGAGGGAGGGAAGAAGAAAGGAAGGAAAGAAGGAAGGAAGGAAGAAAGGAAGGAAGGAAGGAAAGAAAGAAGGAAGAAAGAAAAAGAAGGAAAGAAGGAAGGCAGAAGGGAGGGAGGGCTAGAAGAAGCATTCATTAAACTATGTGCCAGGCACTATGGTAAATACTTTTAAAATATTATCTCATATGATCTTCACAATAACCCAGGGAGGTTGGTGCTATTATTATACACTTACAACACAGAACACAATATACAAACAACACATGAAATATGATTTGAGACCCATATGCTGGAGGAAGAGAGTCTGATGGTCAGAGTGTTCCTGAGTCCACAGTGTAGCTGTGTGGCATGTGTGTGTGTGTGTGTGTGTGTGTGTGTGTGTGTGTGTGTGTGTGTATCTGTGTCTTTCAAAGAGTCACTGGGCATGTGGACAAGGAGGCCACAAAGAACTCTGGCAGCCTAGATATCATTCTCCTATGTCCTTGGTTCTGGTAAGATGTCTCACTCATCTCTTAGCCCACCCAATGCCCTAGAGACTAAGCCTGTGGCCTGTCATGTCCCTGGGATGGAGATGTGGAAAGGAAACATTCCAGGACTGCCCAGAGACCAGAGGCATTGTCTCGGTTCTTTTCCCTCTGTTCCTGGTTTCAGCTACATCCACAAAGGCCCTGAGGACCTTGGGGTGGTATTAGCCTCTACCTTCTCTGGGCACATCCAGCAGGGACCTAGGACCAGGGAACTGTCCAGTCTTCTCTCCAGGGGGTTAGCAATCTTCCTGAGGGCCGGTGGGCACCATTCCCAACCTCTCCCTAGTAGCTGGGACCTAGCTTGCGTGGGAACATTTTGCTATCCAGCAGGAGGCTGTTTCTTCCTGGCAGGCCCGTGCTTGGGGTCATCCCAGGGCACGGTGGCTCCTGCCAGCCTGTGGGCACAGACTCTGCAGTAGCGGAAACCAGCTGCTCACATGGGTGGGCGTTTCATGGGCACTGCCAGGCCCATGACACTCACCAGCTGGTGGGATAAGCCTAGCATCCCATCTCAGATCTAGTCCCTATAGCCCAACTCCAGATCTGGGCCTTCCCTTTTCTATACCACCTGTGTTGTCATTTGCTAAGCCCTGGACCTGGATCTATGGGGATGGGATCTAGGAAAGCCTGATGGAAAGCGACCTTGAGCTGGCATCTCAGATAGGATCACAGAATCTCAGAGCTGGATGCGGCCTCAGAAAGCTCCTAGTCCAACTGGATGCCTTCATAGGTATCCCCTCTATCTTCTCCCCTGGTGCAGGGTCAGGCCCAGGCTTGAGTAAGCACACAGCTTGAAGCCACAGAACGATTGAAAGTCCCAAGACCTGGGGTTGAATTTGGGCTCTGACACTTGTTTTGTGCCAATGGGCAGCATGTTGCTCCTCTCTGAGTCTGGGTTCCCACGTTTAGGTGATGAGATTAATAATACTTAAATTCTCTACCTCACAGGCTTGTTGGGAAGAAAACACTTCATAAAATTTGAAGCTCTTTAGAAATGAATTTATTATTAGAAATAAATTTATTATTAAGAAAATTATTATTTGCAGAATTATAGAAAATAGAATTCTAGAAATTATGGAAATAGAAACATAAAAATTACAGAGCATAAGTATAGAAAATCATATAGAAAATAATAATTATAGAAAAATGATCCATTTCACCATGATGAATTTCAGATTGAAATGGTTCTGAGACAAGTCCCCAGCTCGCAATCATTCTTCCATTCTCAAAACCTTCTAGTGGTCATGAACTCAGAGCCTCCCACTTGGAGGTAGCCAGCTCTCATTGTTATGAATTTTTTTTTTCTTATAGATCCTCAATCTTCCTCCTTCCAACCTCTAGGACCAAGAAGTCAAATCCCTCTTCTTTGCAAAAACCGGTCAAATACTGAGGCAGTGAAATCATGCAGTGGATAGAGGGTCAGGCCAGGAGTCCGAAAGACTTGAGATCAAATTTGACCTCAAATCAAACACTTACTAGTCATATGACCCTGGACAAGTCACTTAATCTATGCCCCTGTTACCTTATCTGTAAAAAAGTAGATAATAATAGTACACATCTCCCAGGATTGTTGGGAGGGTCAAATAGTAGGTGCTATGTAAGTGACGGCTATTTTTATTACTTAAATTCTCTTTGCCTTAGTTTCCTCATGTGTAAAATGAATATAAATGTATAAAGTGTAATAAGGAGATAATAGTAGCTCAGGGTTGTTTTGAGGATAAAATGAGAAAATGTTTGTAAAATGCAAACCTCGGAGCGCTCTATAAAGGCTACCTGTTATTACTCTTACTTGAAGGTAGCACTCATGTCTCTCCTTCATTCTCTTTACTGCCTCTCTCCATCTAGCCCAAGCTAAATCTTTTCTCCTCCATACTAAATATCCCCAGTCATTTTAATTGATTTTCATGGGAAATGATCTTGAGACCGGTCAGCGTTCTGGAGGCCTTCCTTGGGATGCTTTTCACAATTAAGTAGTGTTGTCTCTAAAATTTGGGGCCCAGGACCAAATGCACCCCCCAGATGTGATCTGACCAGAGCAGAAAACGACAGTAGGGTCAAGTGTGTGCCTTCTTTCCATGGCGGTGGAAATAAGGATGAATAACTGGGATGGGGTCAGATTGTGGAAGGCCTTGAATGGCTGGCTAAGGAGGAAAGGGTGGAATAAAATAAAGAGTAGAAAGAGGATTGTAGGTCAAGCTCAATGGGGAGACAGTAAAAGAACATTTCAGTCTGTACAAGTGCTGAAGGAGGTCCCATCAGGTATTGGTGGTTTTTTTTTTTAGTAAGTTTTATTGGTGCCTTTGGTTTTTACACCAATCATTTCAGAATGTCTGCCCCACCCTTGGCCCCCATCAAATGAGCCCTCCTTTTAATTTGTAATGATGAGAACCAATTAAGCAAAACCAGTGACTTCATCTTGCAGTATATGCTATTTTTCCCACGCATTGTTTTCTACCTCTCTCTGGAAAAAAAAAAATGTACTTTCTTAACTCCAGGGTCAGGATCATTCATTTCAATTCCTCATTGGGCTTCATTTTGACTTATTGTAGTTATTAGGCCCATTGTTCTCCTAGATCTCCTTCTGTCACTCTGCATCAGTTCATAGAAGTCTTCCAAGGTTTCTCTGAATTCCTTAGATTTGCTGGGTTTTTGTTGTGCAATAACCTTCATTCTCTTCCAATGCCACATAGGCCCCCACTCTGCATCAGTTCATAGAAGTCTTCCCAGGTTTCTCTGAAATCCTCAGATTTGTTGTTTGTTTGTTGTGCAATAGCCTTCATTCTCTTCCAGTCACATAGGCCCCCACTTTGTACCCAGTTTTTGCCGCCATGAAAAGGGCAGCTATGAGTATTTCGGCACACGTGGGATCTTTCTGTCTTTTACCTCCTTGCTGTCTGGTACCCATTTTTGGCTGGTTTGTACCCATCATTGCCTCTGATTGCTCAGATGGTCTATCGTCCACACCTTTAGCTGAGCTCACCAAATCTGCCCCTCCTCCTGACTATTTCTGTGGATGGCATCACCTTCCTCTTGTAATTTCTGCCTAAAACCTTATCATCATGTTTGACTCCTCTTTCTTCTTTCTTATCCTTGTCCTTATCCAAATAGTTGGCAAGCCCTGTCTTCCTAAAACAATTACCTTCCTCGAATAAGATGAAATTTCTGGGGTTAAATGTAAAGTCCTACACTCGGATTCAAAAAATTACCTGCCCAAGTAAGGCATTAGGGAAGATATGAGCAAACAGAACCTTGGGAGGTAATTGATCTTTGTGTAAAGGCTTTATTTGAACTCAAATCTAGTGCTCTTTCCAGGTACTTTGGCACATCTTCCAGACTGCCAAAATCATCTGGAATCTCCCTGAATTGAATTCCTCTGGGACCTCCATTTTGAGGAGGAGCCCAGGCTGGCAGTCCTTTATTCCCTTCCTTGCTCTGTGTCTGATTTTTTAGAAGCCAACACCATGCCTCAACTGTGGTACCCCTCCCCACCACCCCTTTTGAGTGTGTTTTTGTGTCTTCAAACAATCAATAAACATTTATTAAGCATCAACTGCATACTAGACACTATGCTAAGTGCTGGGGATACAAAAAGAGGAAAAAGACAGTCCCTGCCCTTGACCAGCTTACAACCTAACAGAGGAAGCAACATGCCAACAAATAAAAGCAAGTTATATACAGGATAAATAGGAAAGAATTAATAGAGGTAAGGCACTGGAATTAAGAGGGCTCAGGGAGGACTTCCTGTAGGAGGTGGGATTTTATTTGGAACTTGAAGGTAGTCATATATGGTGGTCATATATATAAATGGTAGTCATAGTGGAGGAGGGAAGAGCATTCCAGGCATAGGAGATGGCCAGAGTTATCTTCCTCCATTAGACTATAAGCTTATTATTTCTTGTATTTGTATCCCCAGCATTTAAAGTGATTATTACATAGCAAGCAGAATGAGAGAGACTAGGATCTCTGTTATGGGGGCAGGGGCCAGGAGCCCAGGTCTGGAGGAAGGGAGCCTGGCTTTACACTATGGCTAGAAGGAACTCAAGGTCTCCAATATGGCGGCAGAAGACCAGACTGGGTCTGCACTATGTGGAAGAGGAGTAGAAGAGGCAAGCCCTGTAGTCCAATGAGCAGAGAGATGGACCTTGTCTTAGGGGAGAGGATCAGGTTGGGTTTCCTTATGTTTATGCTCTGTGAAATGGAGGGGGCCTTTGGGGCTGGCACGCTTAGGGGAGATGATCCTTCCTCAGGAGTTCAATGTGGTCCCTTTGGCTAGAAAGAGGCATTTGAGGCCTTTATGGCATAGGCTACTCCTCTCCTGGCCCAGTGCCGAGCCCAATAATTCCCTTCTAATGAAGCTATCATCTGGGATGCAAATGAGCTTAGATTAGCTGGCTCACAGAACAGCCAATGCTGCTCCAGGCTCCTCTTCCCTATTACTGGCACCCAGAAGGGCCTGGGCATCTCTTGGCTCTTCCCCTTCTCTCTCAACAGCAGCTCTGACATCCTTAGGGCATGAGAAGAAGTAGCCAAAGTCAGGGCAATTCAATTTAGCAATATTTATAAAGTGCCTACTGTTTGCCTTGCATTGTGCTGGGATACAAGGGCAAAGATGGTACTGTCCCTACCCGCAAAGAACTTCCATTTTAATGGGGGTTGGGGTAAGGAGCGCCCAGACAAATATATCTTTGTCTTCATTTTCGTGTGCTATAGATAAGCTTATGTATGTACACACTGTTTGTTAGAATGGAAGCCCTTTGAGGACAGAGAGTGCCCTCACTTTTGTCTTAGTCTGACACATGGTACAACTGCTTAATAAATGCTTTATTATTGATTAGGCAAAGTAATTCATAGATCATCGATTTAGAGCTGGAAAGGTCCTTAGAAGTCTTTTAATCCAAACTCTTCATTTTATAGATGCGGAAACTGAGGCTCACAGAAATTCAGTTTTCAGGATTTGAACCCAGGCCCTCTGATCCCGGTTCTGGGTTTCTCTCCATTGCACCTTGATTGCATCTTATTAAGGAAATGATACCTCCTTGAGAGCAGAGGCTGATCCATTTCTGGTCTTTGTATGTTTAGTGCCTGTCTCTAAGTCTGGCACACAGTAGGTGTTTCATAAATTCTCATCGAGCCAACAAATGAAAACCTTTTTTTGGCCACAGTAAGTCATGAAGCCAGCCATATACCAGGATGTGGAGGGTGGCTATCTGCATCAATGGAGGGAATAGACAGATGAAAGCACAGCAGCTTGAATGATTGTGTCTCTGGCATACGACTTCAACTGTTACTATAGAAAGAAAAAGAACTAACAAGAAGGTGAGGGCCGGGGAAATCTGGGAAGGCTTCTTTGTAGTAGCTGATCTTTGATGCTTCCTCAAAGCAATGTACAAAGGTCTTTCCTGGGCATTAGTTGATTTGATTCTCACAGTTATTCAGGTTATTCTCCAACCACCCCACATTGCCCACCTCCTTCAGTATTATTATCCCCAGTTTACAGATGAAGAAACTGAGGTACAAGGGAAGCAAGACACTGTGGAAGGAGCCATTGACTGGGAGTCATGAGTTCAGCTGCTCCTTATGTGACCTTGGTCCTCTCTGGCTCTCAATTTCCTCTTCCCTAAATTGGCTGCTAGACGGTTCAGTGGATAGAGCTCTGGGCCCCTGCTTCAGAGCTAGAGCTCTGAGTCATTTCACCTCTATTTTCCTCGGTTTCCTCATCTGCAAAATGGGATAATCATAGCTAATCATAGCTAAGGTTGTTGTAAAGATCACATATCTGTAAGGCTGAGACTCGGCATAGTGCCTGACACACAGTAGGTGTTATATAAGTGCTCATTTCCCTCTTTCTCCATCGGGCTCTGGGCTAGATAATTTCTTGAGTCCTTTGCAGCTGCTCCTGTAGACCAAGAGGGTAAAGGATGACTTCCTGGAGGAGGCGGGGCTCGTGCTGGGCAGGAGCAGAGGAGGGTAGAGAGCTGGAAGGAACCTGGGGCAATATCACTGTGGCATGACGGTTAGAGGGCTGGACTTGGGATGGCATCCTGGGTTTGCATTCCCGCTCTGGTATCTAAGATTACAGCTCTAGACCTGGAAGAGACAGAGTTTATCTAGACCAACTCTCATTTTACAGATGAGAATACTGAGGTTTTGTCCAAAGTCTCACAGGGATTTGAACACAGTACTTAGGCTTCCAAAGCCGGCACTCTCTCCACCATGCCTGCTGCTGTTCTACTTGCTAGGTAATGCAAACCTGGGCCGGTCACCTCTCTGGGACTTGGTTTTCTCAACCATAAAACGGGAGTAATGATACCTGCAGCCTTTATCCCAGAGGGTTGTTGTGGGCATCAAATGAGATAAGAGACGCTAAGTGCTTCGAGAATCAGTTCTAATCATTTTCTAGGCCAACCTCCTCCTTTTACAGATGGGGAAACTGAGGCCCAGAGAAGAGAACTTGATTTGCTCAGGATCACACAGATAATAAGCACAACTGGGGTGTTGCCCAGTGTTAAGACTACTGGATATGGAGTCAGAGGACCTGGGTTTGAATGTCACTTCTGCCACTTACTCCCAGTGAGACCTTAGACGCAGTCACTCCTTCTCTGGGACTCAGTTTCCTCACCAATAAATGGAGAGGGTTGGTCTGGATTGGCCTCTTTAATCCTATGACTCCAGTTGCAATTCTCTCTCCAGGTTTAGGGAATAATATTCTCGACTAAAATGGGAGGTAAGAATGAGCCCCGCCTCTGCTGCCCCCACCCCCATGCAGGACCTGGCACGGCCCCCTATTCCCCCCCACCCGCCCTTCACTCCAGAGCTTCCGGCGCCGTCTGCCAACACCTCCCCGGGCCGCCCAGCTCGAGGCCACCAGGGCAGGGGTGCCGGGACTCAGGCTCAGGGGGAGGGAGGGGCTGCCGGCAGGGTGGTCTGACCCACCCCACCCCACCTCAGCGGTGGCATCGGCATCACAAGGATGCTGGGGGAGGCTGAGGCCCAGCTCAGGGGGCTCCGGGCTCTCCTCCCCTTTGCAGCCGGCTTACTTGTGCTGGAGATCAATCCTTGCTCCCCTGGTCTCTGGGCCCTGCTCCGAGGAGCGGCTGCCCCGAGCTTGGTGGGCCCCAAATCGGCCTCGGGGAGCCCAGAACAACGATGCTAATAACTACGGCGCTTTCAAGTTTGCCAAGCCTTTTATGCGCTAACCTACCGAAACCTCCCACAGCCCTCTGGGGGCAGCTCCACAGGGACCTCGCTTTAGAAGTCAGCAAACAGTCCCAGAGAGGTTGAGTGATCTACCCACAGTCACACAGCCATTACGTGTTCGGCTTCCTGAAACTGAGCCCAGTTTGGGTTTCGGACATTTATCAGGTGCGTGACCCTGGGCAGATCCCTTAACCTCTATTTACCTCAGTTTCTTCATCTGTAAAAGAGGGATAACAATCCCCAGGATTGTTTCAAGGGTTAAATGAGATAGCAAATGTAAAGTGCTTTATCAACCCTAAAGTGCTTTATAAATGCTAGTTATTATTAGTAGCATTAGTCACAGATTTGAACTCGAGTCTTCCGGATTTGAAATGTAGCTTTATGCTGTGACGAATTGAGGAAACTGAGGCCCAGAGAAGCAGGTGAGTGAGCAGCTGGGTACAGGAGAAAGAACACTGGGCTCGGAGCAGGCAGTGTTAGTTCTGGGCCTTGACACTTAGCTATGGGGTCTTAGGCAAGTTACCTTAGCCTCAGTTTATACATCTGTAAAATGGGAATCCTGATGCTTGAACTCCCTACCTGAAAGGTCTGTAAGGAAAGTACTCAGTGACCTTTAGAACAATATTAGAGTGGGAGTTATTATCAGAAATGATAATACTTACAGTGATGTGGGAGGCTGCTTGGAATAGGGGATAGAGGGCTAGGCTTGAAACCAGGAAGACTGGGGTCCAAGGCTTACCTTTGACACACCCTGGGCAAATGACAACCTCTCGGTGCCCCCAGGCCATTTTCTAAGGCTATAAGGGGCCAACCTGCATTGGTAAATGGAGTTTCCTCATCCCAACTTCCCTAGGCCAATGGTATCACAGATTGAATCCCTACCCCTAGCGATGAGGGCAGGACTGGCACTAGACCCCCAGAGTGATTCCCTGCCCCGCCCCTTGCAAAATGACTTCGTGTAGACTTTTGTGTTTGCTTGTCTGTGCACATGCTTTTATGTGAACTCCTTGAGGCAGGGACTGTTTTCTTATTGCCTTTGAAGGAGGGAAGGAAGGAAGAAAAGAGGGAAGAAGGGAAGGAAGGAAGGAAGGAAGGAAGGAAGGAAGGAAGGAAGGAAGGAAGGAAGGAAGGAAGGAAGGAAGGAAGGAAAGGAAGGAAGGAAGGAAGGAAAGGAAGGAAGGAAGGAAGGAAGGAAAGGAAGGAAGGAAGGAAGGAAAGGAAGGAAGGAGGGAGGGAAGGAAGGAAGGAAGGAAGGAAGGAAGGAAGGAAGGAAGGAAGGAAGGAGGAAAGGAAGGAAGGAGGGAGGGAAGGAAGGAAGGAAGGAAGGCAAGAAGGAGGAAAGAAAGGAAGGAAAAAAAGAATGAAGGGAGCATTATTAAGTGCCTACTATGTGCCAGGCACTGTGCTAAGCGCTTTGTAAATACTATCTCATTTGATCTTCATAATAATCCTGGGGGGTAGGTGCTAATATCATCCCCATTTTACAGTTGAGGAGACTGAGGCTGACAGAGATGAAGTAACTTGCCTAGGATCATCATTCTAGATAGTAAATGTCTGAGACAGCATTTGAACACAGGTTTTCCTGACTTCAGGCCTAGCATTCTATTCACTGAACCACGCTAGTTGCTCCAATACCTAACTTGATACCTTAAACACAGGTACTAAATGTATATTGAATTGAATGCCAGGTCTGTATCTTTTTTGTTACAGAAATGAATGAGTTAATGAGTATATGATTGACTGACTGACTGACTGACTGAATGAATGAATGAATAAATGAAAATGCATTTCTGAACTGCTGAAGAGGGCCAAGAACAGTGCTGAACACTGGAAGGAAGGCATCCATCCCCTGATTTCTGGTAGCTCTGGCTCATAGGAGGCAGTCTCTGTAGTTTTCTGAGAAGGGAAGGCAAGGCTTGTGTGGTCTCCCTCAATCATACCTCCCTGGGTGACCCTTCCCTCTGCACCCCTCCTTGTCAGAAAGTCCTAACGATGAAATCTGGAGTTCACAGAAATTACTCTTGCTGCCACAACTGCCTGCTTCTAGAGGCCATGTCCCGGGAGAGAAGAGGCCTGTGGTGGATAGGGAGAAGGAAGGAATGAGGAGGGGAGAGGGCCAAATACAGGGAGAGGCTTGAAGGCTGATGGGGAGGCTGGTGGGGAGAGGGTGGAGAACCGCCGGGAAAGAGGTCATTTGTTAATTGAATAGTTCAGTGAACCTGTTCTCTCATCAGCTGTTGCTCAGCCAAGGCCTGGGTCAAGAACTCCAAGATTTGAGCCCATCCAGGAGTAGAATTTGAGAAGTTGTGGAAGGAGCTCCCTCTGACCCTTCTTCAGGCCAAAGAGAGACATTTCACTTCAGGTGTCTCTGGGCCTGGGAGAAGACATGAGGGACCCCTTCACCCTGGGCTTGCCTACTTCCGACCTTCCCTTGCCAAGAGAATATTGGAGAGGGAGGAGATGGAGTCCTTGGGTGGCCCCAGAGAAGCACTAATGTCCATTAATACACACACACACACACACACACGCACATCAGTGCATGGAAACACAAGGTTGTATGTAGAATGCTAGGAATGAGAATCAAGAAACCTAACTTTGAGTTCCAACTCTGTCACTAACTTTTTGTGGGACTTTTCTGAGCCTCAGTTTCCCTTTTTATAAAATTATGACAGAGTGGAAAGAATGCTTGGTTTTGGTTTAGGGGCCTGGCTTCAAATCCCATCCCTGCCGCTTGCTACCTGTGTGACCTCGGGTAATCAATCAACAAGCATTTATTAAGTGCCTACTAAGTTCCGGGTGCCAAGAATACAAAGAAGGTACTTGTACTCGAGGCAAGTCACCATTCTGGGATTCCATTTTCCCATCTGTAAAACCAAGTGGTTGGATTAGGTGGTCTCCAGAGACTCTTCCAGGTCAAATTTTCTATGTTCCAAGGCCCTTCCTGTCTCTGACATTCTCTGTTCTAAGATCCCTTTGAAGTCTGACATTCCGTGGCGATGTTCATTTGAACATACATGTTTCTTCAAACATACATTCCCATGCATACCCTACCAACACACGCTTATTCACACACACACAAGGAGTCACATTCACGAATAAAACATACACACACAGATGCAAAGACATGCACACACATGAAAACACAAGCATGCAGGATCCTACATATGCTGGCATTCCAGGGTGCTGACATAGGCCCGGGGAGCAGGAGAGTAAAAGAGCTGCCGGGGGCTGATTCTCCCAAGAGGTGTCTCCCCGCCATGTCCTGATGTCTCCACGTGGCCTTGTGAATAAACACTGGGCAGTGTGTTAGTGGAGCCTGGACTTGGAGATTGGGTGGGTGGGTGGAGATGAGAAAGATGAATGCTGGGAAAAGATACCTGGAGACCAGCATGGTGGCAATGACAGAACCAGAGAAGGGGAGAGGAAGGTCATTAGAGATGTGAGTGATGGCAAGCATCTAAACCCTGGGAAGTCAGGAAGTTGGGAACATTGGGGGGGGGAGGGATCAGGGGTCAGGGGTCAGGGGAGTTTTATGAAATGCCGCCTGGAGAAGGAGCCCAGGGGATGAGTACAGGTCCTCAAAGACTAGCACTGAGAAGAGGAGATGGTACTCAAAGAAGATGGCTGACAGGTCAGTGAGGCCAAAGGCTCCAAGCTAGATCCTGGCACCATTTCCAGTTCACTGGTATCAAATTTTGCCTCTTCTCCTTGAAGCATTGCCATCCACCCACACACCCCATCTGTTGGAATGGAATAATGGATAGTGCCTTCTCTCTGTTAATTATCTCCTATTTATCCTGTCTATAGCCTTCTCTCTCTATATTTGTTTGTATGTTGTCTCCTCCATTCGATTTTCAAGTCCCTGAGGGCAGGGACTCTTTTTTTGGCCTCTTTTTGGATCTCTAGTACATAGCACAGGCATGGTGCATAGCATATGACAGATACTTAATAAATTATTGATTGGTTGAGAGGGCATCTCAATGGAGGAGAGGTATCCCTGGCTTATACCATGCAAACATAGGTTTGGGTGGAGCCTGTAGTCTCAGAACATGAAATAGAAAAAAGAATTCCACCTCTGCCTGGCATCATGGCGGGGCTCAGAGAATCATGTAGCATGTTATTAGTAAATCTGAAAACACTAGAATACAGGGATCCCTATGCCTGTTAGAAATCTCAGGGACTTACAGGACCATAGTCCATCTCTTAGAATGTGGGCACTATGTCTCAAGACAGGGAAGCACATCTGGCTGCCAAGGGCCCCTGGAACCTTGGGATACTTAGAATATGTCCTGTCACTCAAGAGCCTCTTGCCTGCTGCTATGTCCCCACCCATTCTAGGAGTCCCTCATAGAGGACAGTGCAGAAGCAGCAGGCTCGGGACCCTAAGGGTATGGGAGGCAAGGGAGAAAGAGAAGGGCATGTTGAAATCTCAGAATTTCAGTGTTGAAAGAGACCTCGGAGGCCATCTAGTCCAGCCCAAATCTGAACTACAACACTGCTGGTAAGTGGACAATCGGCCTTTGCTCAAAGGATCCCCAATGAGAGGAAATTCACTACCTCCTACCACAACCTGTTCCATCTTTGGATGCCTCATTCTGCCCCCTTGGACCTAGTACAGTGCTAAACATGGTGCTGTCAAAGGCACAGAGGTGGGAACGAGTCAGACATATGGGGAAGGAGGTGATGAGAGATGAGAAATAATGAGGAGTGTGGATAGATATGACTCAGGGTTGAGTCCTGGATCCTTGTTTTAGAAGTTTTGATTTCATATGGTAGGCAGTCATTGCAGGTTCTAGAACAGCAGAGAAAGGAGAGACACAGAGTGTGCCCTGAAATCCTCTTCTGATGCTTTGCATGGAGGTGAGCCTGGGTTCTAGAAAGAAATGCCAGCACACAATGTCCTTTGGCAGGCCCTAGCACATTGCCAAGGCTATGAGTACGAGCTTGGTCTGTCTGCCGTCCAAGGACTGTAAGTCTGCCATCCAAACCAACCTCCCTTAGCCTGGCTCACCACCAGATTAGCCACAGCAAACCTCAAAAGATGATTCGCTAAGTCAGAAGAGTTTTGAACTGTACTAGAGAAGGGAAGTCTCCATATTGATGAAATCAACTTGAGTGAGCCATTCTCCAATGGGTAAGTAAACAAGGGGACATGAGCCAACGGTTCTCAAAAGAATTGTAAACCATTAACAAACACATGAAAGATGACTCCAAATAACTAAGAACAGAAGATATGCAAATCAAAATGGAGGTTTTATCTCACATCCAGAAAACTGGTAAAGATGACAAATGATGGGAACAGATATTGGGAGGGCTATGGGAATACACTGTTGTAGGAGCAGTCAATTGGTCCAACCATTCTAGGAAGCAATTTGGAGTTATGCTAAAAACAAACAAACAAACAAAAAAAAACCCAGTGACTAAAATGTCCATACCCTTTAACCAAGAGATCCCAATGCTGGGAATACACCCCACGCAGGTCAAAGACAGAAAGAAAGGCACCATTTACACCAAAATATTTGGCATAGCAATTTTTGTTGTAGCAAAGACCTGGAAACAAAGAAAGTGCCCATTGATTGGGGTGAACAAAAGATATGAAGAATTCAGAGAATCCTGGGAAGACTTACAAGAACTGACCCAGAGTGAAGTAAGCATACCTAGGAAAACAATATAGTGAGATTGCACAGTGGATAGAATAATGGAATTGTACTCAGGAAGACCTGAGTCCAAATCCTGCTTCAGATGCTAGCTGTGTGACCTTTGGCAAGTCATTTCACCTTTTAATCTCGACTTCCTCATCTGTAAAATGGGGATAATAGTAGTATTTACCTTTAAGAGTTATTGGGGGCATTAAATGAGATAATATATGTAAAGTGCTTTGCAAAACTTAAGCAATGCTGGCTATCATTCTAATGTCCACAATTATACAACAATGCAAATAGAACAGAAAGAATGACAATTATAATGATAATGACTGAGCTTTACCCCTAAGGCAGAATGGAGACGAGGCATTTATTTTCCTTCCTTGCAGAGGTGGGAGACCATGATGCAGAATGTACATAAGGTCAGAAATGGTCAATGTTTCTTTTGCTGATTCATTTTCTTTCAGTCTTCTTTTGTAAATCTTTTTTACAAGAGGTGGCACACTGAGTATGGGATTGGGGACATATTCAGAAGTGAATGTAAGGCAAAAACAAAATGTTTCAATAAAAATAGGATAATTAAAAAAAGAAATTGTGGGTCATTGAAATGGTCCAGATGGGAGAGAATGGAGCTCAGAAGAGGGCAAGGAAGGCTCTGACATGAGCAGATGAGGAGCTAGATAAGGAATGCCGAGAGGAAGGTGGCACCTTGAGCAACCAGATGAGGACTCAGCAGAACTTTAAGTGTTCTCAATTTGGAGTTTTGGGAAAGAGAGAAGAGAAAGCCCTTTAATTATCTCTAGTTTCATTCCTGTTTCCATCTCCTCTCTAATCCCTGTAGCCTTTGGGGGAAATGCTCCTTCCACCACTTACTCAAGGTTCTTACCAGATGGCTTATGCCATGGTCCATGGCGATGGCGTGGGCAGGGCTGCCCCCAAGCAGCACCAAAAGTTGACTTAACATTCTCTCTGTAGGTTGTGCAGTGGATGGAGTACCAGGCTTGAAGTCAGGAAGACTCCTCTTCCTGAGTTCAAATCTGGCCTCAGACACTTACTAGCTGTGTGACCCTGGGCAAGTCACTTAACCCTATTTGTCTCAGTTTCCTCATCTGTAAAATGAGCTGGAGAAGGAAATGTCAGACCATTCCAGTATCTTTGCCAAGAAAACCCCAAATGGGATCATGAAGAGTCAGCCATCACTGAAAAACATCTCTAGCCTCTTCTCTGACTTTGTTCTATCTCCAGGCAGGCCCTTGGTGTATCTCATAGCCACAGGACTTCTCTTTGGTCTGGGAGGAGTAATACATACCTTGCGCAAAGAACCTTTTACATGTGTTCCAGAACTGCTCCTGACTCCCTGCTGTCTTAACACTGTTGGTTCCTTGGGCCATTCAGAAGCCTGCCTACAGTTTTGTGGTGGGGCCAGAAAAATTTGAGGCACCATAATGCTTTCTGTAATGTCCGGTGTCTCTTGTTTTATAGTCCTTCTTAGATGGTGTATAAGGGCATGGTTTTGTTTCTTAGGTCCTTACAACTGCAGTTACAATCCTTTCTCACTTTGAGCAATGTAAATGCATCAATATGGCTTGCTGAAGAAAAGAGGATGATGGTGATGATAATAGCTACTAATAGCATATACTAGCTAACATTTTTATAGCACCTACTATGTGCCAGGCACTGTGCTAAGCACTTTACAATTATTATCTCATCTCATCCTCATAACCACCCTTGGGGGTGGGAGGATTATTATCATTCCCATTTTATAGATGAGAGAACTGAGGCAGACAAAGTTTAAATAACAGGTGATTTATATATAGTTATAATAATAAGAAAGCCCTCAGCCCTCTTGTTTGGATCTCTGTGTTTTGGGAGTTTGTTTCCTCCCCCCAAGCGTCCCCACTCCCTCCGTCTTCCCTATAGAATCTGAGTTGGAATTTCATATGCAGAATCCCAAAGGGAAACATCCATAAACATTTCCCTATCAGAGGCTTTTGATCTGCAGTGGAGAGAAGGACCCAAGGTTAGTGGCTTCAGCCCTTGCCAAGTCATTTAAGAGGCAAAACTGCCGGGAGAGTCATGTTCATATCAACTGGCTCACTGCTTCTTGGGCTTCTTGCTTTCGGCTTTCACCTCTAAATCCAGCTCAGAAGGTCTCCCCCTATTTCCTTAATGATAACTATAAGTTTCCATTTGAGGTCAGATGGCCCCATAACACTAGCATCATAAATGGGACCCTCCACAGACCCTTAGCTAACCTCAGATAAATCTGGGAACAATCCTGTTCCTTAGTCCCATCCCCTTCAAACTACTAAGCATCTCCAAGATCCCAAAGACCAGATCTAGAAGCAGAGGTAGCCGGTAACACCTTGCTCTGCGGCAGGCATTGTCCTGGAACCCTCTCTAAAGGTGGGAGCATTTGTAATGCATAGCAGAGCCTTGCTTTGCCCAGAGTGAGAACCGGACAACCATCTTGGGAGCTGCCTTACCATCCCAATTCAGAGCCCTTCCATGCCATTTCTCCAATCTGGACACAGATTTGGAAGCCCACAGCATCCTTTTCTCCTCTCCAGTTGTCTTCAATAAGTCTCTTTTCTATGCACAAGTCTCAGGTGTGGACTTCCTTTTTTCTCCCTAGTATGGACACTTGAGTTCCTACATAATCACTCACTCAGAGAAGCGTTTGCTTCCAAATTTCATTCCTCTACTGGCTCTGCTTCTGAATCTCTGTACTTTCCCTTCTTACCCTGGAAGATTCCCCCCACCCTGCAGTCCTCTGTTCCCATTGGTTAGTTCCTCCCAGACTGTCCATTTTGAGGATAGGCCCAGGCCAGCCATCTTTCCTTCCTCTTCTAGCTGCATTTGTGACTTTACCACCAGGTTCCCTTACAGGTATCTTCCGCCCCTTCCACTTTTCAGCTTGCCTTTATGTGTTAGCTTCCCTTCTAAGAATATAAGCTCCTTGAAGGCAGACATTTTTTTTTTTGCTTGTATTTGTATCTCCAGAGCTTAGCACAGTGCCTGGCACTTACTAAATGCTTACTAAGTACTTGTTGCCTGATTGAAATAAAATGATTGAAATGGGTAAGAAGAGCTGATTAATTAAAAATTCCTTAAATTCTAGAAGTCCTCATCCTAATTGCCATAATGATTGCTAAGTTTTATAAATCTCCCACATTCCCCTCAACCTAACACACACAGTAACGTACAACAAAATCATAGGCTCGCAGCATCTCAGAGACCTCTAGTCCAACTGACCCCTGCACAGTAATTCCCTCTACAATATCACCAACAAGTGGGCACCCAGCTTCTGCTTGAAGATCTCCGGTGACCAAAGAACCCAATGAAGAAGACCACCCCACTTTTGGATAGCCCCTCACTATTTGGGAGTTGTTTTTTTCTCCTTCTTTAGATTGAGTCTAAATCTATCTTTATGCAATTTCAAGTTATTGGTTCTAGTTCTCTTCTCTTGGACCAAGCATAACAAAGTCTAATTCCCTTTCTGGGCATATCTCAGCTTATCAATGTCCTTCCTAAAAGGCAGAACCCAGGGAATCTTAACACAGCACTTGCAGTGGATAGAGTGCTGAATTTGGGAGTCAGGATGACCTGAATTCAAATCTGACCTCAGATACTGGCTACGCGACCTTAGGTGATCACTTAACTTCTGTCTGCCTCAGTTTCCTTATCTGTCAAATCGGGATAATAATAGCACTTATCCCTCAGAGTTGTTGAGAGGATAAAGTATTATTTCTAGGTGTGATCTGACTAGAGCAGCATCCAGGATTTCTGTTAACTCTCATGTCTGAATACTGCGCCTCTCAGTGCAATCTAAAATCATATTAGCCTTTTTGGTTGCCATATCTTCCAGATGACTCATAATGAGCTTTCTTCCACTAAATGCCCCCATCTTTTTTACATGAACTGCCATACCTCCCCCATCTTGTCTTGTGGAGTCAATTTTTTAAGCCCAATTTTAGGATGTTAGATTTATCTCTATTAAATTTCATCTAATTAGATTTGGCCCATCATTCTAACCTATCAAGTTGTTTTTTTAAAAAAATATTCTCACCCTGCCATGCAATATGTTATCTATCTCTCCCAGCTTTGTGTCATTTGGAAATTTGATAAGCATTTAAATCTTTGATTAAAAAAAAGCTGACCAGCACAGAGACCAGGAGAAAATCTTGGGACACTCTGCAGAGACCTCCCTCCAAGTTGACACTGCCTTACAACTCTTTAGATCTGTTCATCCAATCAATTTCAAATCTAATTACAGTATGGTCTAAGTAGATAGATGTCCATTGATTGCGGAATGGCTAAGCAAATCGTACTACATGAATATAAGAGAATATCACTGTACCGTGAGAAATGATGAGTATGAAGAATCTGGAGAAGCATGGAAAGATTTGGGTGAACAAATGCAAAGTGAAGCAAGACAAATTAGGAAAACAATATATACAATGGCTACCGCAATGTAAATGAAAGCACAGTAACAACAAAAGTGAAATAGAACACTACATTCATTATGAAGTTATAATAATTGAATTAGGGAAAGGTAGGTGGCACAGTGGGTAGAGCACCAGCCCTGGAGTCAGGAGGACCTGAGTTCAGATCTGACCTCAGACACTTACTGTGTGTGACCTTGGGCAAGTCACTTAACTCTGATTACCTCCAAAAGAAAATAATAATAATTGAGCTTGACCCCAAATAAGAGAAGACAAAATACCTCCCTTCCTTCTTTTTGGAAGTGGGGACTAGGGGTGTAGAAAATTGCACATATTGTAAGACTTGGCTCATGTGTTCATTAGTTTTACTGAATTACCTTCCTCTAAAACCTCTTTTTATTATTTATTATAACAAGTATTCCCTTTGAAACTGGTGGGATATGTTTGAAAATGATGATGAAAGAAGAAAAGATATCAATATTTTTAAATTAAAAAATTGTACTATATTCTAGCTGACATTTTTAATTTGATCCATAAAATCGAAGACTGTCAAATGCTTTGCTTAAATCTTGTAAACTATATCTACGTTGTTCCTTTTATAGATCTCCAAGTGACTAGCACCGTACCTGGCACATAGTAGGAGTGTATTAAATGCTTATTGTTTGAATGATTGATTCATATACTCTGTTCCAGTCAAACTATTTCCCAAATTCAACATTCCATCCCCCTTTATGTATTCATACGAGCCCTGTCTTCATATCTGAGATGTACTTTCTCCTCTTTGCATTTTAGAAGAATCTTTATCTCCTTTTGAGTGTCCGCTCAGGTGCCACTCCCTCTATAATGTTTTCTTGTTTTTCCTGATGCCCACCAAATGAAATTTTCTTTCCTTTGCCTCTGTCATCTGCTACCTTATATTGTTCTTATGTATACCCTGAACCCCAACTCTCTTCCTCCCACAGTAGAATGTAAGCACCTTGAGGGCAAGGACTGCCATATTTTTTAATCTCTACATTCCCATTGTGTTATAAAGGGCCTTCCACCTTGGTGGTGCTTAGTAATTTGCAGAATCACAGAATCAGAAGCTTGAATAATAATGCCTTTCTACACCATCTCTAACAAGGAGCCATCTTGTCTTCTTAAGCAATTGGTCACTTTCCAAATCTTCCTTTCTCTTTTAAAATCTTGGCCTCCGGTCAGCAACAGTAATGAAAATACCACCTGTGCCCTTTAGCCCTAGATCTTGCTCTATACCTCTACTGAGAGAGAACCTACTTTATCTCAGATCAGCCTTCCACTTTTGGGCACCTTCGATTACTAGGGAATCTCCCCCTGACATTAGGCCTCAGTGTGACTTTTTGAAACTTCTACCCATTACTCCTAATTCTACCTTCTGGGGAAATGTAGAATAGGATTAATCCCTCTGCCATATGGTACACCTTCAAGTGTTGGAGTACAGCTATCATGGACACCCCCTCCCCCATAAAGCTAACACACCCAGGTTAAACATCCCCTCATGAGATGTAAATTTGAGGCCCTTTGCCTACCTGGCTGCCCACCTACCTGCTGAGCTCCATTCAGCAACGTATTTCCTTAACACCTAGAACTGAACCCAGAAGTCCAGAGGAGGTCAGCCCAGGCAGAGCACAGCAAGTCTATGACAGACTTAATTGTGGTCACTAGGCCTCTCTTAATGTCGACTGTTATTGCCAGTTGTAGACTCCATTCTCTTCCTTTTCCCTCAGATTGCGACATTTGCCGTTCTCCAGCCCTGTGGTACCTTTTCCATTTTTCCTTGATCTTTCCAAGACAGTGACTCAGCAACCACTTCTGCCAGGACTTTTAGTGCCCAAGGATATAATTTGTCTGGGTCTGGTGCTTTGAGCTCATCAAGGGCAGCTGGGTCCTTTCTCCCTATTTCCTTACTTATCTTGGGTATAAAATCCCCATTAGTCTTTTTTGGTCATCTTTTCCAGTGCAAAAGTCTCTGTGGAAGGGTAACAAGGCTCTTTACTTGCTCTCCTAGCTCCCACATACACTTATGGGTCAGGTCCCTAGAGTATGGTTACATTTCTCCTTCAGAGCTCTAGGAATCAAACATCATTAGTTATACTTCCCTTGAGAGATTGGGGGCCTTTTCTAGTGCTATCTTCTTCAACCCCTATTCCAGTGTGTTCCCCCCAAAATTAATTGCCAGTTGATTTTTATTCAAAATTGATTAACCAATGAACATTAGTTTTTAAAATTTTAATTAGATTTTTTATTTTTAGTTTACAATACTTAGTTCTACATGCTCTCAAGTTTCAAATTTTCTTCCCTTCTCTCCCCTCCCCCTTTCCCCCCAAAACGGCATGCAGTCTGAGATAGATTCTACATAAACCTTGTCATTAAACTTATTTACACAATAGTCAAGTTGCAAAGAAGAATTATGACCAATGGAATGAATCATGAGAGAAAAAACAAAACCAAAAAAGAAGAGAAAAAAAGAGAGCAAATAGTTTTCCTCAATCTGCATTCAGACTCTGTAGTTCTTTCTCTGGATGTAGCTAGCTCTCTCCATCATGAGTCCTTTGGAGCTGTCTTTGAGCCTTGTATTGCTGAGGAGAGCCAAGTCTATCGAAGTTAGTCATCACAGAATCAATAGGTCTGTGGTTGTGTACCATGTTCTCCTGGTTCTGCTCTTCTCATGTAGGTCTTTCCAGGTTATTATGAAGTCCCTATCTTCCCCATTTCTTATAGCACAATAGTATTCCATTACAGTCATATATCACAATTTGTTTAGCCATCCCCAAAATGATGGATTTCCAGTTCTTTGCCACCACCAAAAGAGCTGCTATAAATATTTTTGTACATACAAGTCCCTTTCCCACTCCTGTGATCTCTTTGGGATACAGCCCTAGGAGTGGTATTGCTAGGTCAAAGGGTATGCACATTTTTATAGCCCTTTGGGCATAGTTCCAAATTGTTCTCCAGAACGGCTGGATCTTGAACATTAGTTTTTACAGAGGTATATTTACTGAAAAGAACCACAATACAAAAACAGACCCCAGAACTAGGGACACACTTTCTCCTGTTCCACCTTGAGTCCTAAGAGGAGTGGGCTCCAATTTAAAGTACTTGCTTCAAAGCATTCTCCCCAGCAAATTCACTTCCAAACATAGCATAGCGACCGGACAGATTATTCCTTTGTCATAGGAGGTGGCATCTCAATGCCTAGCTACTAGGCTGATCCCCTGCTGGGCTGGGTCAAGCAAGTCACCTCTCTGGGTTTGGCTCTCAGTTACCAGTGCAGACACACATGTCACTGAACCTCTTGCTCCTCTGGCCCTTCAAAATCTCACAAGGCCCTGTACCAAAGGAAAGAAGTCACAAACAAAGAGTGGCCCAATTCTAGGCTCAAACTTGACCAGGAGGCCATGTACTCCCTGGCTGGTTCAGTGGAGGCAGGGATCCGGGGAGGAGCAGAAGATGCCTCTTTCCCTCCCGACACCTGCCAGCCCTCCAAAGCCCAGAGGTGTCTTTACACTTCTGCTTCTCCATTAGGGCCTTTGGCATGCACTCTCAGTTCAACCTCAGCAGCCATCTGAAAGTTTCCTCTTCAATCCAAAGTAATTAGGCAGAAATTACCACAGAATACTTGTGTATGCCCTAAAGTGGAGAGCTGGGCCCCTCTATCCATCATCATCATCATCATCATCATCACCAGGAACTTCTAGCAAAAAGCTCATTCAGTCCCTTTGTAGTGTATTGCATCTGTATTATGCTATATTTGTCCCCAAGGACCAGGTTGCCACTGGCCAGTCCCCCATTCCATAGAAATAAGAGTGGAACAGTCATGTTTTCTCTCCATCGTCAATTACCATCATTCCACTCATCTGAGCAGCAGACCTAGCCCTTCTCTGGTCCTGGAGTGCACTCCCTCCTTCATCTCTCTTTCAGTAATCCCTAGCTTCCCTAAAAGCCTGTTTCAAGCACTGTCTCCTACATGAATCCTTTCCTGGTCCACCCCCTGTGCTAGTACCCCAGTTGGGGTCTCTGGGTGCCTGGTGCCAGGAAGACCTAGGTCCAAATCTGACCTCAGATACTTAATAGCTATGTGACCTTGGGCAAGTGACTTAACTTCTGTCTGCCTCAGTTTCCTAAGCTGTAAAATAGAGATAAGAACACCTACCTCCCAAGGTGGTTGTAAGGATCAAATGAGATAAAATTATGAGGTGCCTGGCACATAGAAAGCGCTATGTAAGTGTTAACTATAATGATAATTATTATATTTGTATAAAGCACTTGGCACAGTGCCTGGCACATAGTCAGGGCTATATAAATACTGAATTCCTTCCCTTCCCACCTTGCATCTTACCTTGTACCTATTTTGCACGTATCTTGTATGTAGCCGTATGTGAACATGCCTCCTTCAGCTAGCCTCTAAGTTCCTTGAGGACAGGCACTGTTCTCACTGTTGTCTTTACAGCCCTAGTGCCTGGCAGATGGTAGCTGCTTAATGAATGGTTGTTGATTGATGGGCGAGTCTGCCTTGTTTTGCCTCTGTACAGCTTTTTAAAAAAATTATTTATTTTGTTTTCAATATTTACTTTTATAAAATTTTGAGTTCTAAATCCCCCCCTTCCCCAAGATGGCACACAATCTGAGATAGGATATACATGTACGATCATATTAAACGTATTTCCACATTAGTCATGTTTTGAAAGAAGAAGCAGAACAAAAGAGAAAAACCATGAGAAAGAAAAAACAAACAAACAAAAAAACAGCAGAAGAAAGAGAAAATAGTGTGTTTTGCTCTGCATTCAGACTCCATAGTTCTTTCTCTGGATGTGGATGGCATTTTCTATCTTGAGTCTTTTGGAATTGTCTTAGATCATGCTCAGAAGAGCTAAGTCTAACAAAGTCGGTCATCGCACAATGTGGCTGTTATTATATAGCTTTTAAAAAGTCCCTTTGCTGTCCTAAGTCAGACTCAGTTCACTGTGATATGTAGTGTTCCTGGCCTCATTCTTATGCAACTACACCAAGGTTTTGTATTCATCCTCTGTTACTTCCATCTTATGTATGTGGCTTCTAAAAATCTAAATTGCTTGCTTATTTCCTGGGAAATCCACATCTGTTTCTTTAGATGAGCCCTCTTTCCCTCCTGATTGGAATGGTTTCCTCTTTCTTTCTACAGAAGTTCTCTCTTGAGAGTGTATTGTCTCGGGAAGCTATGGGGATCTGCCTATCCTTTCTCTGAACTTTTCGAAGTCTGCTCTCTTAAAATCCAGGGTGCTTATTATACCGGCCCTATCTTTCCTCTCTTCCTCTATCACAAATTCTAAAGATAGAGTGGACACTTCCCCTCAAGGTAGCCATTATTTCTGGCAGCCGGCTTCTCCTTGTTGGTGAGAGCCAGGTTTAGAATAGAATTTTCGATGCTGCTTCCTCTACCATTTAAAGGATGAAATCATCACTAAGGCAAATAAATAGTTGTTTTGCTCTCAGAAGAGTGGGAGCTGACTTTAGCAGATAATTGAAGTCTCCCATCACTGCCATAGTATGCCTCCATAGCAAGCCTAGGATCTATTCCCTAAACTCTTCTTTCTGTTGAAGTGGTTGGCAGCTCTGCCCCATACATTACTCACCCCATCTGACCTCTCTCCTCCTACCCTGAAGCCTCTTGTTTTGCTTTTTGACATGAATATATCTTTTTAAAAAAAATTTAATTTTTTTAAATTTTTTGTTTTTTTAAATTTTTTATGAATATATCTTAATATACAATGCTACTCAAAGACCTCCCTGTCCCTTTTATCTTTTCAGTTAATAATAATAATATTATAATAATAGCTAGCATTTATGTAGTGATTTAAGGTTTACAAAACTCTTTACAAATATGTCATTTCCCTCCCAAGTTCCCTCACAACCCTGGAAGGTAGATATTGTTATTATCCCTATTTCACATGTAAGGAAACTGATGCAAACAGAGGTTAAATGACTTACTGAGAGGGGATTTGAACTCAGGTCTTCTTGACTCCGGGTCTAATACTTTGTCGACTGTACTATCTAACTGTCTTTTGAATAGGCTGTCCCTAAAGACATAATCCAATAATATATTATAACTCTTACCAAGTCTCAATAATATGTACAAAGTCACATTTTCCTCCTTGAATTTGGAGCCCTAGCTCACCTATGCTTTGTACATTTGTATAGTGCTATTTGAGGCTATGGATTTTGTTGGATTTTGTCTCCTATAGATTTCTGAATCTACTTCTGTTTTTCTTCCTAAGTTATAACTGCCCTCTATGGTATCTGGCATGGTGAATATTTACTGGGAGTCTCCTCTTTCCCTCTTCTTCTTCGGTTTGAAATTCTTGGATTAGATTCTCAAGACTTCAGGCTAATATATTCTTACTGGGCATCACTAAGTCTACCTCATCCTTGACCAGGAGCTGGTCATTTTTTAAGCAGAGATCCGTAAGTCCAAATCTCCTTCTTGGACACCATTTTCTTAACCAGATGTTCACTTTCCAAATCCTACTTTCTCTTTTTAAGTCTTTGCCTTCAATTAGTGGCAACAACAAAAATACCATCTGTACCGCTTAGGTGCTCAGTTTCTTGACCAAGACTTCATAATCTTAGAGAGAAAAATTCTCTATCGACAAGTGCAATTTTCACCAGCAAAAGGATTGGCCTATGCTGCTCCTCCTCACTCCTTCCTGCACTTCTCATCTTTCTTCCTTTGAGGATGCTTAGATAGTCTGGCCCACAAGCCTCTCTCTAGGTCATCTCCATCTCTTCATCCACACCAAAGTTCCATTTCTCTTTCTATGTCTGTTTGGTGATGTTTGGAAGAACCATGTGTTGTGCAGTTCTTTCTCGAGCTTTGTGTGTGTGTGTGTGTGTGTGTGAGAGAGAGAGAGAGACAGAGAGAGAGAGAGAGAGAGAGAGAGAGAGAGAGAGAGAGGGAGGGAAAGCGTCTGTCTGTCTCTGACTCCCTAGTGGTCAGTTTCTCTGAATCATTCCATGTTTCCAACTCTGCATTGTTCCATGTCTCCAACTCCAGTCAGTCCATGTTTCCATCTGGTGCTAGCTGTTTTCTTTTTAATGTGTGTGGTTTTGTGGAGAGTCTGTGAGGATGTCCAAGCTTCTTTCACTCTGGTGCTCTCTCTCTCTCTCTCAACAAATCAGGCAGCATCAGAGAGGGTTAGGAAGGGTGAGACAGGGTCAGTGAGAGGTTTGTCAGGATCAGGCATGGCCAGGGAGGGTCATAGAGAGGCCAGAGAGGTCTATGACGGATCAGAAAGGGGTAAGAGAGAGTTCAAAGGAAGGAAGGGTCTGGGAAGGTCATGTAGGGTCACAGAGGGTCAGGGAAGACTAAACAGAATCCAGAAACTACAGGGTCAGAAAGGGGACACAAAGGTCAAGAAGGGGCAGAAAAGATTCAGAGAAGTTCATACAGGGTGAGCCTCTGGTCAGGCAGGATCAGATAGGGTGAGACAGGGTCAGAGAGGATCACATGGGGTCAGGATAGGGGGGAGGCTGAAGCATCCATGAGGCTTATACAAGTCTATAGAGATTTGCTCCCAGGAATCATTCCTAGGGGCTCTTTCCCTTCCCCTTGGGGGCAGGGCCCATGGCTCTGTGTACCTATGAAAGCCAGGTAGGGTATGAGAAAGGTCAGGAAAGTCAGGCAGAGTCAGACAAGTTAAAGAAGACCTTAGTAAATATGACTACACAGGCTTTGTAACTCTCATTGACATGACTTTCCCCCTTAACAATAATATTTACAACAATAACTCACATTCGTATAGCTTTTTCCTTGCTATAATTCCTTAGTAACTTCTTGCTTGAACCTCAGACATCCTCCCTTGGGTCAATAGAGCTGGGTGGGGATGGAGAGTGGAGTCTAGGGGATCCTGGAGGCTAGGTAGAGCTTCAGGGAACTGGGGACCAAGAGACCCCAGGAAATCATGGCTACAGCCCCCTCAGGAGCAAGAAAACCTCCCTGAGCCAGGCTTCAGGGGCCCGGCAGTAGGAGCTACCCCCTTCCCACTGGGAAATGTCAGGAGACTGTCTTATTGCTTTCCTCTGGACCCACTCCAGATTGCCAATTTCCTTCCTGTAATGTGCCTCCCCGATCCGGACACAATCCTCTGGCTGTGGTCCAGCCAGGGCAGAGCACAGCGGCCCTCATACACGGTTTTCCCCATTAGCAAAATAAGGGTTATTTCAGCCCACAGCAGCAGGGGGACTCTGGCCTACCTCCCTGTGGTCCCTAGTGTCCCCATCTTAGCTAAGGACTGGCTCTTGTAGGGTCCTGTCTAGACACAGCCAGACTTTCAGCAGGCTCTTACTCAGGGGCTTAGCTCATCCCCGCCACCTTGTTTGTCTCCAGATCTATTCCAACTCTTGCCTATATCCTGTCCCCTGGTCCTGTCACTGAATTATAGGGTGAGGCTTAGTCAAGGTCACATAGGTAATAAGAGCTATCATTTATATGGTGTCTTAAGGTCGGAAAAGCACTTTACAAATATTATCTGATTTGATACTCACAGCATACTATTGTTATTATAATATCCATTTCACAGATGAGGAAACTGAGGCAGAGAGAAGTTAAATGACTTACTCAGGGTCTCATAGTCAATAAGTGGTAGAGGCAGGATTTGAATTCAGGTCTTCCTGATTCCAGGCCCAGTGTTCTATCTACTGTGTCACCCAGGATTCAAATCCAGAGCTCTTCCCATAATAACATGTTGTTAGTCAGTCAACAAGCATATGTTACGGTGATGAGTGCTGGGGATATGAAGAAAGGCAAAGCGTGTGCCTGCCCTTGAGGAGCTCACAGCCCAAGGGGGGAGACAACATGCAAACCACTATGTACAAGTAGATATACACAGGATAAATTGGGGGTAGACTCAGAGGGAAGGCATTAAGGAAGACTAGAAAAGGCTTCTTGTAGAAGGTGGGCATTTTGCTGAGACTTGAAGGAAGCCAGAGGTGGACACGAAGAGGGAGAGAGTGGCAGGCATAGGGTTCAGTCAGCAAAGACTCTCTGAGTCAGGAGATGGAGTGTTGTGTGAGAGGCCAATGGCAGTGAATCACAGAGTGTGGTGGGAAGGAGAGTGTGAGCAGATTGGAAAGGCAGGAAGTAAGGCCAAGTCTGCAGGGCTTTAAAGACCAAACAGAGGATTTCATTTTTGATCCTAGAGGTGACAGAGGGCAGCTAGGCGGCACAACAGATAGAGCGCTGAGTTTGGAATCATGAGTTCAAATCTGGCCTCAGACACTTGCTAGCTGTGTGACTCTGGGCAAGTCTCTTTATCCTGTTTGCCTCAGTTTCCTCATTTGTAAAATGAGCTGGAGAAGGAAATGCCAAGAAAGCCCCAAATAGGGTCAGGAGAGTCAGGCAAGACTGAAATGACTCAACAACACAAAGCAACAGGGAACCAATGGACTTTTTTGAACAAGGGTCAGGCTTGCTCGTTAGGAAAACAATTCACAGCTGAATGGACAACAGATTGTAGTGGGGAGAGACTTAAGGCAGGCAGACCCACCAGTGGCTGTTGCAATAATCCAGGCATGAGGTAATGAGGACTTGCACCAGGGTAGTAGCAGTGTCAGAGAAGAGAAGGTCTAGACAGAATAGAAGTCTAGACAGAATAGAAGGAAGGAAATCTAAGAGAGGAAGACACTAGCAACTGAGACACTGGGAAAGGCCATGTGCTGATGGTGGTATTTGAGCTGAGTTTGAAGGAAGCCAGGGAAACTGAGAGGTAGCAAAGTCTTCCAGGCATAGGGGACTATAAGAAGCAATAAAAGTGAGGAGTTGAGAAATGGAGGAAAGGACTGTTTCTGCAAGAGGGACAGTATAGCTAGATTGTAGAGCATCATGGAAGGGAGGAGAGTATGAGGCACCTGGAAAGGCAGGAAGGGGGGGCAGATTATGAGTGACTTTAGAATAGAGGAAATTACATTGGATCGTTGAGGTAACAGAGGGTGGCTGGAGCTCCTTGATCGGGGGAGCAGAAAAATCACCTTGGCATATGAGTGGAATGGCTTAGAGTAGGATGGGTCAGCCAGAAGGCCGGTGCGATGGTTTAGGTGAGAAGAAAATGATAATGGAAGCTTGTGAATGCCCAGCTCTTATCACTATCCCTAGAGGGATGACCCTGCTCAGGTGCCTATTATGTCTCACCAATGTTCAGCATCTACAGCAAAAATGGGAAGAGGGCTGTTGACACTCTTCCTAGTATTCTCCGGGGACTTTGTGACATTCTGACTTCAGCCCTCCTTCTTTCAATGAGCTCCCTTCTCTTCCACCTCATCTTGGAGGCCTTGGTCCAGAAGGCCTGGGTCTCCTTTGCCTTCAGCTCCTCCCTGTTCTTTATAGAGGACTGAAGCAGAGATGATTAGAAACCCACATCCTACAGTCCCTTTCTCCACCCCAGGGCTCTTTGTGCAGGAACGGGTTTCTCTTACTTTGGATGCAACTGGATCAAGCAATGAATAGAAAATCGATTTTGAGCTGCAACAAACCTTGGAGGGCATCCCCTTCACCTTACAGATGAGGAAGTGAGCCCCACAGAGGTTGGTTAAGTAAGTTGCCCAGAACTACACAGCTATACGTGCCTGAGGCAGGATTTGAACTCAAAGCTTCCTGACCCTAGGTCCTGCATCCAATAAGCCATGGCAATGCTTCCTCTCTTCATCTGCCTATCTTCTGAGAATCCTACAGTTTTCCTCAAAGCTCCTAGTTTCTTCATAATTCCAACTCCCTGCAACACCATCTGTAGCTTCCAATTAATTCTCCATCTGGGAGTCAAAGATAATTTCTCGTCCCCAGAGAGTCTCCCCCGGGAGTCCCCTTCCCCAAGAGTGCTGTCCCTAGGCAGGTATAAGTCTGCTAGTGCCTCATCAGAGAATCAGCCCGTACTCATAGCTTAGAAGTGACACAGACCTCAGAGGATATCTTAGTCCAGCCCTTACCTGGACGGGTTCCTCTGACTGCCCCCAAAGCAGTGTGGAAAAGTGGTAGGAGCGGCATGCCTGGAATCAGAGGGTCCGCGTTTGGATCTCAGTTCTGCCATTCATTATCTCAGTGACTTGGAAAGAGTCAATTTATTTCTCTGACCTTCAGTTCCCTGGTCTGTAAAATGAGACTACATGATGTCTAAAGTGCCCTCTAGCTCTAAAATCCTATAAAATCTGGCCCTTATTTGAGTATCTCATGTTGAGGAACTAACTACTTGGAGGTCACTGTCTCCTCCTGGGACATCAGCCCAGCTATGGCTTCCTTCTCTGGCCTCAGCCCTTCTGGGGGCTCTACCTGCAGCTGATGGGGGCAGGTATTCTTTTGTTATAGAATGCTTCTCTGTGAGAAGAAAACCAGTGCCTTCTGGGGAGGGGCACAGTGTGCCCAAAGCAAAGAGGAGGCTTGCCCTATATGAGCCTAGGACAGAGACTAGTTGAGTGTTGAGTGTTCCAGGCTCCTATTGCTCCTTTCTGGGCTAGTCTAAAGAGAGATCTGGCTTTACACTTTGGAGCCACAGTAAAGTATAACCCAGAGCCTGGAATCTAGAACTCAGGACCCAGAGCTCAGAGCCAAGATCCTAGGACCTAGACCTTAAATGCCTGTAGCCCAAAGCTTGGAACTTAGACCCCAAAATTCAGAAACGGGATCTCAGAGTCTAAGCATTAGTGCCTAGAACCCAGAACCAAGAGCCTAGAAGCTTAGAGCCCAGAGCTTAGAACCCAGAGCTCAGAATCTGGACCCAAAGTCTGGGGTGTTGAGCTTAGAATGTGGAACCCAAAGAACCCGACCTCGGAGGCAAGAACAAGGCCCACGAAGAAGACTAAGATCCTTAGACAATGCAGCCTGTTCAGAGATGAGTTGGTCCCAATCCATTTTTGGATTTTGTAAAAAGTAGGCCTCTCTCTCCTCCCTTCCTTCTCCTTCCCTTTCCTCTTCTTTCTGTTCCTCATTGTTTTCTTCCTTTTCTTTTTCCCTTGCTAATTTCCCCTGAAGCCCTCCCTTCCTGCCTCCTCCCTCCTCTCCTCTCCCCTGATTCCCTAGCTGTCTCCCCTCCTCAGTCACAAAGCCCCTGGGCCAGGGCTGGGCTGGGCTGGGGATTTTGGCTGGGTTGGGGCTGGGCCTGCAGCTGCAGGTCTCAGCACCCACTGCCATCTCCCTCTAGGACTGCAGAGTGACTCTGATTGGAAAGAGTGAATCTATCAGTGGCCCCAATCTTGACTGTCAGAGCCGGGTCCCCATAGAGTCATGAATGTGTATTGGGAGTAGGAAAGAGGAATATATATGGGGAAGAGGAGGGAGTGCATGGGAAGGGTGGTGGGAGGGAGAGGGAGGGGTATCTGAGAGAAAACTTAGCTTATTGAAGAGACTACTACTAAATTTTTTTGAGCATAGAGAGAGAATAGGGGAGAGAAGAAAGGTATAAGTCTGAGAACCGGCCCAGGAGAGAATAGGCCCATAAATTACCGTAGGAAGGATTTTGGTCAGACCAGAGACAGACCTTAGTGAAAATGGAAGTCATTGGTGGAAGGAGCAATCAAGGAGGCTAGGCTGGTGGGGGTAGGATAGGTACCCCATCTGTCTGGGGTAACTTAGTAGAGTCCTTTATGGAGGCAGAGGAAGTGACCAGATACCTTATGTCATCGACAACTCTGAGAACTAGTAGAGGTCCATAGTATATGTATGTGTGTGTGTGTGTGTGTGTGTGTGTGTGTGTGTGTATGTGTGTGCTCACATCCTAATGCCTGAGACCGTGCCTCCATCATCTCCTTCTGCTTAGCTCCTTCCTCTCTGCCCAGCTCTTCCATGTGGCCATAGGACCCCCACCTGGCACAATGACTCCTCCGTTCCGTCTGGAGTCTCACTGGGGCCACTTCCAGGTTTCAGGGGCTCCTAGGGAGTAGGGAGGAAGGGACCAGCAAATTGGAACAGACTGAATGGAAAAGGAGAGGAGTACCAAACTCCCCACCATTAGAGGGCTCTGGGAAGGAACTGGATGACCCCTTGCTAGGGATACAGTACAGGCATTTCCATGCATTTAGGGGATCAGACTCTGGAGTCCCTTCCAGCACTGAGACCCAATAGCTTTGTGATCATGTGAGTACCCCTTAGCCACAAACATTTAATTACCTTCTTATCTCTCTCCTTTACTAGTAAGAGACAGGACTTTTGATTTCATTACTGCAAGAACTCTTGAATGACAACACTCTGTCAATTCAGACTGTCAATTTTCTGCAACTACAATCTTAGAGGGTTGTCTAGAGCCTTTGTAAGTGAAATGAATTGGCTAAGGTCACACAGCCAGGATGCATTAGAGGGGACTTGAACACAGGTCTTTCAGGCCAGCCCTCTACCTACATTATATACTAAATTGTACGCTGCACTACATTGTCTCCTTTGCTGCTTAAAAAGGAATGGTCTCCAATCCTAGTTCCTTCTTCCTCACCACTCAACATTTCTTAATCCCTAGCAACCTGGCTCCTGGCTCCCTCCCTCTCCCTTACACCACCCTATTCCATAGCCCTGGGCCCCACATTATCTTTATCCCCAACCCTATGATCTCCTAATCCACCTGGCTCCAGGTACTTAGTACCTAGAGTGCTCCATCTGAGAAATTCAGAACTCACAGTCTAGAAGGTGGCCCAGGAAGAGGCCTAGGATCCTTAGACAGTTTGGGTTCCTTTGGCTCAGGGGCTGCTCCGTCCTGATCCATTTCTGCAGCTATAAAATTGAGGACTGTCCCCACCCCCTTTTCCTCTGGCCTTCTCCCTTTTCCCTTTTCTCCTCTTTCTTCTGATTACTTTCCCTATGGCCCATCACCTCTCCATTCCATAGTCCTGGGCTTTCTATACTTCTGCAATCCCCAGCTTGAGGCCAAGATACTGCTATTGACTGTCCACCTCTCCCTCCCACAGCCCTGACCAAAGGATCTCTCCACTCCTTTATTCTGGAGCACCCGGGCATCATCTCCTTCTTGCCCCAATCTCTCGCCACCCCTTGCACTACCAACACCCTGAATGATGGATCACAAGAGGTAATTAATGCCTTGGTGCCTGGTCTGGGGCTCAAGGGTGACCCCTAGTGGACACAGGAGTTGCATTCTGGATACACAAGGAGTAAATTCATTTCCCTAAGTGTGTTCTGCAGCCACAGTGGGATTAGGTCCTGATTTAGACCAGGAACACTATGTATTATTCATTACATCACTCCCTTCAAAGGAAGAAAATAGGTGCACTGAAAAGAACTTTGGATTTGGAGTCGGGAGTCTTGGCTTTGAATGCTGGATACTTACCGTGTGTCCTTGGGCAGATTCTCTCCCTACTCGATGCCTCAGTTTCCCCATCTGTAAATGAGGGGGTTAGATTAAATTATCTCTATGGTCCCTTCTGGCACTACGGTAAACGGTCTATAATAAGTCCCCTTGCCCTGCCCCTCCCTCCCTTTGAACATGTGATCAAATAATCAGTAAGTATTTCCTATATCACTGTGTTGGTCAGTACTAGCAAGGAAACAGAGCACAATGAAACAGTTCCAGGATGCAACGAGCGCTTTGTCTGAGCCTTTGTCTGCCTGTGGTCACGGGACCACGGGCAGCCTGGCATAGTTGTAAGAGCACTGGACCTCAAGGTAGGAAGACCTAGGTTCAAATCTTGATCTGGAGACCTAAATATAGCTCTTGTGACCAGGGGCAAGTAATTAACCTCTATGGGCCTTACTTTCTTCATCTGTAAAACGAGTGGGCTGGACTCTCTGCCTTCTAAGACCCTTTCCAGCTCCAAAGGCAGGATCCAATGATTTAGAGAAGGGCCCTTAGTAATATTTAATCCTTTCCATTTCATTTTACAAAGAGGGTAGGTTCAGAAAGAGAAAAAAAGTTTGCCCAACATGACATTGCTAGGAAGCGTGAGAGTTGATGTTTGGACGCAGATTTTCTGACCCTCATATCTTTCCCCAAAAGCATTGAGTTTGGGGTCAGAAGACCCGCATTTGAATACAGTCACCAGCACTTGCTATCTGTGTGGCTGCTGCCAAATAATTTATCTTCTCTGAGGCTCATTTTATTTCCTCATCTGTAAAATGGGGATAATAATACCACCAAAATCTGCCTCAAAGGGTTGGCATAAGGAAAGCATGTGGTAAACCATAAAGCACTATACAAATGTAACCCAGGCTTCTTTGGGCATATTTTGAACATGACCACTTTGTTGCCTAACATAGAGCATGCTGCATCCCCTGTAATGTGGGGAGGGGTGGCCTTCTTTTGTTGGCTGACTGCACCACCCCACTTGGAATCATGGCTCTACAGTTACCGTGACCGAAACTCCAGCCCCTGAAACTGAGGAGGAAGAACAACACAGAGCAGGAACAAACACCCTGGGGCCCGTTGTTCAGAGTTAGGGTGAAAGGAAAGTGGGGGAAGGGAAGTCCTTCCTTTCCTACTGATTCAGTGCATGGTGTCCACAGTGGGTGAAGCCACTAGGATTCTGACAAGAAAGCTGCCAAAATATGGCAGAAAAGAGAGCCAATGGCTGGCCACTTTGAAAGATGCAGGCACCAATCAAAGGAAGTTACCCCACCCATAGAGTACGGCATGAAGCAGGCTCCATGTTAGGTAAACTGCACACGTTCAAAACATGCCCAGAAAAGCCCAGGTTATACAAATGTGAGTTATTATTATTTTCTCTCTCAGATTCCTAAGATCTAGAGAACAGATTCTCTGTCTCTGTCTCTGTCCTTCCCCTCTCTCTTCCCCCCTCCTCTTTTTTCTCTCTTTTTCTTTTTCTCTCCCTCTCCTCCTCTCTTCTCTCTATCTCTTCTTCTTCTTCTTGTTCTTCTTCTCTGTCTCTGTCTCTCTCTCTCTGTCTCTCTGCCTCTCTCTCTGTCTCTCTGTCTGTCTCTGTCTATCTCTCTGTCTCTCTGTCTGTCTCTTTCTCTCTCTGTGTCTCTTTCACTCTCTCTCTCTCTCTCTCTCTCTCTCTCTCTCTCTCTCTCCTTTCTCCTGTGTAACACCCAGGTCCCTGTGCACAGTAGGTATCAAATAAATGTTTTGTTCAGTGTACAAGATGACCTCACCTTTTGGCCTCCACAGAAGAACCAGGCCATCCAGAAAGTCCTCCTCCCCCAAATCTTTCCTTCTTCCTACCTCAAAACCTCTCAAAGTCCTTGCACATCCTCTCCTCCTCCCTTCTGGTCACAGGGGCTGATGTGTTCCTCCTCCTTGTCAAAGTTAATGACATTTTCTTTTATCCTTCTTGGATCTCAGTTTTTTCTATCTCCTTTGAGACTTTGTTCCATCATTTCTCGTCTTCAGATCTATCCTCATTCATTTATTCCTTTCTCCCAGCCTGCAAACATGCTCTCTTAAAACAGCTTTTCCTTGACCTTCAACTATCATCTCTCACTATCATCATTGTCTTTCCTAGATATCTTCACTTCCTCAGCCACTCTACCATCTTTTGTAGTCTACCTTCTATTCTCATCAGAAACCTTCTACGTTTACTTGGTGATCTTGACATCACTAAATTAACTTTTTTCCCTCAGTACTCATTTGCATTGAACTTTCTTAAGCAGTCATAAACTATCAACCATTCCTCCCCTGCTCCCAACCATGATACACACTGTCTCTCTCTGTCTCTCTCTGTTTCTGTCTCTGTCTGTCTGTCTATCTCTGTCTCTGTCTGTCTATCTCTGTCTCTCTCTCTGTCTCTGTCTGTCTGTCTGTCTGTCTCTGTCTCTTTTTTGCTTCTAGGACTCTAGCTCTCTGACTACTATTTCTCAGCTTCCTAAATGTCAATACCACACTGCCCCCCTCCAAACTCCCCATGTGGAAATTCTATCTTTACTTTTCTTCTTTTCTCTCTTTATTATACTCCCTCTTGGTGTGTCCATGTCACATCTACCTTTGTATCCCCCAAACAAAGCAGAGAGCTAGTTGGGGTTTAGTCAGTGCTGAATAGAAGAGATGAATGAAAGTAAACAAATGCATTTTCATTCATTCATTGAACTGAAATGAATTCAATTATCTCCCCTATACTGACACTCCCAAATCTTTCACTCCTCTCAAATTTTCTTTCCTTGTCCTGTATCTCCAATCAAGTGCTGGACCCTTCTATCCAGATGTTTTTCCAGTCCCTCACACCCGGCCCATTCAAAAACAAACTCATTGCCTTCCTTCCCAAATATTCTTTTCCTTCAAATTCCCCGCTTCTGTGGATAGCACCATCATCCTTCCAGTTACCATGTCCAAAATCTCAAGTCATCTTGAACTATTGTCTTCCTCCCCCCCCCTCACCTCTACATCCCTCATACATTTAATCGATTGATAAATCCTGCCCATCCTAGTTCCACAATATCTTTGGAATCTAGCCCACTGATGAGGCCACTAACTTAGTCCAGGCCTTTGTCACCTCTTCCATGAATTTCTTTCTTTCTTTTTTTAATCACCTACATAGCAATGCCAGATTTACAAAGCATTTTCCTCACAACTCTTCAATCTGGACCTTTGCAATTTGGCTCTAGTCTCCCTGTCCAGCATACTCAGTGCTGTGGCCAAGCTATCCTATCAGTTATGCCGCAATTTCCTGCTGTTGCTCAGTTCCATAACATTTTTCACAAACTATCCTTTGACATATCCGCCTCTTGAAAATTTTTTCCTCTAAGATCCAGGAGGTGTGGCTTCTTCCATGAAACCTTGCATTATTCCTCCAGATAGAAGCCACAATTATTCTGCCCTCTCTCATCCCTCTTTGACTTCTCTTATGTATTTATCTCATTCAGATCTTAGGTAGCCTTGTGAGGCTTTGACTGTGTGTTGTGTTCAGGGTGTGGTTACCTGAACACCAGTCTCTACCTCTCACTGCTACTGGCTCATTTCCTTACTAAGTCTTCTTATGGGTTCAAATTTGTCTAGTGGGTATGGATATCTCAGATTGCCAAAATTACAGAAATTCTCTTTAATTGGCTCACTTTATCATTATCCCAGCTGAGGAAAAGCTCTTCTCCCTTTTGGTTTGGCTTTTCACCTCTCAATCTTAAATCAAATTTATTGGCTTAGAATAAAAATCATTGCAAATGCTTATATACTTTAGTAGCAATTTCAAATAGCACAAGAGCATAAACAAACATTAATACTAAGCATAACAGGCTGAATTATAAATGGCAGTGGGGTATGGACACAATGGAACTATGGACTGGACTCTGCTGCATTTGTTGGTTCCTGGCCAGCTCCCTAGTCTGGAGTCTAGTCAACTCTTGCTGGCCCACTCAATCATGTCTCTCCCCACTGTCATGCATGCTCTGCCAAACCACATGTGCAGACATACTCCCAGCCTACCATGTTTCCCTGGCAATGTTTCTGGGGGAGGGGTTACATGTAGTTCAGTTATTTATGTATACATGTGTATGTATATATGCATATACATATGTGAGAATGTGTATATATGTATGTGTGCATGTATGCACATACATGCATACATACCCACAATCTACTTCTGTGTAGGGCAGATGGGACAATGATAACAGGTGATGGAGAGGATAACTACTGAATTCCTATTTTGCTTCTGTCTTCTTTACTAAGCGGAATGGTCTTTAAGCTGGGGAGGAGAAAAGAAAAATTGTTAATAGATAGTTGAGACTCAAACTAAGTTTTAGGTTCATCATAGATGGTTGAGCTACCTTCAGTGAGTTTAAATAAAAAACCCAGGTGAACTACTCATCAGAGCACTGAAATAATTTGCAGGTGTAGTTGCAAAGCGACATCTTTTAAAAATCACATAGACTGTGAAAGGTGTTGCAGGCCCGGAGAAGGGCAACTGTTCAAAAATGTGGTGTTGACCACTTTAATTGTAGGCTGGTGAACTTGACTTTGATTCTAAGCAAAATTCTAGAACAAATTATTAAAGGGATGGTTTCTGAGCGTTTAGAATGGAAAGCAGCGATCACTAAAAAGCAGAATGGGTTCTTTGAGAATAAGTCATCCTAGTCTAACCTCACTTCTGTTTTTTGACCTAATAATTTAATTTGACCTAATTAATTGACTTAAAATTTTTGACCTAATGACCTAATGATCAGGGGAATGTCGTAGATATAGTAATATGTCTGAGTTTCAGGAGGGAATTTAACAAAAGTGTTTGGTAATATACATGTAGATGGGGACAGAGAAATGTAGGTTGCATGATAGCACAGATAAATTGATTTTAAACTGGTCAAATGTCTATACCCAAACAATGGTAATGAGTATTAACTGGGAAGGATTTTCTGATAGAGTAACTGAGGTATTTTTTTTTTTTGCAATCGGGATTAAGTGACTTGCCCAAGGTTACACTGCTAGGAAATGTCTGAGGTCATATTTGATCTCAGGTCCTCCTGATTCCAGGGCCGGTGCTCTACCACTGTGCCACCTAGCTGCCCCCTGAAATATCTGTTCTTGGACCACTTGATAGAATCACAGCATCACAGAATCTCAGCTTTGGAAGTGACCTCATTTCAAGTAGTCCAGTGAATACCGAAAAAATAAACTCTGTAATCTCCAGTGGCTCCCTATTACCTCCCGGTTCAAATATAAAGTCCTTTGCTTGGTGTTGAAAGCTCTTCACAACCTGTCTCCTTCCTACCTTTTCAGTCTTCTCATACTCTTCTCCATGCACTCTATGCTTCAGCTGCTGACCTCTCTGGTGTTCCTCTTATACCACCTTTTTTCTCCTTTGCAATGAATGTGCCCTGCCTCAACTCCCATCTCCAACCCGCGCCCCCCCCCCCCCCCCCGCCCCATGCCTGGAATGCTTTCCCTTCTCACTTCCACCTCTTGGCTTCCCTGGCTTCCTTCTCACCCCTCAACCCCACCTGGTGCCTTCCAGCTCAGATTTTGAATGTACATAATCGTTTGCACCTCGTTCCCCTCACTGAAATATAAGTTCCTTGAGAGTATGGAAGGTGTTTTTGTATTCCCATCCCTTAACACAGTACCTGGCACATAGTAAGTGCTTCATAAAGGCTTGTTGACTGACTAAGCAAGAATCTCCTCTGCACCACATTCAAGGAATCCAGCCATGACTTGAAAATGGCCAGTGAAGGGGAATCCATCCCCACCTGTGGTAGCCTGTGTTTCACTTCTGGACACCTCTCATTGTTGGTAATTTTCCTCTGATATGGAGCCTAAATATGCCTCTGCTATGTTCACTCATTGTCCTACTTCTTCTCTCTGGGGCCAAACTGAACAGAGCTAATCCCTCTTCTTTATGTGACTGCCATTCAAATACCTAAAGACAGCTATTGTGCTTTATACCCCAAGTCTTCTCTTCTCCAGGCTAAACATCTCTAGTTACTTCAACCATCCACCGCCTGTTCCTCCTCCTCCTCCTCTTCTTCCTTGTCCTCCTCCTCATCCTCCTCTTCTTTGTCCTCCTCATTATCCAGCAGAAACTCAAGACCTTTTCCCCTTCTGCTTGCCCTCCTCCACACCCTCTCTAGCTTATCAATGTCCTTTGGACATCTGGATTGGAGAGTCTAGGATGCTACTAGATTGTAAGCTCCCTGAGGCCAGGAGTTGTTGATTTTCATCCAGGCATCCCTAGTTTCCAGCACGTGCTCAGTGTTTATCATGTAGGATTGAGTCTACTGAAGGAGTCAGTGGCTCAGTTGCCTTCTTGCTCTGAATTCTCAGCCTGTAACCCTGCCTCAGGAAACCATGGTCAAGGGAGGCATTGTCTGGTTGTGGTGAGCATACCAGGGTTGGCTTGCAGGCCCTGGAGCCTGACTTGGCAGGAAGATTCAGAGGGCACAGAGCTGGGTTATCTTGTTTGCAGTTGGCTAGGCTATTTCATCAGCTGCCTTGGGTCTGGCAACAAGATGCTGTCATGCCTGACTCCGGGCAGGATCTGGGCAGGATTCAGGCAGGATCTAGAGCTAATGAGATGCTAATAAGGGCTGACACAGGGCTCTTTGACTCATGACACTCCCTCCAGCCTTTTCCCCAAACCTCAGAAAGACAACCCAGGGAATAAGTCTGGGTTCAGGCACCATGGGCCAAAGCGGGGAAAATAGATGTTAAGAGAGAGGGTTAGAACGTGAGTCTCAGGGATCTGACTCCCCATCTGCTATCGATCAGCCGTCATTACTATAATCCAAGGGCTCAGGCTTTCTTCACTTCACCCCAGCCATAACCAGAAGAGGATCCTGTTCAGGGCCAGTGCTCAAAGAAGGAAGAGAGGGAGAAGAGAAAGAAAGAACCCTAGAGTCTGGTCATCTTGTTTTCCAAAAAGTTAGGTTCTTTCCCTCTCAGCCTGGCTGAAGTTGTCCTTTTGTTCTCATTCTGATAAAATTGTCAAGTCTTGCATCAAGGATTGTGTCTGGTAGGGAGATCCTCAAACCAGGGAATAAGCTTAAGGAATCAGTATGGGCCCTGCATCATGATGCAGATTCTCACCTCCTTGGGGTGGGTGGCAAAAACATTGGTGCTTCCATCTAGAGCTTCCCTTCTTGCCATGTGCTAAAGACAGACCCTCCAGGCAGCTGGCAGGTCCAGCCCTTTGGTAGCTAGACACCAGCCCTAGTGAGGTAGCTGGGGTACAAAAGAAAGAAAATGGAATTTAGTGTCAAGGAAACTGAGTTCAAATACTTAGCTGAAAATAATACCTGTGTGACCTGGGCAAATTGCCTTACCTCTCTGGGCCTCTGTTTCTTTATCAGTTAATTAAAAGTGATCTTTTCAGTCCCTTGCAGAACCTTCCCATACATATGCTTCTATGGACCTATAATCTCATCAACATAGGTATGCCCTCAATCAGTGTAGCTCGACCCATACCTTCTCACCTCTGGAGTTCTTCCCCTCTCCATCCTTAGAAGCCTCCCCAGCAGAGGATGGCAGAACACTATAAAGTCAGAGGACTATGAAGGCCTTAGGGTTCTAGACTGAGCATGAAAGCCTGTCCTAGCCTGAATCCTCCATCTCACCTCCTCCACTCAGGAAATCCTAGATTGTTAGAGCCAGAAAGAACATTGGACATGGGAGGGTGGAGATGGAAAGGATTTTATAGAATGTTAGGACTAGAGGGGACCTCAGGACATGAATATTAGGGCTGGAACATTTCTTTGAACATAGAATATCAAAGATGTAAAGGCCTTTGTAACAAAGATTGCAAGAGCTGGACGAAGCATTAGAACATTAGATGTTAGGGCTAAAAAGAAGATTGAGTGTAATCACCAGAGGGTCATTAACTATTATTTTGCCCAAGTCCTCATTTTATCAAAATGGGGAAATTGAGGCCTAGACAAGGAAAGTGGGTTGCCTCAAAAGTTAGTGTCAGAGACAGGATTTAGATTCTAAGTCATTTTTTTCCCCATACTTTCCTATTGCTTCTCCTAAAGCTCAATGCTCTGTCTCTCTCTCTGTCTCTGTCTGTCTCTGCCTGTGTGTCTGTTTTTGTCTCTGTCTGTCTGTCTCTGTATCTCTCTGTCTCTGTCTATCTCTCTGTCTCTGTCTCTCTGTGGTGTCTGTCTCTGTGTGTCTCTGTCTCTGTGTGTCTGTCTCTGTGCCTCTCTGTCTCTGTATGTCTCTCTCTGTGTCTCTCTGTCTCTGTCTCTTTGTGTGTCTGTCTCTCTCTGCATGTCTCTCTGTCTCTGTCTTTCTCTGTCTCTCTATGTATCTCTCTGTCTCTGTCTGTCTGTCTCTCTTGGTATCTCTTTGTCTTTGTCTGTCTCTTTGTATGTCTCTCTGTCTCTGTCTGTCTGTCTCTGCCAACCTTCAGCTTGCCCTCTTAGCAGTGACCCTTCATGCTCTCAGTTTTCTGCCTTGGGGACTGGGGGTGTGTGTGACTCAGGCCTCCATGCCTCTCTGATTTCAGGCTTTGGTCAAGGATTCCGAAATAATGTCCCATGGCTGGCTCATGACCCTGGGCCCCTCCCCTACTGTGTGATACTCTAGGGGCTGGCCACCCTCTCTGCTCCTCAAGTGAAATCAGCAGTCAGTGCTGCCCTATGCAGTGGGGTGAAGATAGCATTCCATAGAATGGTAGGGAGGGAGTTAGTGAATCCTTAAACCAATCCCCTCCTGCCAGGCTCTTTTCCCTGACACAGAAGCCCCAGAGACCTTGAGCTGTCTTTCTGCAGCACTGGTGACCTTCAGGCTGCATTAACTGGCTCCTTTCTGCTCTCTTGTAATTAGTCCCCTGATTGGTATTCTGGCTGTTGTGAGATTATTACACATTGTCATGTTAATGAGCACCCCCTACCCCCACCCCCCTCTACACACTTCAGCTGCTCCTTCAGCATAAAGACTTCTCTCCTCTGGTTTCCTCTCATCCTTCCCACTACATCAGTCACCCAGGGAAATACTCCCCACATAGAGAAAACTCCACGCAATAACTGCCCCCCCACCCGCTGGCCAACATCAGGGTCCAAGTTGGGCAGAGATCCAGAGGCTATGAGGGATCCCTTCCTGCCTTAGTTTGAAGAGACTCTGGATCGCATTGTTTCTGTTAAAAAATATTCCAAGAATGGCTGAACAGATTGTGGTACGGGAATATTATGGAATAATATTGCATTGTGAGAGAGGATGAAATAGACAATTTCAGAGGATACTTAGTATCAGGACCAGACACAAAGTGAATGTGAACAGACCCCAGAGAACAATGTATAGTAAGGACAGCAACACTGTAAAGACAAAGAAATCTGATCAGTGCAACAACTAACCGCAGCTCCAGAAGCCTTCTGATGAAGCATGAGATTATTCTCCTGGCAGACTCAGGGCACAGAAAGAGACCCATGTTGTTGGATCTGGCCATTGGGTGGATTCATTCTGCTGAGCTATATACCCATTGGTTACAAAGGGTTTTTTTTTCCTTCTTTCTTTCTCTTGGTTTTTAATGGGTATGTATGGAGGAGGGGTGTTAGCAATAATGATACTGGGGGAAAAAAAGATGTCCATTGTGACATTTTAAGGGATGATAATAGAATAATAGAAGGGAGCACAGACAAACAGGACAGCTTTGAAAGTAATGTATGAAAATTATTATATACTTTTTTTTAAGCAAGTAGTATGAAATGGATATTCATGGTTTCACAGAAGATGTTTTTGCCTTCCTTGTGTATGGAAATGCTCTTTTTTTGGTCTTTAAGTTAGGAATTAAATTTTTTTTTAAAGGAAAGACATAAAGAAGATACTCCAAATCTAGCTGGAGCCCAGACTTAGAACAGGCAGAAGGACCTTAGAGGCCACCTAGTCCAAACCTGTTAATTGCTCAGTCATATGAGGTAGTAAGTAGCAAAACCCAGACCCAAACCCAGGCCTTCTGACTCTAAATCCAATGCAATTTGTACGGAATGGGGCTGCTCAGAAGACTTGTGTCACTCAGGGATCCTTCAGGTGTTCCTCTACCTTTTTTAGGCTTACCAACTTGATCCTGAATGGAATGAGACATTCAAGGCTTTCCACCATCTGATTCCGACCCACTTTTCTAGGTTCATTTTACATAGCTCCCCTTCCTGACTTCCAGCGTCTGACTTCTCTTTGATCGACAACTGTTCTATCTCCTGTCTCTGTGCACAGCCTATCTTTTCACAGGGTCCTCAGTCTGTAGCAGGAGGGGCCTCAGAGGCCATCTAATCCCTACTATAGATGAGGAAACTGAGACCCTGGGAGGTTAAGTGATTGCCCAAAGTCTCATCAGGAGGGTTTAGCAACACAGGTGGAATTTGAACCTGTAGCTTCTGACTCCAGAGTCAGAATTCTCTCCATAGCAGCATGGGACTTCCTTTATCATAGACTGCCTTGTGTCACACTGATTATGCCTTATTTCCCCTGGTAGACTGTAAGTTTCTTGAGAATAAGGCCTGTGTTGCTTTTTTTGGTCATCTTTGTATCTCTAGAGCAGGGGTGGGGAACCTGTGGCTTTAAGCCCACATGTGGCCTTTTAAATGCTTAAGTGCTGCCTTTTGACTGAATCCAAATTTTACTGAACAAATTTGGGTTCAGTCAAAAGGCTGCACTTAAGGATTTAAAAGGTCACATGTGACCTTAAAGCCACAGGCCCCCCACCCCTGCTCTTGAGCCACCCCACAATGCCTGGGACATAGAGAGTGGGGTCCTGGATAGAGACAAGAGTTCGAGAAAATATAAGGTAATGAAAAGAGAACAGATTTTATATTGGCTGTCACTCAATCTCAGTAGGCCTCAGTTTCCTCATTTGTCAAATGAGGGTCGTAGATGAGGTCTAAGATCCATTTCTTAATTAAGGTACTTAGATGATTCAGGGAAAGAAGTCAGAAGTCCTAGAGAAGACAAAAAGTGATTGAGGTAGGGCAAAAGACAACCCCCAAGGGAGTCTTGGGCCAGATGATTGCCACACATCTGTCTCTTGATCTCCACCCTGCCTGGGCCACCTGACCTGGATAAGTGACTCGCACTGGAGTGCTTGGCTCCACTGTGGCCCCAGGCTCTCATACCACCCAAGCATCCCGGCCCAGGGGCCACTGCTTTCGTTCTCTCTCTCCCCTTCTTCCACTCTTCCCCCACCCAACCTTCTGCACTGGGTTGAGGTTCCCAGGGGAAGGACAAACATTCAGAGGGAACCAGACGCTGGGCTGGTAGATGTCATCACCACCCCAGATGCCAGCGCTCCCCACCAAGCCGCTGCTGTACCTAGGGCCTGGGGATTGCTGGTTCTGGGTGTTTTCTTTTTGTTCCCAGAAACTTTATCTAGTCTGGGATCTGCATGTCTGGCTCTGCTCTGACTTTACCATTCCTGCTGCTGATTCCCCACCCCCCTCCCAAGCTTTCTTTCCCTTGTGTTCTCCCCTAGAGGCAATGACACAGGGCAGGCTCTCAGGTTCTAGTTTCTGCTTTGCCACTGACTTGTTGAAATGGGACTCTGAGCCACAATTTTTTTCCTCTGTAAAATGAGAGGACTTACCTGGAGGGGCTCTAAGGGCCCTCTTTTAGGGTCCCCTCTGCCTAATGTAGCAGGAAAGAGCACTGGGTTTGGTGTCAGGGAATCTGAATTAAAATCTTGAGCCTGCAATATACTAGCTATGTGACCTTGACTAAGTCGTCCCCGTCGTCCCCCCCCCCATTTTCCCTGTATATAGAAAACAAAAGGGTTTGGTTAGATGATCTCCAGAATACCAACAGCTGAGCGATGGTAAGTTCCCTGAATTTTTCCCTTCCCTTCAATCCTATTCTATCCACACACAAGACAATATGAACTTTTCAAAATATGGGCCAGTCTTACAACTGCATGTCAGCACTGAAGGCAGCATCACTTTGATTAAACACTTCTTAGCATCCTACCTAGCACATAGTATGTGCTTAATAAATAATTGTTGATAGATTGGTTAACTGACTGAAAACTATCTCTTTCCCAATGAAGGGCAAAATGGGTAGAACCCCAATGGATAGAAGCTGGGAAGGTTGTCTCCGACCATCTCAGATGTGCTCCTCTGTCTGACCCCTCCCATCCCCTCCCAAACCTGCTGCTAATAAGTCATCTGTGCATAGCCCCAACACCACTTCAAGTACCTGTAGGGAGTTGTGACTCCCTCTTGGTGAAGAAAGAGAAGCAGAGAGGAAGAAGAGAAAGAGAGAGAGAGACAAGAAAATAGTACAACTCTACCATGCCACAGTAGCTTTTTGCACCTGGTATGTCCACTCTGCCTCTGTCAAGACTGAAGTCTAAAGAGGCAGACTACATCTGGGCAACATGTTTGAACCCATGGCTGGCTGGCCAGCTGGATGCATGGATAGCTGGATGAATGGATGGGCATAGGAGATGTTTACAGAGATGTAGGTGGAGGCAGGCAAGCGTTTGCCAAGGGGTGCTGAAGACAAACTGGGCCAGGGTTGGGCTGCCCATGGGCATCTCTTTAGGGGAACTGTTGTGTTCTCCACCCCCCTGTTCTAGGATACATGGCTGATTAAATTATGTATCCTAGAACAAGGGGTGGAGTGTGTTGTTAAGTAAAATTGTCTCATTAGCATGGCTTTTGTTTCTTTTGAGTGGAAGTACTTTCAGCTGTTAAGTGCTAAGCCCCAGGCCCAGGGCCCTGTCAGGTGTGAAACCTGTGTGGGTGTGGATTGGTGACTTAGGAGGGGCCAGCTCAGGAACCAATGGTCTCTGGTCATTGAGGCGGGGCTTGAGAACGTCGGAAGCTCGGCTGAGAGGAGGGGTGAGCCAGGAGACAACTTCGGTGGCGGCGGCGGAAGGTGTGGAAGCCGGAAGCTGCAGAAGCAGAAAGCTGCGGAAGCCAGAAGCTGCGGAGGCAGGAAGCTGCGGAAGCAAGGCTAACCCGAGTGCGAGCAGGAACGTGAGGCCAGTGAAAATGATTTGGCTAAATACTATCTTGTTTTCCTGTGGCCTCCTGGTTGCTCTTGTGAGATGGGCTTTCTGGGCCTGGAGTCTTTTTGTCAAGATGTTGGAATGGGGAGGCTGGTTCAAGTTTTTGCTGCGGTGGGGCCTAAATAAATTTCTTGTTGTTTTCTCCTTAGAGAATCTCTCATACCTTGCGATTTCGGACCATTCAAACATATACATGATTATATTTGAGATC
>CM053622.1:760230109-760331949 GCA_028646595.1 Phalanger gymnotis
GCCCCCTACAACTTCACTTCTCCCACCAATGAGGTCCTGATGGGTTATATGACAGAAGTTATACATAGGGACAGAGAAGATCATAGGAACATTGAACTTAGAACTCACAGGGTCAGAGATGGGGACTTCAGGAGGAGGGTTGCGGCGGGGTGGGACAGATGAGGCATTGAGTTTGTATGTCTTCAGTTTGAGACATTCAGCATATGACACTCAGGTGGACTTGCCCAATTTGGAATTAGAGATGGGAGCACGGCTTTGTTTTTTTTTTTTTTTTAGTAATCCCCCATGTACTGGATGGCCTTTGAGTTGTATTCTAGCTCTAACAATGTGGTAGGCCCCCTTGTAACTCTCAGATTCAATGATTTTATCATTATATGAGATGATCAGAGACAGCAAAAAATTAGACATGCAAAGAGACTTCTCCCAAAGCGAAATTGCTAAGGGTTTCCTAGGTCTCATTCCTGGAGGAAAGATCATTGGGGAAAAGCCTGGAGTTGAAGTTGACAAGGAGGAAGTCTATTTGTCTCTAGGACAGACCCTGAGGGGAAGCCAGAGGAAGATGAGAGAATGAGAATGAGGGAGGGTGGTGTTCAACAGCTTTCCCTACAGAGTAGAAATGAAGGTAGACAAAAAAAAAAAATTAAAAGCCATAGCATGTAAAAAAGAACCAGCTTCTAGGCTAGAATGTTGGCCTGTCACCAAGCCAAACTGGAATCTTGGGGCCTTGGAGGTACAGTAGAGTTGGGAAAAACATACTCCAGACCAAGACATGGCTAGTCCCTGCCATCCACCAGAAGGGGGAAGCCAACAGCTGAAGGGCTGCTACAGGACAGAATTCAAACTCCCCAGCCTGGAATTCAAAGCTTTCCAAAACCTATTTGTTTCCAAAACTTTCTCCCTAGCACCTCCCTAACCTTATCTTATCTCAATCCCCAACACGAATAACCTCAGTTTGGAATAGGAATTCTTTCCCTGACATGGTCAACTGGTGGCTGTTCAGTTGTTCAGTTATGTCTGACTCTTCATGACCCCATTTGGGGTTTTTTTGGCAAAGTTACTGGAATGGTTTAGCCTCGGCTTGAAGGTCTCCAGTGTTAGGGAACCAACTATTTCCTGAGGCAGCCTATCAGACCTTTGGATAGCTTTAAGCTGCTCTTGTCCTGACCTCGGTGGACAGAGAGACAAGCCAGGAGCCCTCCTTCATGGAACAGACTCTGTAGTCTAAAAGACTGGTATATAACCTTCAGCCCTCTCTACTTTCTCCAGGTCGATAATTGGTGCTGCTTTGACCTCTGGCTCCTGCTGTCACTGTTCTTGCCATTGGACATCCTGGTTATTATATCAGCTTCCCTCTCCTAATATTTGGCTACAGAGGAAGTAGAGCAGGGATTACTGAACTAAGTGTGCAGAGGGGAGAACTGAAGCAAAGACTGGCAAAGCGATCTGCTTGAGGTCCCATAGCAAACTAAATGGCCCATTCAAGCCTTCTAAATCCAGGGATGCAGATGGCGATGTATCTGTAACTTGCAATCTCTCAGAGCTCCCTGGATCACAGAGAGGTTGTATGACTAGCTTTCATCACACAGTTAGTATGTGTTGGAGGTTGAACCCAGGTCTAGGCCAGACTGCCTGGATGAATAAAATCTTTCTGGTCAATTTGGCAAACATTTATTGAATCCAAACAAAGTAACATTTCTTCAACCCTTCAGAGTTTACAAAGTGCTCTCCTCACAGCCATGCAGTATGACAAGAGGTTCAAGTGGTATTGTCCCCATTTGGCAGGAAACTGAGGCCCCAGGAGGTCACCTGATATGCCCAGCCTGCTAAGCAGGGTCCTCAGACTCTGGAGGAGACAGAGGAGAATGCAGCTGCCCTCATGGAGCTCATCAACTTAGAGGGGAAACAGGCTGTGGTCTGAAACAGTCATACATGCGGCTGGCTTTTTTATTCAGATTTGTCACTTACAAAAAAAACAAAATGAAACTTTATACAAATTTGATCATCAACAAACATGAACATTTCAATACACAAAGAACAACAACAAAAAAGGAATTCTGTCTGAACCCATGAAGTTCTCTTATATTCAACTTAACAAGGCAGTAAAATCAGTATCCTTGTTCATGGCCTGGTTTTTGTTTTATCCTGTTACATGCTGTCTCTGGCACATAGAAAGTACTTAATAAATGGTTTTTGCTGTCTATTGTTGACTGACCTTATTTTTAAAGATTTCTTTCTTTTTCATTTTTGTTCATTCCTCTCTCCCATTCAATTTCCCTCTCTCTCCCACTCAATAACAACCTTCTCTTCCTTCCTCCTTTTCTCTTTCTCTCTTCCTTTGCTTTCTCTCTTCCTTTGCTTTCTTCCTTCCTTCTTCCCTTCCTTCCTCCTTTCCTTTCTCTCTTTCTTTCTTCCTTCCTTTCTTTCTTTCTTTCTGTCTTTCTATCTTTCTTTCTTTCTGTCTTTCTGTCTCTTTCTTTCTGTCTGTCTTTCTGTCTGTCTTTCTTTCTTTCTCTCCTTCTTTCTTTTTTCTTCTTTCCTTCCATCCTTCTTTCCTTCCTCTTTCTTTCCTTCCTTCTTTTTTCTTCCTTCCTTTCTTTCTTTCTTTCTATCTTTCTTTCTTTCTGTCTGTCTGTCTCTTTCCTTCCTTCCTTCCTTCCTTCCTTCCTTCCTTCCTTCCTTCCTTCCTTCCTTCCTTCCTTCCTTTCTCTCTCTCTCTCTCTCTCTCTCTCTCTCTCTCTCTCTCTCTCTCTCTCTCTCTCTCTCTCTCCTTCACATCTATCACTACTAACTCACCATTTACCCTTTCTTGAAACAATTAAATACAGTCAAGCAAAAACAAGTTATCACATTTGCTACATCGGAAAAAGTATGTTTCATTCTGTACTCTATCACTTCTCTGTCAAGAAGCAGGAGGCAGATTTCATCCTGTGGCTTCTAACGTCATGATTAGTCATTGAATTGATTAGAGGTCTTAAATCTTTCAAAGTTATTTTCCTTTACATCATTGTGGTCATTGTGTAAATTGTTCTGGTTCCACTCACTTCACTCTGCATCAGTTCATCTACATCTTTAAAGTTTCTCTGAATCCTTTACATACATAGTTTCTTGCAGCAAATCATACTCCACTATATTCACATACTACAATTTGTTCAGCCACTCTCTGATTGATGGTTCACTATGTTGTTTCCAGTTCTTAGCTCCAAACAAAAAGTTCTGCTACATACTAGCAATTTAATTGGCATGGGGAATTTCCCTATACCCTGATGGTTTAAGTGGTGTGGGGAAACACATTCCACCATTCATTGCTGGTTCTGTAGGAAAATGTGACAATGCTTAGAACAAGTCACTTTTTTTTTCTTTTTCTCGGTCTGGGACTCCGGACACAGAACTTCCCACTCAGCTGTGGACTCTGTATCTTGGCTGTGCAGTTTCTGGCTCTGGTGTGGTAGGAAGGAGATTGGATTTGAAGTCACAGGCCCTGAGTTCAAATCTGGCCTGTACCACTTACTACTGGTGTGGTGTGACTTTAGACAAATCACTTTATCTCTCTGGGTCTTCATTTCCCAATCTTTGAGATTGGATTAGATGGTCTCTCAGGCCTTCCAACTCTAAAGCTATGATCTTATGATCCCATGACTCCAGGAAAGTCAATTAACTCTTTGGACCTCAGTTTCCTTATCTTTAAAAAAGGAGGTAGAGTAGATGACCTCTAACATCCTCCTTCCAGCTCTAAAGGTATGAGTCTATGACTTTGGCTTGTCTTTATCAGCTTTCAAGGATGTCTTCTTATGGGAAAATGGGGGGAACCCTTGATTCCACCCCCCGGCATTCTCTTTTCACGACCTTCTAAACCAGCTTTGGGTGCAGGCCTTCAAGCCCATGAACCTAGTACCTTTTAGGTCCCTAGGTTGGCTTAGTTCCCTGGGCTCAGAGCTCATAATCAGGAAGGGCCATCAAGTTAAAGCAGGAAGGGACTTTTAAATTCATTCACAATCCAATCCTTTCATTTTACAAATGAGGAGACTGATCTACTGTCCCTGATCCCTAGATCCCTTTCTCTTTGTCCCACCCAGGACACTATAGCTGAATGTCCAATTCTAGCACCCTCTTTCTTCTCTACCCCACTCCAACCCCGACTCCAGACCACAGGAGTTCATCCTTAAGGTTGATTCACGAGGGAAAATGGAACATGCAAAGTCAGGTCTAATACATTATAGTTATGGTTATTCTCTCACTAAAATCCTTCTCATCTGCTTTGCCTGACCTTCGAGGAGAAATGGTCTGATTTGGTAAGTGGTAGGTCTCAAAGAACCTAGAGGCAGCTGTGTGGAGCAGTGGATAGCACACCAGTCCTGGAATCAGGATAGACCTGGGTTCAAATCTAGCCTCAGACATTTACTAGCTGTGTCAAGTCATTCTGTCTGCCTCAGTTTCCTCCACTGTAAATAAGAATATCACCTAGCTTACAAGGTTATTGTCAAGATCAAATGAGGCAATATTTGCAAAAGTGCTTAGCACAGTCCCTGACCCACAGTAGGCATTAATAAAAGCTTATTCCCTCCCATCCAAAATCTTCAGACCTTGTGACAGGCTGGGGGTGGGGGTGGGGTCTGTTCTCCAAGGACTAACCTAGCTAAGTTCAGGAAGGATTAAACTTGTTTTGCTTGGCACCAGAGAACAAGAAACAATGGAGGAAGCTGCAGAGAAACAGCTCTCAGCTTGGCAAGATGCAAAAACTTCCCAACAATTAGAGCTAGTTAAATAAGCAATGACCTTCCCTAGGAACTTGAGGCTTCTCCCTTTTCAGTGGCCGCATGGTTAGGCTGGATTACTATTTGCCGGGGATACTACTGAGGGGATTCTTGTTCCCCTATGGGTTGAACTAATTGCTCTTTGAGGACCTAGGATTCTGTGAGACTCATCACCATATTAGCCAACAGCAGATTAATTTTGGGGGCCACAGAAACTTATGAAGACTATGTATATTAGGAGGTAGAAAGGGTTGAGATTTGCATCATAGGAGAGCTGCCACTCCCCTTCTTCTCAGACTGATGAAATACCAGATCTCAAAATTTTGAAGTATAAAAGGGAGGCATCCCACTTTTCAACAGTATTGGCTTTTGTTGTTGTTCAGTCATATCAACTCTTTGTAATCTCATTTGAGGTTTTCTTAGCAAAGATAATGGAATGGTTTGCTATTGCCTTCTCCAGCTCATTTTACAGATGAGGAAACTGAAGCAAACAGGGTTAAGTGATGTGCTCAGGGTCATACAGTTAGCAAAAGTATCTGAAGTCAGATTTGACCTCAGGTCTTCCTGATTCCAGGACCAGGACTTTATCCACTGCCCCTCCTAGGTGCCCAGCATCTGCTTTACATTGACCTTAAGTGGCTGAGGCAGGGTTAGAATCTCTGAATTTGCTACCAGATGGTGCTCCGAGCTTGAGCTGCTCTAGCTCCCTTTCTCTGCATCGGCACAAGCTGGACCTGGCTGTCCCAAGGCCAGAAACTCACTTCACTTTCCAGGCACAAAAGTCGGCAAGCCTTTCCAGTGTCCGCATGTTTTCCATCTTTCTTGTTGGAACTCTAGAACTAGTTCTATGTACTTTAATTCTATTGCCTTCCCTGAGTGGCTTATTCCCAATTTATCTTGTCTATAGCTTGTTTGTCCCTGGTTGTTTGCCTGTTTTCTCAAGAGCCTTTCTTTGTATCCCCAGTGTTTACCATAGTATCTGGTATGTAGTAGGTGCTTAATAAATGCTTATCGACTGACTGAATACAATCTCAACATTAATTCATAACTTATTTGGCTTGCATTCCCTCCTATCTTCCAATTCTAAAGTTCTATGTAATACTAACCTCACAGGAAAGACTGGCTGGAGGCCATCATAAACCTTTCCAGTATCTCAAAAAGATGACTCATTTACAACAATTAAACCATGAGCAAGCATTTATTAAGTTCCTACTAAGTGCCCAGAACTAGAACTGCCAGGTGCTAAAGCCACAAAGACAAGGAATGCTTCAATCCCTGCCCTCAAGGACCTCATACCCTATTGGTGAAGGGTATTAGGTGGACTCATATTCATAGGGACAGGAAGCTGCTATAGGGATTGAGGCAGTGATTTTATTGGCATAAGGAGCTCCCAGGTGAGCAAACTTCCTTTACTGATGTAGGTTGGCATTTTTCCTTCAATTCGGGGCCTCTCACTTTCTCACCTTGACCTGAAGTAAAGTGACTTCTGTTCAGTTTCCTTCTAACTGGCAGGTAGATAAAACCTTGCTGGCTACCTCATAGGCTGGTCAGGCTCTAGGTTGGCTTCTATGTTTCCCATTTGTTTTCTATAACATCTTCCTGCCTCTTCTCAAAAGTATGGAGGACTCCCTCTTCAAATCCTCCCTTCCCAGCCTGACTTTATTATGATGACCTCAGGCAGCTGCTTCAAAGGTGAATTGGCAACATCTCATACATTTTCTGATTTTCTCTGGCCTGGAAATGTCAGGAAAATATAGTATGGTATGGTGGGAAGAGTGCCAGATTGCAGAGGAAGGGAGCTAGAGCAGCTCAAGCTCGCAGCGCCATCTTGTGGCAAATCCAGAGATTCTAACCCTGCCTCAGCCTCAAGGTCAACGGAAATGTGTTCAAATCCTATCTACTACTTCCTATCTTTGTGACATCGGGCAAGTCATGACACCTCTCTGAGCCTCAATTCTTCAGCCTGAAAATGAAGCAGCTTGATTAGGTGACCTCCAAAGTCCCTTCCACTCTAAATCGATGATTTTATAATATTAACGACTTGAGGATCAAATATAAACTCCTCTGTTTAGCTTTTAAATAGCCTCACAACCTGTTCCCAACCCATTTTCTAGCCTTGTCCTAGCCTCATTTTCTAGCCACATGTTGCTTTCTCTCCCACACTCTAGGATCCAAACAAATCAGCTTTCTCTCTCCTTCTTACATCTGTCATCTCTCTGTCTTCGTGCTGGCCATTTTTCCCCATGTCTGAAATATACTTCCCCATTGGATCAGAGAATCCCTTTCTTCCTTCAAGATGTAGCTGCAAGACCACCTTCTACCAGAAGAGTTTCCTGATTCTCTGTCCCAACTGCTAGTGCCCTTCTCCCCAAGCCATCTTCTAATTAATAACTTTGTATTTATTTGTTTTGATTCTCATTATAATCATTGTGTCTATAAGTATATCCTTGCTCTCTCCCCCCCCCCCACCCCCACTACAGTGTGAGTTCCAGGTAATTGGGGATTATTTCATTCTTTGTATTTATAAGCCCAGGCCAAGCTTAGCACATAGTGGGCACTCGATTATGAACCTAGGCAAGCAGAGGTTGAAGAAGAATATGGAATTAGAAGAAAATTATTCAGATCCCAGCTGGGTAGAACTTAAACTTTCTAAGCTAATTCATCTTTCTTATAATTCATAGGATCATCCATAGAGAGTTAGAAGGGACCTCAGAAGCCATCTAGTACTACCCCCTCATTTTACATATGGGGAAACTGAGTCCCAAAGGCTTGCCCAGGTCACACAGGTAGGAAGTAGCAGAACCAAAAATGGCCCTCAGGTCAATCAATTCCAAATCTGGTTCCCTTGTCACTGTACCAGGCCAACTTGGACCGTGATGGTCTCTAGGCAAGAAGCACTGCCTCCAGGCCCCTGCTGTGGAATGGGGACTCTAATCTAGAATATTCCCGTTGTTGATTTAGGATTCACCTAGGATTGAGATCATTGGTCTGTTCTACAATCCCATGCTCATTCACAGCCAATCAGAAGCTCAACTGTCTTGGAGTGGAGGTGTGGGGTGGGGCAAGGTTGTAATGCTTTTGAATTGCTGAGTTAACTAGACATCTTTCAAAGAAGAAAAGTAGATGGAGAGCTGTCACATAGAATTAAAGTATTTTCCTTCCCACCTCAAAAATAGAATATGACTCCACCCTGAAAGTACACAGTGACCAGCCCTGACCTCACCCCTCCAGGAGCTAGGGTGTAGTCCATCCTCCATCCTAGGGCAGCCACTTCTAGGGTAGCCACTAATGTTTTCCAGTATTTTCTCTGGACCACACCAACCCTGTTGTCTCCCTTATACTAATCTCCTCCTTCCTTTCTTTCCCATGGCATACAGGATATCCCTCAATTCTTGCGAAAAGAATTCTGGATTGAGAGTTGAGAGACATGGTTCCAGTTTGGCCCTGCCACTACCTGGCTGTGTCACTTTGGGCAAATTGACTAATTTCTCTGAGCCTTCCCTTGCTCAGCTACTCAAAGGGGGATAATAATCAGTTCCTTCCTTCTCCCACAAAGGTGTTGTGAGGATCGGGAGAGATAAAGGCTATGGAAAGTTTTTGGAAGTCATGAAGCTAAACAAATTATTCCCCACTATTTTTAGTATCTTTCAGATGCCTGTTGTTTCCTGGGTGTGAGTAGATGGAGTGCTCCCTGAGGCCAAGGCCTTGGTCTTCCTATTCCGTCCCATTCCCTAGTTCCTGTCCCTGTGATGAGAATAGGACAGAGTTCTGGACCCTCTGGTTATACCTGGAGAAGTCAGGTTGCAGTCCTGAGGATTCTTGACCACAGGGAACCAGTATCCAATGTCTGGATCCCTGACACCTCCCTCCTCAGCTCCTATCTTCTTGGACACCTGCATCCCTGAGCTGGGACTCCCTTAATGCAGTAATTGGGTACATCCGTTGCCAACGCCCCAACTCTACATTTTTGTGAGTAATTATCCAGTAGGGCACTGGCCAGGAAGACTGAGCATTTCCAGCCATGCTAAAGGATGAACAAGTAGTGGCAGACCCCGCCAAGGGGCTCCAATCACCCTCAGAGCCCAGGAAGGCATCTGTGGGAGATCCTGGCTTCTGATAATCTCCTTGGCAACTCAATAACCCACCTCTTCCCTGGGCCTGTTCCTTTTCTCTTTCAGCTGGGTCCCTGGTAGATCAGAGTATCTCAGAATAATATTAGAATAGAAAAGGATCTTGGAGATCATTTAGCCTAATCCCCTCACTTTATAGACGAGGAAATTGAGGCCTGTGGAGGTAATGTGACACATGTAAGGTCATACATTCCATAAACGACAGATCCAGGAACTGAACCCAGGTATTTTGACATATCAGCTAAAATTAATAGCTAGCATTGATTTAGAGCTTTAAGGTTTAAAAAATGCCTTGCCTGTGTTATCTCATTTGATCCTCTGAGCCCCTGACACCTCTTTGCTACAAACTAAGGCTCGATTTACTGTCGTGTTGATTGACTAGACTTCAGAAAGTGTTCATTATGCAAATTACACTTAAAAGTGTGTACACGTGCTTTTTCTCCCCGAGATCCTGGTTGTTAAACATTTCCCAGCACACTCCTGCCTTGAAGTCTCAAATGCTAGCTCTTCTGGGAAGTCTTCACTTTCTGCTGACCCTCTGGTGAACCATGTGTGATTATTATCCCCATTTTACAGATGAGAAACTGAGGCAGACAGAGATTAAGTGATTTGCCCAGAGTTACACAGGTAGTAAGTGTCTGAAGAAGAATTTTAAATCAAACCTTCTTGATTCCAAGTCCACTGTGCTACCCAGTTGCCCTGGCACCCATTTCTTCTCCCCCCACTAGGCTATGAGCCCCACGGGGCTCCTGACAAGGAACAATCCAGTCTTTGCCTTAATTCCCTCTTCCATTCCATTCTATATTTCCCAAATGCTTCCTTTGTGCGGTGCCCTATGCTCAGGCTTTTTGGGGAAACAGATGACTAGGACACAATGGCACAGTGATAAAGTTCTGGGTTTGGAGTCAGGAAGACTTGAGTTCAAATCCTTCCTCAGATATTTACTAGTTGTGTCAGTCTGGGTTAGTCAATTAACTTATTAGCCTCCATTTCCTCATCTGTAAAATGAGTAGTTGGACTTCGGGGGTCCCTTTCGGTTCCAAATCAATCCTCCTAAGATGTGGTAGTTCTTGACTCCGTGGGGCTTGGAGTCTAGTGGAGGGAAGAGATGAGCGCATGCACCGATAACATAAAATGGTGCCCATTTTCGGACATAAAAGTGGCATAAATACAGGGATGTGGGGGTGGGGAGGGTTGAAAAGAGAAAGATCATGTAGTCTGAGGTGGGAGGAGAAAGTAAAGACTTCCCAGAAGAGCCAGCGTTTGAGCCTTCAAGGCAGGAGTGTGCTGGGAAGCGTTTAACAAGCAGGGTCTCTAGGAGAAAAAAAAAGCATACACACATAGTTTTAAGTGTAATTTGCATAATGAACACTTTCTGAAGACTAGTCAATCAACACGACAGTAAATCGAGCCCCGGTTTGTAGCAATTGCTGATTCCTGAGGTGTAAATACTTACACAGAAAATTTAACGATCAGCTGCTTAGAGTGGGCTCCAGCATCCCCCTCCCTCCTTTAGGGAGAGTTCACTGCTCAAAGTAGCCAGCTCCCTTGTTGGCCAGCCCTGCTGGCTGGAGAATTCTTCTTTACACTGAAAATCTGCCTCCCTTAACTAAGGAGAGACAACAATGTTGCCCCAAGACACCAACCTGTAGAAGGCGCGGACAAGGATTGTATTCTTTTGGCAGGGTGGAAACAACTGAACTCAACAACTAAGCGTTTTTTGTTGTTGTTGTTTGGTCTTTTCAGTCATGTCTGACTCTTTGTGACCCTGTTTGGGTTTTTCTTGGTAGAAATACTGGAATGGTTTGCCATTTCCTTCTCCAGCTCATTTTACAGATAAGGAAACTGAGGCAAACAGGTTTAAGTGACTCGCCCAGGGTCACATAGCTAGTAAGTGTCTGAGGTCAAATTTGAACTCAGGTCTCCCTGACTCCAGGGCCGGTGCTCTATCCACTGTGCCACCTAGTTGCCCCAGTAACCAAGTAGCAATATTAATAAGTTAAAAATAGGACATCATCAGTTGGCTAAGCTTCTTCCCTCCTCCCCAGTCCTGTTTTACTCCCTCTCCTGGTAGTTTTTCTAGCGGCAGCCTTGTGCTGTCCTGAAGTCTCTCCCCTCCTAGATCTTTGTGACCTGAGGTCTAAGGCCTCTTCCTTTCCAATGTCCTTTGGCCCGCTTCCTGCTCATTCCTTGTGGCTCAGCCTGCTTCCATGCCGGGGATGAAAGGGAACCCAGTGACTGCCAGGGTGCCAGAACTGGAGCTGGGAACTGAGATGCTTAAGCTGCCTTTTCTCATTGGCTTCTCTGGCTCATCGTTCAAAGCAGTCCCATGGGAGACAGGTTATTCTTTTCCAGCCTGGTATCAGAGGGTACAAGCTGTAGTCGAATTTTTGTTTGATGGAAGGAGAAGCTTTCTGACATTTAGAGCTGCCCCAAATGGATATGGACCACCTCTGGAGGCCGTAGGGCTTCAAGCAGGGCTTTGTTTGGTGTGTCATAGGGGGAAGGGATGCCTGCCCAGGTATGGGACTTCTGACATCCTTTCCAAACTCTGTGATTCTCATCTAGGTAGAGCCTGGAGAAAGGCAGATTTTGTCTCAATATAAGGAAATGGTGCCTGTCCAAAGCTACGTTGAAGAGGAAAGAGGTGCCCCGGGAGGAAATGAGCTCCCCATCACTGGAGGGTGCCCCTTGGAAGCTGACTGACCTCTGACATTGTAGTGGCAGCTGCTCTTCAGGTAGGGATTGAACCAGATGATTTATAAGGTCTTTTCATGTCTAGGTTTCTCTGATTTTGATATTAAAAGTCCAAGGATGGAGGAGGAGGGACAGGAACTGCAGGGAGCTGGTGAGAGGGGTAGTGCCCTCTCTTTAAGATTCTGGAAGAATGTCACTATGGCTTTCTCCTGCCAATATTCAAGGATTATGAAGGTCATTTAGCTTGGATTCTACTGGGCCTCAGTGAAGGGGCAGGAGCTGGTGGATGAGCAATGCTCTAACCTGGCACTCTTTGTTGGTACAAAACTGCTGAGGGGCAAAGGCCATCTCTGGAGGAGCACTAATTTTGCCCGACAATACCCCTGATATGAGTAACTGCAGGTTAGTGGCATGACAGCCTTGGGTGAATCTCTTCCTCTTTCTGGTCCCTAATCTTCCCCAATATTCTGGGGAGCAGGATTGGTTCATTTTTTGTTTCTGTATGTCTCCAATGCCTCAATGCCTAGTGCTTGGCGTGTGGTGGGTGCTTAATGAAGGCTTGTTGATTGATTCATGGACTGATAAATTGATTTTTCCGTCTGTAAAATGGAGGGGTTGTACTAAACACTATCTCTCAATTCAGAGATTCTCTGTTCTAAGGGCCTTCCCAGCTCTGACACCCTAGGTTCAAAGGTCTTCTGTCTGGCCTCCAAAGCCCTTCCCAGCTTTGCCCCCTTCCTATCTATTTAGTCTCCTCTCTACCACATACCGTACAGCAACATCTGCCTGCTCACTTCTCTTCCCACCAAATACGATCTCCGGACCCAGTGGCTTTCTGATGCTTGTCCCCCATGCCCTCCCTCTTCACCTCTGCCTCCTGGCTTCTCAGATCTCTCCTATAGGAGTCCTTTCCTCATCTCCTCACTCCTAGTGCCTTCCCTCTGAAATGACCTTTCGTTTTCTCTGTATATCTCTTAGCTGTACGTAGTTGCTTGCATGTTGTGTCTCTGGTTAGACTGTGAGCTCCTTGAGGGCCCAGCCTGCATCTCTGCTTTTCTTTGTATCCTTAGCACTTAGCACAGTGCCAAGCACATGGTAAGAGGCTTAATAGAGGCTTGCTGACTCACTAAGGTTACTCCTAGCTTGGGCATTCTTTGCTCTAAGGTGTCTTCTAGCTCTAATCTTCTGTATTCTAACATCCCACTCATTTGGACATTTTGTTCTAAGTTCTCTATCAGCTTTGGTATCCATTTATTCTCTGTTCTAAGTTCCTTCTCAGCCCTGAAATTCGATGTTCTAAAATCCCTCCCAGCTAGATTATTTTGTATATTATTTTCTAAGTTCTCTCTGACATCCTATGTTCTATATTCTAAGGTTCCACTCAGCCTGTTAATCCATTTTCTAAGGTTCTTTCTAGCTCTGATATTCTATGTTCTTTGTTCTAAGGCCCCTCTTAGGACATTCTATGAGCTAAGTCCCTCCTAAACCTGACATTGTGTATTCTAAGGCCCCTCTCAGCTCTGACATTCTATGATCTAAAGTCTTTCTCAGTGCCAACACTGTGTTCTAAAGTCCCTCCCAGCTTTGCCATTCTATCTTCTAAGGGCCCTCTCAACTCTGACATCTTGTATTCTAAGGGCCCTCCCAGCTCTGGCATTCTGTGTTCTAAGGTCCTTCTCAGCTCTGACATTCTGTGTTCTAAGGTCCCCCTCAGCTCTGACATTCTGTGTTCTAAGGGCCCTCCCAGCTCTGGCATTCTGTGTTCTAAGGTACCTCTCAGCTCTGATGGCCCTTTGGACTCTGGCAACAATCTAACAGACTTCAACAATCTAAAATAGACTTAGGGACCCTTACACACCTGACACTGTGTTTCCAGGTCCTTTTCAGTTCTGATATCCCACTTCTCTTCCACACAGACCATGTATGCTTCTGTAACTTTAAGAAATTTCTGTTTCTGTAGCAGCTTCTGAAGGAACTGGCAGAGCTGGCTGTTATACTTCAGCTAATGAGAACTGGATGTTAAAGAAGGTTCCTTCCAACTCTGAATTCTAAGTCAAACAGGCTCGTGCCTGAGAGAGCATATTGGAGGGGGGAGTAATTAGGGTGATTTCTTGTACATGGAACAATGCCTCCTTCCTCTGGGGGAGATCAATCAATCAACAAATATTTATTGGGCACCAGCTCTTACAGCTGCCTCTAATGGATGGAATGGACTGCCATGGCAAATGAAGCTCCTGATCACTAGAAGGGTCTAAGCAGAACGTGGGTGACTGTCTATCAGACAGTCTGAAGATCTGGGGAGAAAACCAACACCCAGCCTTCTTAGGTCCTTCTCTACTTCTGACCTCCAGTGCTATGTGGGAAAAGCAGCAGTTACACAGCCTTGGGCTTTAGAAGCCTCAGTTCCATCATGAGCTGCTTACTGTGTGACCCCAGGTAGGCTGCTTGGGCTTCAGAAGCCTCAGTTCCACCATGAATCCCCCGCTGTGTGACCCCAAGTAGGCTGCTTCTCTTCTCTGACCTATCACAAGAGGATAACCGCCCATGTCCTGCTTCCTTCTTGGGGTTGTTGTGAGGATCGGCTACCTAATGCATGTGAAGGCCCTTTGTAAGCGGTAATATGTAATTAAAAAAATCTTGCAATGTTTCTTGGATCTGAGATTTCCTCAGGGCAGTTAGTCAGTCAGTCAACAAGTATTTATTATTAGGAAGCAGCTTACTATGTGCCAGGCACTGTGTGTAGTAAATGCTGGGGAAACAAAGAAAGGCAAAACACATGGTCCCTGCTGTTGAAGAGCTCACAGTCTTATGGAGGCAGACAATATATGAATAAGGGAAGGGGAGAGGCATTTATTAATTGCCTACTATGTGCCAGGCTCATTGCTAAGATATCTCAGCCCAAACTACTATGTATATACAAGACAGCTAAATTGTTAAGTTGTGTCTGACTCTTTGTGACCTCATTTGGGGTTTTCCTGGCAGAAATACTGGAGCGGTTTGTCGTTTCCTTCTCCAGCTCACTTTATAGATGAGGAAACTGAGGCAAACAGGGTGAAGGGATTTGCCCAGGGTCACACAGCTTTTAAGTGTCTGAGGCTGTATTTGAACTCAGATCCTCCTGACTCCAGACCCAGTGCTTTATCCCCTGTGCCCTCTAGCTGTTCAGATATATTTAAAGTTCTGAAAGATACTAACAGCTGTGCCACAGTTACAATCTCCTGCTGATATTCCAGGGTCACATTGGTCATTTAACTTTAACTCTATTGGGCCTCAGAGAAGGGGTGTGTGTGTGTGTGTGTGCATATGTATGTATGTGTACATGTACATATGTATGTGTACACATACACACACAGGGTACATGTAAGGTAATGTCAGAAGGAAGGCATGGGGAAGGGAAGGAGGGAGGAGGCAGGATGGACGACCAGGAAAGACTTCCTATAGAAGGTAGGATTTGAATTAGGTCTTGAAAGCAGCTATGAGCACTAAGAGGCAGAGGGGCGGAGGAAGAGTATTCCAGGCATGGAGGACCACCAGTACAAATGCACCAAGTTGGGAGATGGAGTGTGATATGCTAAGAACATGAAGTTCAGCGCAAAGGCTCCCTTCAGGCCTTACCCCTTATAGGGCCTAAGGGTTTTCTTGGCATTTGGTGACTAAATCCATGCCCTGGTAACCAACCTTTCCACATTTACCTGTGCTGGTCCACAGGTCACAGACACAACTTGTTGCTACATCCATCCCTGAAGCCTTTTCAACTCGATAGGACCTGACACAGGGATGCTTTTCTGAACTTTTCCAGAACTGTTATATTTAATATTGAGGGAATAATAAAAGCACTTTCCTCACAATGACCCTGTGAGAAAGGGAGTATGGGTATAATTATCCTCATATTACAGGTAAGGAAACTGAGGCCTAGTAAGCTAAAATGACTTACTATGGGCACGGAGGCTTTTTTTCTTGGATGTGAGTTTCTCAGTCCAGGGAGCTCCCAATGTTTCAACCAATCAAGTTTCCAGTGAGAGAACTCCTTTCAGCCCTGTTAGACCACCCACTCTGAAACTTGAGGTCTTAGAGAGCTGCCTTTGGCAATTAAAGTATGAGTGATGTGCTCAGGGACACATGGCCAGCACATATTAGCAGTGGGGTTTGAACCCAGATCTTATTGTTTGTGTGGCTTACTCTAAGCATAGTCTTATGTAGACACACACATACACACAAACACACATATGCATTGAAACTGAGAATAGAAAAAGATCCTATCCATCCTTCCAGATATTAGAGAGAACAGCCAAGGCTCTTGGGGCTTCTACCACAGTGTTGCTGATGTTCCTTCCCACTTTGGACAGCTCTAATTGTTAGAATCTTTCCCTTATACCAAGCCACTCTGCAATTTCTATTCAAGCAGGACAAATCTAATCCCTCTTCCACACTGACAGTCTTTCAAATGCTTGAACAGTCATCGTATCCCTAGTTCCTTTAAGCAGTCCCTGGAAGGTATGGCATCCCATTCATTTACAATCCTAGTCATCCTCCTCTGGATATTCTCTAGCTCTAGTTTCCTAAAAAGCAGCATCAAGAACTGAACAAAACATTCTAGCTATGACCCAACAGAAGACAGTGGAACTCTCACCTCCTCAGTCATGGACATTATAGGTTTCTGTTAATGTAACCTAAGGTCAAATTGGCTTTTTCAGTTGCCATGGCACACAATTGATTAATATTGAGTTTAGAGTCCACTAAACCCTCCCAGAACTTTTCATATTTACTTTTATCTAGTCATACTTTCCCATTTTGTAATTGTGTAATTGACTATTTGAACCCACGTATGGAACTTTACATTTATCCCTGTTCAATTTTATCTTATTAGTTGCCACCCATCATTCTAGCACTTTGTTCTTTTTGAATCATTACTCTGTCATTGAAGGTATGAACTATCCTTCCCAGTTATATGTATTATGTAAATTTGATAAGTCAATAGCTTCATTGAGTCATTGATAAAAATGCCCCCACACCCTAAAATCAAAGGTCCATTCCTTCCTCTTATCTTTAAGGTCCTCACAGCCGTCTATTTGTTTCAGCTGTGTCTTACTCTTTATGGCTCCTTTTTTTCAGGGAGGTTTTCTTGGCAGAGATACTGTGGTGGTTTGCCATTTTCTTCTCTACCTCATTTTGAAGGTGTAGAAACTAAGGCAAGCAGGAAGAAAAGATTATGCAGGGTCACACAGCTGGTAAGTAAGTGTCTGAGACCAGATTTGAACTCAATCCTCTTGACTCCAGGCCTGGCTCTCTATCCAATGTACCACCTAGAACCTAGATGCTTCCCATTAAGGTCTCAGTTTTGAAGTTTTACGCAGTAGCGTCCCTTGTTCTAAGGTCCTTTTCAGCTTTGAATTCTGTGTACTTCCAACATTTTATGTTTGATCCAGTTCTGACATTTTATATTCTGTGTTCTGGAGTCTAGACTTTCCTGATCTTGACTTTTGTTATATCACAATTTTGTGACTTGAGGGGGCAATGGGGATCCTTGGAGGATTTGAGGTCAGAGAAGAGACAAAGTTAGAACTGGATTTTTAAGGAGGGTAAATACAACAACGACAACGAAATAGGAAAAAAACCCTGAAGATACTAGGTTTTGATTAGGGCCATGTGAGTGGTACAGGCAGTAAATGTATAGAATGTAAATGTATAGAAGTCACAAAAGGAGCGTATCCCTCTGGCTTACGGTTGTTAGGAAAGAGTAGAGGAGGACAGACTTGAGCAGGGCTTGAAGAAAGATAGTATTTGGACAAGTTTAAGGAGAAAGAGCATATACTAACTAGGAACTGCCGTATGGGCAAAGGTACGGAGGCTGGAATAGACCCAATGGGAAAAGAAGACCGAGTAGATGGGGCAAGTTGGATTATTTTGTAAAGGGCTTTGAATGCTAAACACTTGTATTAAGCAATCAATCAACAAATATTTATTAAATTACAACCATGTGAAAGACACCATGTGAGGCACTTGGCCACAAGTATGAGGACTGAAATGATCCCTCCTTGTGCTGAGCTTACATCGTAGTGGATAGACAGCTGACTTTGGATTTAAGAAGAGCTGGGTTCAGGTCCTGTCTCTGATACATGCCAGATGAGTGATTTAAATGTTAAAGAATTGAAAATAAAACAAAACAAAACAAAGTGGGCTGGTTCTTAGACAAGATGAATAGTTCAATATTGGACCTCGACTTGAAGCTTTTCCAGCTGGAACCTGACAGGGATTATGCTCTGTCACAAAGTTATGGAAAATCCAGTAACATTTATGACAGGCTGGTTAGTATAGAAAATGACTTTAATGGAAAATGTTCATTGCACTTATTAAAAATCAGCATGTTCTTCATTTCACTTAGTTTTCACTTAGAAGGAATAAACATGGCTTGTACACTAAATATGGCTTATACTTTGCAGTTAAAAAAAAAAGAATGTAAGTTTGTAGTGAAGACTCTGGGCTCACTCTCCCAGAACTGGGCAGGCCATACCTGGCCCTTGGGGCTCTAGGGGAACCCTGAGGGATTTGGAGTATTTCATCTCTTCTCTCATTGACTCAAGCCCCATCTGGTTGTATTCCCCCTACTGTTATGCATAAGTAGTTAGCACCCCAGTTCTGTTTAACTACTTAATGTCAATTAACTTTTATAAAGTGATATTTACTGTAATGATAGACCTATTAATTACAAAAGTACAAACGTTTTCCCCAATACCTCAAGGATACACTCTCTCTTATCCTATCTCGGTCTCTGGGGAGAGTGGGCTCACTCTTAGTATGATTTCTACATAACATTGGTCCCACCATGTTCCCCTCTGGATGCAGCATGACTTCTGGATTAGTCTTTGTTCTAGCTGTTGCTAGGTGGGGTCCCAAGGCCACTCCTTGCTCTATAAAGGCATGGATTCATGGCTGCAAAACCTGGGCACTGGCATACCAGGATATCAGGACACCTGGAGGCTTGCTTTTCTCATCTTTCCAAACTTACAAGACTGTAGTCTATAATCCCTTCACCTAAAATAGAAAAGAAAAAATTCAGAGGCAAAGAACTAGTGAGGCCACTTTCATGAGGCCACGTGTTGGCCTTCATGGGGAGAACCTAAGGCGTCTCCTTTTAGATTATTGTCTCTCATCAGATACTGATCTCAGAGTCAAAACAAGAGTCAATAGCCAAGATTGATTAAGGCTTCCAATTCTGCCTATGCTGCCAATCTGGGCTTTTCCTAACTACATGGTTAGCAGAGTGAAACCAGCAACAGAAGATCAAGGCATGCTCAAGTTTTCCCAAGGCCCCTTCATTACAGGATATCACTGACTCTCCTGGTAGCAGGCTACTCAGATTCTTCCATATGGCAAAGAACATCAGAGATACTCTGTTCATGTGCCAGACTGTTATATTAGTTACATATAAATTGCTGATCTGCATTTTTGGGAGACATTTCCATACTGGAAGCTCCCCATAGACTGAAATCAAAGGTCCATCTCTCCCCTCAAAAGATAATCTCTTTAAAGCCTCTTACTGTTCTGAGGTTTCATGTTCTAGCATTCCTTGTTCTAAGGTCACTTCTAGCTCTGAATTCTATGCACTTTCAACATTTTATATTCAATCTACTTCTGACATTCTATGTTCTGTGTTCTACCAGGGGTGGGGAATCTGCAGCCTCTAGGCCACATGTGGCCCTCTAGGTCCTCAAGTGTGGCTCTTTAACGGAATCCAAACTTCACAGAACAAACCCCGTCAATAAAAGGATTTGTTCTGTAAAACTTTCCCCAGTTTCCAGGCCTAGATTTGTATTATGCCATAACTTTGTGACTTCTGTGGGCAGTAGGGAGCCATGAAAGGTATGAGGTCAGGGAAGAGGCAAAATCAGAACTAGATTTTTAAGGAAGGTAAAAATAATAATAATAATAATAATAATAATAATAACAACATTTATATAGCACTTGCTATGTCCTGGGCACTATGTTGAGCACCTTACAATTATTATCTCATTCAGTCCCCACAACAACCCTGAAAGGCAGTTGCTATTATCATCCCAATTTTACAAATGAGGAAATTGAGGCAAACAGATTTAACTAAATTTGCCTAGGGCCACACCGCTATTAACTGTCTGAGGCTGGATATGAGCTCTAATCTCCCAGGCTCTATGCTCTATCCGCAGCACAACCTTGCTGCCTAATGCTATTATTGGACCTCAGATGTCACAGGGTGGCAGGCTCATGGCATATGAAAATTAGCTGAAGGAGATGGGAATATTTAGGCTAGAGGAAACTCAGGAGCAAATGAGACTGCCTGTCTCCAAGCATTTGAGGTGCTGTCCTGGGGAAAGGGAATTAGATTTACTCTGCTTAGCCCCAGAGGAAAGACCTAGGATCGGTGGGTAGAAATTACAGTGAAACTGATCAGAAGCAGAACGACTTAGACTAGACTGGCACTTCCTTATGTGCCCATCACTGTTAGAAGCGCTTTACAGTTACCATCTCATTGGATCCCTTGGGCAACCATGGGAAGTAGGTGCTTTTGTTACCTCCATTTTATAGATGAGGAAACTGAGGCAGAGTCGTTAAGTGGATTTTCCACAATAATCACACACAGAAGTCTCTGAGGCTGACTTTGATCACAGGTCTTCCTGACTCCAGACCTAGCACTCTATGCACTGAGCCATCTAACTGCCTGTAACAATGATGAACAATCGTGATTCCAAGAGGCCGGTGATGAAGAATACCCCCTACCTCCTAACAGAGAAGGGATGGACCCAGGATACCAACGGCAGCATTGAGTTTTTGGATGTGACTAAAACAGGGACTTGTTTTGATTTTGAGTTGTTTCAGTCATATCTGACTCTTACTGAGCTCATTTTGAGGTTTTCTTGGCAAAGATACCAGAGTAGGTTGCCATTTCCTTCCCTAGCTCATTTTACAGATGAGGAAACAGAGGCAAGCAGGGTTAAGTGACTTGCCCAGGGTCACACAGTTGGTAAAGTGTCAGAAGCTGGATTTGTTCTCAGGAAGGTGAATATTCTGGATTCCAAGCCCGGTGCTCTATCCACTATGCTACCCAGCAGTCCCCCTGTTTTAATTAACTATGCATATTTGTTACAGGAGCCTTCTCTTTTTTGCCCCCCTCTTTTTTCATAGGGAGGAGTTATAGGTAAGAGAAATACCTGATTACTAATTAAAAATATATTACATTTTTTTTAAAAAAATTAAGAAATTCCTACAGGCAAATTTGGGCTTGATATGAGGAAGAGCTGAATGTCTGGAGCCTATTCAGGGCTCTTTTGGAGGTGACACTTTCCCTCTCCCTGGAGTTCTTAGGGTGAAGGTTATTCCTGCTCTGTCCTGGGCTGGGCCAGGTGGCTGCTCTGCCATTCCATACCAAAGATAATAGACCTCTGATCATCAATCATGAATCTGCCAGTGTATAGGGTGGCCTGGCAATAGAGGAGAGACCGGCCTCTCCCAGGCACAGTGGTTGGCTCACCATCAGCCTTGGTACCTCCTTTCCCTTCCCCCTCCTTCCCTCCTCTTCCCACTCTTTCCCTGAAGCCACAGACCCCCCCTGCAGAACTTGCCGCCCACCTCCTACTCCTGCTCCAGGCCTGGGGAAGGGGAGGGAGGGCTCAGAGACACATCAGCTCCCGATGGGCTGGGACATGTCAACCAGGTATTTGTTTCTTCAGGCCTTTGTTTTCTATTTACCAATTGATTTCTCTCTTGGCTCCAGCTGGGGGTGGGGGGTGGGTGGGTTGGGGGTGTGTATGGAGAGATTGCGCAAGCCCAGCCGGGCCCAGCCCTGATCACTGCCTACAGGGTTCTACCAGGTGGGAGGCACAGGGCTCCCTGCCCCCCCCAACTTAACTGCTCAGCGCCCACTCCCACCCAGATGCCCCATGATAACAAAAATATCATTATAACAACTCTCATTTCTTGGTGACAAAATGCTTTCCTCACAACCTTAGGATGCGGACAGTATGGCATTATCATCCTCATTTTACAGATTAGAAAGCTGAAGCTCAGAAAGGGCAAGTGAATTCCTTAGGGTCACCTTGCTAGCAAGTGGAGCTCTAAGACTGTGACTCCCTTGGTCAGAGGGAGGCTTGACGTGGCCTCAGCTCCTGGGAGATCATAATGGCCCAATGAGACCTGTCCCCAAGAGGGATAAGTGAATAATACTAACAGTCATAATAACAGCATTTTAAGGTTTTAAGGTTTGCAAAGAGCTTTACAAATTTTTATTTTACCTTCACAACAACTCAGGGATGTAGATGCTGTGATTATCCCTATTTTACAGAAGAGGAAATAGTTAGATGACTGGCCCAGGGGCAAACAGCTAGTAAGATCTGAGGCTGGATTTGAACTCAGATCTCCCCATCTCCAGGCCCAGGTCTCTATCCATTGCCCCACTCAACTACCTCAAGGTTACCTGCAGAAGTAGTGAGCTTACCCTCGAAGGCGGTATTCAAGTAGAAATTGGATGACCGCATCTTGGGGCTTCTTGATGACTTTGGAGGTGCCACCCAGCTCCGAGCGTCTGTGACCCCCTGGGAGCTGAGGCTGACTTCTTCCCCCACTGTTTGGGAATGTTAATTATAACCTCACTCCCTTACATAGCCATAATATAGCCTTTATATTTCCTATTTGCTTTCAAGGACATTGGTTTCTTATAAAAACCCTAGGAGTGAGTCACAGCAGAGTTTATCATCCCCACTTTACAGATGAGGAAAGTGAGGTTTGCAGTGGATGGTCACTGGACTATAGCAGAAACAATTCTGGCTTTTGTGTTAGGAAAGACTCAGGTTCAAATCCAGTCTCCTGCATCTGCCACCTAGGTGACCATGTGTCAAGTCCCTTTACCTCTCTAGTCCTCAGTTTTCAGATCTATGAAATGGGGAAGGGAGGAAGACAGACTAAGTCGGTCATTAACCACTTCCTTCCTTTTTTGCTGGAAAAATCCTATGATTTAACGTAATGTATATAAAATGTATCGAAAACACTTTTCAAACCTTAAAGTGCTACATATAGATATCACACGAACTAATGCATGTCAAGAGACTTGCCCAAGGTCAAACAGCTAGGAATCGCTCATCTTTAAGGGCTTGAGAAGCACTTTACATAGATAATCTCATTTGAGAAACACAGTAACCCTATGAGCAAGGTACTGTTATTATAGCTGGAGACACTGAAGCTGAGGCAGTGCCTTGCTTAGGGTCACATGATTACTAAGTGATGAAGGAGGGATGTGATCCCAAATCTTCTTGACTCTGTGTCCAATTTTCTATCCGCCACACTTCAGAACCCTATGATTCAGATTCCTTTAGGCAGAAGAATGGCCTATACTCGCCTGTGGGGAAGGTAGTGCCTTGTTACCTGGGACCCTAAAGCTATGGGTGATTACTTGGCCTCTGTGTGCCTGTGTGCACTTGTCAAAGAGACAGACAGACAGAGACAGAGACAGAGACAGAGAAATGGGAGAGACAGAGATAAAGACAGAGCACTGATCTAGGATTCGCTTCATTAAACATGGGCTCAACTAAATAATTTAAAAATTTGAAAACAAATTTATTTGGCCGTGGGCAGGAGAGACAGCTTCTCCCCTCCCCTGGGAACACAGTAAGACTGCTCTGCCAGGGGTACCAGGGAAGGAATTCAGAGCCTGGCTGCTGGGCTGAGAACATGTCAGCCATTGGCTTTCCATTCTAACTTATCTTGCCAATTAGGTGCTAAGCTTATTTGTTTCTATCCTGCTGAAGGGAAGGAAGTACTGCTGGTATCCTCTAAATTTCAGCACCCTGGGCCTGGGACCCAGTCACACCAGCCTAGTTATAGTGCTCCCTGCATTCGGTCATATTGGCTGTGGCATCTCACCTCTCACAGTGGTGCAGCAAGTATTTGATCCTCCACTTAAGGTACTTCCAAAAGTCATTTTCTCATCTGATTCTCCGGGAGGGAGTCAGGACAAGGCTTACTGATCAATAAATCTATTAAAAAACATTGATTAAGCATTTACTCTGGGGCAGACATTATGATAAGCACAGGAATACAAAGAAAGGGAAAAAACATGGTCCCTGCCCTCATAGAGCTCACATTCTCAGTGGGAAGACAATGTACAAAAGACCAGGTACATGTTCTCTCTCTGTCTCTGTCTTTTTCTGTTTCTCCATTTCTGTCTCTCTGTCTCTCTATTTCTGTCTCTCTGGCACTTTCTGTTCCTATTTTTCTATTTCTCTCTGTCTCTATCTCTGCCTCTGTCTGTCTCTGTCTCTGTCTCTGTGTGTCTCTATCTCTCTATTTCTGTCTCTGTATCTCTGTCTCTCTGTTTCTGTCTCTGTCTCTCTATTTCTGTCTTTCTGGCTCTTTCCGCCCCTATCTTTCTATTTCTCTCTGTCTCTATCTGTGTTTCTCTATCTCTGTCTCTCTGTGTGTCTCTATCTCTCTATTTCTGTCTCTCTGTATCTCTCTCTCTGCTTCTCTATTTTGTCTCTGTCCCTCTGTCTCTGTCTCTCTTTCTCTGTATACTGTGTCTGTCTGTCTGTCTATCTATCTATCTATCTATCTATCTATCTATCTATCTATCTATCTATCTATCTATCTATGATAGAAATTAATCTCGGAGGGGTGGAGGGCCAGAAAGGCAGGACTAGAAATATCCTCCTAGACAAGGTGGATTGAAGGGAGCTGGAACCAAGAGACAGAGGTCAAAAGGGAGAGCAATCCAGGCATTGGGAGAGCCAGGGCAAAGGCACAGAGGCTGGAGATGGAGACGCTTTGCACGAAGAATAGCAAGGAGGCTGGTGTAGCTGGATCATGGGGACTATGGAGAGGATCAAGGTTAAGAAGACTGGAAAGGTAGGGAGCAGCCAAGTTATAAAGAGTGTTAAATGTCTGACAAAGGCCTTTATATTCAGTCCTGGAGTTAATTGGGCATCTATGTGCACTCAACTAAAACACTCAAGCATCTCTGCCAAGAAAACCCTAAATGGGGTCACAAAGAGTCGGGCATGACTGAAACAACTGTGCAAGGGAGTGACATGGTTAGACCCAAACTTTAGGAAAATCATTTTGGCAGATGAATGAAGGGCTGATTAGACAGGGGAGAGGCTTGAGGCTGGGGGACCAATTAGAAGGTTATTGAAATAGTCTAGCATGGGTGGGGAATCAGCAACCTTGAGGCCATGTGTGGCCCTTTAGGATCTCAAGTGCGGCCTTTTGACTGAATCCAAACTTCACAGAACAAATCCCCTTAATGAAAGGATTTGTTCTGTAGACTTGGACCTAGTCAAAAGGCTGCACCCAAGGATCTAGAAAGCCACATATGGCCTCGAGGCCAAGATACTTGAGTGTTTTGCTCTTTCCTTCTCCAGCTCATTTTATGTAGATGAGGAAACTGAGGCAAACAGGGTGAAGCGGTTTGCCCAGGGACACACAGCTGGTAAGTGTCTGAGGCCATATTTGAACTCAGGTTTTCCTGACTCCAGGCCTGGGGCTCTGTGCACTATGGTGCCACATAGATGCCCATAGATACCCACCTCTGGTAGACAAGAGGGAATGAGGGCTTGATTCAGGCTGGTGGCTTTGAGTGGAGAGAATGGGACTTAGAAACACCAGAGTTTGACAACACATTGTATATGTGGGGCAAGTTCAAGTGAGGAGTCCAGAATGACACCAAGGTTTTGAGCTGAGGTGCCTGGGAGGGTGGGGCCTTTGATTATTAATACAGAAGCTGGGAAGGGGGCAAAGGTTTGGGATAGTGGTGTCGAAAGTGGTGTCAAACCCACATAGTAACCAGGACCACTAAATCTTACATAAGGATCCCTGTGGGGTGCATGTTGAAATGTTCACATCTTTTTTTTTTAAATTAACACATCAATACATTATAATCAGGTAGGAACTAAATCTGATTGGAACCACATTTGGGATGTGGGCCGCATATGGCTCAGGGCCAAATGTTTAACATCTTTGGTTTTGGGGAAAAGATAATGACATCTGTTTTGGACATGTTGAGTTTAGGATGCTTATGAGATGTCCAACAAGATGCTTAAGAAGCAGTTGGTGATGTGGGACTGGAGGTCAGAATAAAGAAAAGGGCTTGATATATAGATCTTAGGGTCATATTCATAGAAATGATCATTGAACCCATGGGAGCTAATGAGATCATTAGGTGAGCTGATATAAAGGGAAAAAAGAAGAGGGCTTAGGATAGAGGCTCGGGGTACACCCACAGTTATCAGGCTTAACTGAATGAAGAGCCAATAAAAGAGACTGAGGAGTTGGGTGGTTGGTTGTTGTCCTTCGTTCTCCAAGAGGACCAAAATGACATCACTATGCTAGAGTCAAGTTTCATTGTGTCCAGTTGTGGCTGATCAGGCCAATATGAGCTCGGAATGCACTTCCACAGGTGGGGCACAAATACTCCATGTGAACATTTGGGGTGGATTCTCTAAATTTGCACATCTTGCATTGCTTTTGAGATGTTCCAATTCTGCTTTGCTCATAGAGCACAGCACCTTCTCTGATGTGGGCTCGCCATGCTGAGCAGTCCTGTGCCAGTGTCTCCCATGTCACACAATCAATTCCAAAGTTCTTCAGAGAGATCTTGAGAGTGTCCTTGTATCGTTTTTCCTGACCACCAGATAAGCACTTGCCCTGTGTGAGTTCTCCAGATGGGTGATAATCTCTCCCTATCTTCACTCCTTGGTGAATCAATTCAATTCTACCTCATCCTCTTCTCTTGAATCCTTTGACCTCTGCTATTTTCAATAATCATGCTTCACTAGCACTTCAAGGCCACAAAGCATTTCTCATATGTTATCTAGATAGTGTCTGAGTCAGAATTCAAACTCAAATCTTCCTGACTCCAAGTTCAGCCTTCTGTTAATTGCAATGCCTAGATGGCTAGTAGAATGATTACCTTGCTGCAGTGAGGGCCCAGTAGAGATTAGATAACATAAATTTGTAGTGGATCAAGTCAGCACAGTTTTGTAATTTCTTGCAGTTCCTGTAAATAATATTGAGGGAAGCAGATGGTAAAAGTAGTCTGGTGTTAGGGTTTAGTGAGGCATGATTATTGATTCACCAAGGGGTGAAGATAGGGAGGGATTTTCACCCCTATTTTACAGAGCAAGATATGATGCCAGATCAAACTTGTAAAAGGTCCAGTTCTGCCTTTTTACTATGAGTCATCATGTTGGGTATTAGCTTCTCTTTGGAGCTGAGCCCTGGGACCTTCATCCTCAGACTTGGGGCTTCCATCTTTTACTCCTTTTTAAACCTTCCCTCATCTCTGCTCCCCTTCCCAATTTAATAAGAGCACCCTTCCACACACAGACACAGACTACAGACGCAAAGATATCACACAGACAAACAGACATAGACACAGACAAACACATAGACACAGACACATTCAGACACAGACACATATGAAGACACACATGTTCGCGCGCACACCCACACGCATACACACACACCCCCCTTCCCAACCCTTTAGCTTCCTTAGTTCCTGAGTTCAGAACTTAACCATATTTGACCCTAAATTTGCTGTTCCCTTTCTTTTCTCCCAGACACTGTTTCCAATTCCTACTTTCATCACTCCCTCTTACCTCCACATTTTCTGGACCACGAGGGTCTTTTTCTAAAGTGTCTTTGTAAGGGTGAGGTATTATGGCATAACTCTTAGAGAAATGGTCTAGCCATGTCTCCCTTCCCCTTCCTCATACAATAACAGGATCAAATATAAAATCCTCTGTTTGGCTCTTAATGACCTTCGTGACCTGTCCCCTTCCTCTCTTTCCAGGCTTCTTACGCCTTCCTCCCTGCTGCACACTTTATGATGTAGCTAACATGTGTCTCCTTGCTCTTCCTCAAATAAGATGCTCCAGGCATTTTCCCTGACTACCCCCTGTGCCTGGAATTTTCTCCCTTTTCCTCACTGCCTCCTGGCTTCAGATCTCAGCTCTCACCCCATTTTCTACAGAAGTACTCCATGCTAATGCCTTTCCTCTGTTCATCCTCTCCATTTTATCTTGTATGAAGCTCTTTTGTCCGTAGCGGTTTGCATAGGGGTCTCCTCGTGCGAACAATGGGGTCTCCCCCATTAGACTGTGATCTCCTTGTTAGGTCAGGGGCTGCTTTTGCCTTTCTTTGTATCACTAGCACTTAGCACAGGGCCTGGCACATAATAAATGCTTGTTGATTTGATGTGACTGTAGTGTGAGGAAGACCTGGCTTTGAGCCCCTCCTCTGTTCATAGGTGAGAATAACATTGTATTAGGGTGTGCACCCAGGAAACGTTTTGCACAAAGCAAACATTTAGCAAATACTAGGTCATAAACAATGTTATTTTTAGTCACCTAACTAAATAAACTGAAACCTAAAAAAATTTAACAACTATACTTTGAAAATACACATTTTGTATAAAGGGTATGGTATTTCTTGCCTTCTCAGTGGGTTGGGGAGGGGCTAGAGGAAGGAAGAGAATTTGGAATTCAAAATAAAAATTAAAAAACATAAACTTTGCAAAGAGCTCCTTTTAATTAAACCCTCCTTCTTCCTCTAAAATGCAACACAACCTTTTGAGTCTTGCTTTCTTGGCTACGACAGCATCTTTCCAACTGGACCTCACCCCAATGGTGGGGCTGGTAGGGAATGGACAGGCAAATGGTGGAATTTAAAGACTGGAGACTACAGCACATTCTTAGACTATTTAAGAATTTGATTTTTTTTCCTTTCATGCCTGAGCCAACCAGCACCCCGGGTCATATACCATGATCCTAGCCAAAGAAAACAAAATGGCAGGAGGAATCAAAATCTAGTTGACTTTGTCCTGTTGGCGACCAGGTAGAGTGGAATCTTCCTGAGGGCAGGAAGTTGACTTTGCCTAGCAAAAGTGCCCCTGGAGAACTGAGGCAGTATCACAGAGATAGTCTGGAAAAAGGTTATAGAGGGTCCTCAGTCACAAGATATTCCTCCTTCCTCCTTGCAAATCAGAGCCTCCTGGAACTGAAGAGAAGCAAGAGGGAAAAAAAAAAAACCATGGAAGCAGAGTGATGGGGGAGGCTGTGATAGGGGCTTCAGCAACAGAAACTGGGAAGGCAGACAGGACTGGTGGCACACTGCTGTGTGCCTGGACACACCTGGCACACCGCATAAGCATGCCTAGTCCTCTGCCAAATCCTGGAAGTGTGATTCTAGGCAAATCCCAAGAGGTTAAGACCTCTGTGCCCCGCCCCCCAGCAATTCTCTCAAACCACAGTTGACAGGACAATGGTAGAGTTTTCTTACTAGGGTTCTCTAGACTATACCAATCAAATCACAAGTCTTGAACAATTTAAAAGAATTTCAGACAAAGTTAAGGCTAGAACAGATTTAATTAAAAGAGCAAAATAGGGAAACTATACTATATGTCAGCTTTATTAATCAATATTGTTTTAGACTATTTAAAATAAATGGATTCAGTCAAGGGCCACACTTGAGGACCTAGAGGGCTACATGCAGCCTCAAGGCTGCAGGTTCCCCACCCCTGAATTATAAGGTTGGAATATTGCTGTGGTGTAGGAAACGATAGGTTGGTAGACTTAGAAAAATATGGAAAAATTTGAACTTATGAAGGAAGATGTTATCCATCTTCAGAGAAACAGAGAACAAACAAGTATAGTAGGGTCTTACATAGATGCATATGAATGTATATGTCTATATAAGAGTATGATTGTAGATATCTAAGCATATGCATGTGTATGTAAATACATTCATGTATGTATATATGTTTGCATGTCTATGTATGTATATGTGTGTGTGTATCTGTCTGTCTGTCTGTCTATCTATCTATCTACAGGTTGTCCCTAAACACAGGCAAATTGATGCCAATGTGGAGTTATTGCATTGAGGTCATGTGAATCTTGCAAAGCGCATCAACCTTTGCATCACAAATGATGCAAATCGTATTGAAGATGTTATTTGTTAATATTCCAATTAAACAAAATGTGGTTGAAAATTTCATTCATTTCATTTCTTGAAAATATGCATTTTTGCTTATGTGTCCAGACTTTAAGAATGCTCTGTAATCTGTACTTAATTGTAGACTTCTTGAGGGAGAGAGAGGAAGAAAGGGGAAAAAGAACAAAGCAAAAAGTGCACAGCAGAGAACAAAAGAAAACTTACAAGGAAGCAAAGAAAAGATGGGCAGCTCTGAACACAATGCATACTATTTATCATATAGACTTTCTTGAAAAGGAAATTTATGGCTGTATATTTTGAATCCTCTCATGTTCTGGTGTGCACATGGCAGTGCTTTTTTTTTCTTTTTTCTTATTTTGTATTTAAGTTTAAAATAAATTAATAAAAAAGAATTACCAGGTCAAAAAGAATACACATTCCAATATACAAATTAATCCAGCAAATAGATATTAAATGTTTACTGGGTGCAAAACAATGGGCTAGGTCCTAGCAGAGCGGTAGGAGAGGTACCTGCTTTATAGCCTGGGCTGGTTTTCCTTTAAGGAAATGGGTCATTCTTGAAACTCTCATTCGGCTTTCTCTCTGCTGAGTCATGAAAGGTCCAGCCTGTGGAGAATTGACGTCTGAGGTTTTAGTGGAATTCCCATTGCCTTGCTAGAATGCCTTTCTGACTTAGGTGGAAGGGAGTAGTCATTTCATTTGAATTTACTATCTTTTTAACCTTAGAGATCACAGACTTTTTATCCTTTCTTACTTGCAAAGTTATTTTTATTGCACTTTATTGTCCAGAAACGCCTCTTATATTCCGGCCCTTGAATCACTGAACTGGCCTGAGTTAGGCCTGGAGCAGAATAAGCAAATACAAACTTTAAATAAGTTGTGGGTGACCCCTTCTGGAATGGAAGATGCAGTCTGATAGGTAATAATGTAACTCATTTATAGAGGATGAAAGCTGCCTTCTAACTAATGCCTCTGCTTGCTGTGACTCTTTGAGGGGAGCCTAGCACTAGCATTAGCAGGGAAAATCTGGATGAGAGAGGAACACAGCCTAGCACAGGCCAGGCCAGCCCCAGCCCCAGCCCCAGCCCCAGCAAACCAAGAGCAGACCTTGGGAGCCACTGAATCAGCAGTGGCAGCAGTTGATCCCAGAGCAACAGATCAGTCATTAGTCATCTGAAGACCAGCCTCATTTAACAGAGAGGCTCATTACCAGCTTCAGCTCTCAAAGGGCATCTCTCAAGGCATAAAAGTGGCAATCTAGGTCAGGGTCGGTAGAGAGGGCATCCACAATTGCTTGACGTATTATAGAGTAGTTTACAAAACCCATTGCATGTATTATTTATTTTAATCCTCATAGTAATCCCATGAGTTAGGTCCCACATATATTTTTCCAGAGACAGAATGAGACTCAGAGAGTCAAGTGACTTGTCCAAGGTGGCACAGCAAGGAAGTAGCAGAGAGGAAGAAATGTCTCCACCCTAGTGCTCTTTGCCCTACCCTATCAAGCCTCTAATTGAAAAATAATAAAGGAGAAGGTCATTAGAAATGTGCATAAAATAAAATTTCCAGTCTCAGGCTGGGAGGACCTTAACTCCCAAACTATTGTACCTCCTTATGGGCAGCTGAGTGGCACAGTGTTTGGTCTGGAGTCAAGAAGACTCATCTTTCTGAGTTCTAATCTGGTCTCAGACACTTAGTAGTTATGTGATCCTGGATAAGTCACTTAACCCTGTGTGCCTCAGTTTCCTCATCTGTAAAATGAGAAGGAAATGGCACTCTAGTACCTTTGTTAAGGTATATTTTGTATTTATATTTACAAATATAAATTTATGTTTATCATTCCTTTATACTTATCTTTATATGTACATGAATTTTATATTTATAAATATATATTTTATGTTTATATTTATCATTCCACATTTTACATTTATATTTATCTTTATATTTATCATTCCCCATAGAGATGATGGAAAGTCAGGACTAGAATCTGGAACCAAATGCACAGCCCTATGCTGCAGGGGACACAGAGGTGAGTGAGTAAGCTAGGTGGCAGGTGCGGTGGCTAGGGTGCTGGAGTTGGACCTTACCAGTGTAACTCTGGGCCAGCCATTTCACCTCTCTTGGCCTCAGTTTCCTCATGTGTAAAACAAGAGCAGGGTTAGACTCCATGGCTTCTAGGGGCCTTCCAGTTTGGAATTTATGATTGTAAGCTGGCCCTTGCCCTTAGGGAACTCATCGTCTGAGGGGGGAGATAAGACACATCCACAAACCTTCACTATTCAAGGTGATAAAGAGCCATTAGAGTTGGTCTGGCCTCTTGACTGTTGACCTTGTGCTAGTTCCCCAGTTCTGCCCTGCCTGCATTCAGTCTCAGAGTCAGAACTCTTCACTTTTGTACCTAGGACAAGAGGCATGAAACACCTTCAATTAAGTTGGGGCAGGGGAGAGGGGCAGTGGTGTTGGGGTGGGAACAGACTGGGAGGGGCCCTCAGCTGGGGTGCAGAGTTGATTGGGGCGAGTCTAGATTGCCAACTGGGAGCTTCCTTTTATAAGTCATTCTTGCTAACTAAGTGCTAAACTCAGCTGTATCATCGTTGCAGAACCTTTCAAGTTTACAAAGTTTCCATAGAACTTGCACTCTACATTTCAACATCCCTTTATTTTTTTTCTTGAAAATTTTTATATTGCATTTTCCAATTGCATGTAAAAATAATTTTTAACATTTATTCTTTAAAAATTTGGAGCTCCAAATTCTCTCCCTTCCTCTTCTTCCCTCCTTGGGAAGGCAAGCAATTTGCTATAGATTATACAAATCAGCACATATTTAATTTTTAATGTATTTTATTTCCCCCAATTACATGTTAAAACAATTTTTAAACTTTTTTTAAGTTTTGAGTCCCAAATTCTATCCCTCTTTCTTCTCTCCTCTACCTGAGACAGTAAGCAATCATATCCAGGTTATACATGTGCAATCGTGTAAAACATTTCTGTATTAGTCATTTTGTACAAGAAGACTCAAATAAAAGAAAAAGAAAGAAAGAAAGAAAGAAAGAAAGAAAGAAAGAAAGAAAGAAAGAAAGTGAAAAATTGCATGTTTCAGTTTGTATTCAAACAATATCATGTTCTTTCTTTGGAGACAGATAGTATACTTCATCATTGGTCCCTTGGGATTTTCTTGGAATATTGTATTGCTGCAAATAGCTAAGTCATTCACATTTCTTCAGCAGAAAATATTGCTGTTACCGTGTACAATGTTCTCCTGGTTCTGCTCACTTCACTCTGCATCAGTTCATGTAAATCTTTCCAGGTTTTTCTAAAATCTTCCTGATTGTCATTTCTTATAGCATAATAATATTCCATCACAATCATATACCACAACTTGTTCAACCATTCTCCAATTGATGGGCATCCCTTCAATTTCCAAATCTTAGCCACTACAGAAAGAGCTGCTATAAATATTTTTGTACAGATAGGGTCCTCCCTCCCTTTTATGTCTTTTGGATATAAACCTAGCAGTGGTATTACTGGATCAAAGGGTATGCACAGTTTTACAACTTTTTGGGTATAGTTTCAAATTGCTTTCCAGAATGATTGGATCAGTTCACAACTCCACCAATAGTCCACTAGTGTCCCAGTTTTCCCACATCACCTCCAATATCCATCGTTTTCTTTTTTTGTCATATTAGCCAATCTCATAGGTATGAGGTGGTACCTCAGAATTGCTTTAATTTGCGTTTCTTGATCAATAATGATTTAGAGCACTTTTTTCATATAACTATAGATAGCTTTGATTTTGTCTTTGATTCTTTGTCTGAAAACTACCTGTTCATATCTTTTGACCATTTATCAATTGGGGAATGACTTCATATTTAAGACTATACATTTATAATGACTATATATTTAAGAAATGTGGCCTTTATCAGAGATACTTGTTGAAAAAGTTATTTTTTCTAGTTTTTTGCTTTCCTTATAATTTTGGTTGCATTGGCTTCATTTGTCTGCATATATTTATTAAGGGCTTACCTGTGCAAAACACTGTGGACCCAGACTCAAACAATGAAGCATCACCCTCAAATTGTAGCTGACCTTCTCCTGGGGACCTAGATACAGTAGATAAGCAGGAACTGTCAATCCAAAGGGAGACAAAGTAATTTCCAGAGGGAGATAGTGCCTTAGACACTTACCAGTTGTGTAACCATGAACCAACCATTTAACTTCTCTTGGCCTCAGTTTCCTCATGTGTAAAAAGAGAGGAGTTAGACTGGCTTCTAAGGTCTCTTCCAGTTTTAAGCTTCTGTTCTGTAGGACATGGCAGCTGAGCTGGGCTTTGAAGGAAGTGAGAAAGTAGGGATTCTATGAGGTGTAAGTGCACACTAGGCAGTCCATTTCAGAAATGTGTGTGCATGTTGAGGGCGGGATAGATGCAGAAAAGGGAGAAACATATGTGAAAAGGCCTGGAATGGTGAGCTATATATAGGAGAAAGCAAACAGGATTAGGACTGAGAGTGTGTGAAATGTGAAAAGGCATTAAGATGAATTAAGCCAAGGGAGGTAGGTGGGAGCCAGAAAAATATACCAGCTGTGCTTTTAGGCTCCTCTAGAGAGAGGCAGAATGACTTTGGGAGCTGGTGAACAACAGATGAAAGGGAATCTGGTCTTTCATTCATTCTTTCCCATTTTTTCAAGACCATTATAAATGCTGTCTCTTATAGGAAGCCTTGTCTGATCCTCTCCAGTCTAACCTAACACTTGGTTTGCACCTCCATAATGTAATTACTAAATCAAGATAGGATATCCCACAAGTCTTAGTCTTTAAGCTTTAACAGCTTAAAATCTGAAACACTTGAGGCTTAACAGCTTAAAGCTTTACAGTGCACTAAGACTTATGGGACAGTTTGCATCTCCAGCCCTAGGCTTTTTTCCAGAGCTCCAATTCCAAATCACCAACTGCCTACTGGACATTTCCAACTGAATATTATGTAGGCAAATTCAGTATCTCCATAATAGAACTCATTAGCTTTTTGCCCAAACCCATCATTTTTCTTAGCCTAACCATTTCTCTTGAGGTCCCCACCATACCTAGTCACCCAGATTCAGAACCCCTGATTTGTCCTTGACTCTTCCCCCTCTCATTCCCCTTATCCAGTCAATTGACAAATCTGGTTGATCCTACCTCCACAACATCTACTACCTCAAGTCAAGCCTTTATCAGTTCTCACTTGAACTACCCCAGTCATCTCTAAAAAGGTCTCTGTATCTCAAGTCTCTCTCCTGTTCAATGTATTCTTTCCACAGCTGCCAAAATGATTTTCCTAAACTGTGAGTATAATTGTGTCACTCTCCTGCTCAAAGAGCTCCATGGCTCCCTATTACCTCTGGGATGAAACACCAACTCTTCTCTTTGGCATTTACAACATTTCTATTTTCTGGGCTTAGAATACATCACTCTCTTGACAGACTCTGTGTTCTAGCCAAACTGGCTTAATTGCTATTCCTCTTACATACCATGTTATCTCCCATCTTTGTGCTTTTTAAACAGGCAGTCACTATTTAGAGAAACGAGTCTCTTACTCATGGAATTCCCACTTTCCTTCAAAGCTCACCTCAAGAGCCACCTCCTACATGAGGCCTTACCTGATTCCCTCTCCATTCCCAGCTGTAATGCCTTCTCCCCTCCTGAAATTTAACTTTCATAAAAAATTTAAAGACTAAGTCTTACCATCTAACCCAGGCTGGAAGTGAAGGGGCTACTTATGGGACCCTCCTCACTACTTATAAGCACAGAAGTCTTACCTGCTTCATTTCTCACTTGGTCTCATTCATCCCTCCTAGGGGAATGGGACTGTGACTAATCTCAGGTTTGAATCTCCCCCAGCACAGGTTGTGAATGTAGTCATTGATCAATCAATCAGTGAACTGACATTGATTAAGCACCTACTATGTGACAGGTACTATGCTAAGCCCTGAGGATACAAAGAAAGGCAAAAGTCAGGCTCTGCCCAATGGGAGAGAGGACATGCAAACAACTATGTACAAGCAAGACACGTACAGAACAGGGGACCATCTCCAGTCGTCCCGATCTATATCTGGCCACCGGACCCACATGGCTCCGGAGGAGAAAGTGAGGCTGGTGACTTTGCGTAGCCCTCCCTCACTTAAATCCAATTCACTTGTAAGTCATGGCATCAGCTTCCTGAGGTCATGGTCCTTTTCAAGGATGAAGGACAAACATCACAATCATCAGCAGCAGCAGTAGCAACAACAACATACAGAATAAATTGGGAGAAGTCTCAGAAAGAAGGCACGAAAATTGAGAAGGGTCAAAACAAGTCTTCTTGTAGAAAGTGGGTTGTTAGCTAAAACTTGAAAGGAATTGAAGGAAGCCAGGAGACAGAGATGAGGAGGGACAACAATTCAGGCATGGGGTCAGTCAAAGCTTGGAGTCAGAATATGAAGTGTCATGTGGGAGAAAACCAGTGCCACTGGACTGTAGAGTATGAGAGATGGGCATAAGGTGTATGAAGACTGGAAAGACTGGGGTGGGGAGCAGGGAGGAAAGTTATGAAGGGCTTTAAAAATCAAAGGGTCTTCTGTTTGATCCTGGAAGTAACAGGGAGCCACAGCAATTTATTGAATAAGAGAGTGATATGATCAGCCTTGAATTTTCAGATCAATTTGACAGCTGAGTGGAGGCTGGACTGGAGTGGGGAGAGATGAGGCAGGGAAACCAACCAGTATGTATGTAATAAATGAATATTAGGTGTCCACTCATTCAAGAAATACTTAGCTGATGCTTACTATGTACATGGTCCTGTGCTATAAGGCTTATAGAGGTGAGCTAAAACCATCTCTGCCATTTGGAAGTGCATGAGGCTGAAGGGATACAAACACAAATGACCACAATACAGCATCATAAGGTCCATAAAAGGAGGCTGTAGACAATCAGAAGAGGGACAGAACAGGGGCAGGGGTTGTGCATACGGGAAGACTTTGAGGAAATGGCTTTGGAGATGAGCCTTGAAGGATGGGGAGAATTTTAACAGGAGTGCCTTTTCTTTGTAGGAAGGGCACTTCAGGTAGAAGAAACAGTATGATTGACAGAAAGAGAAATGCTATTTACAATAACAATAAAATGGATCAATTATTTGTTATTGACTTACCAATATGCCTATAACCTAAATAACTACAAAACAGCTTTTGTGGAAATAAAGAAGTAAATCATTGGAAAGGTGTTCAAGCGTCATGATTAGGTAGAGCCAATATTGTAAGAGATGGCGTTTATTTCAGTACTTTAAGGATCTGTGTTTTCCCTTGAGAATATCCCTTCTGTCAACATAGATCAACACAGATCTGCTAGTATGTGGCTCTGACCCTCCCTGGTTCTTAGATTCCTCATCTGTAAAATGAGCTGAATGAACTAGACAACCAACCTCAGGACATCTTTCCAGCTCTGCATTTTATAATTCTAGGTCAATCTCTCCACGACTTGCTATAGCCTTGAGAGTTGCCATAGCCAAAATAATCATCTTTCTGGGACTCACTTGGTGATCAGTGTCTTTGAATTCAGCCAAGCTGGTCCTCACTCAGATAACTGATACACAGTTTGTCTCCTGTCACTCATTCAAAACCTTTTTAGCTTGGTGGGACTTTTCAGGGCTTGAGTTTTTCAGGCATTGCCTTCAATATTTCAGGGTCATTTCCACGCCACGACAAGGAAGATTTTGATGAAGATGAAAGTATTTTGCCCAAATGAGTTTATAGTTTAATACAATACCAATCAAAATTGGACTTTATTGAATTATATAAAATTATGAATTTTATCTGAATAAAGAACAGTAAAAGACTGCTTCTTACCCTCTCTAAGCCTCATTTTATTCATCTCTAATATGGAAACAATAATAGCACATATCCAACAGAGTCATTTTGAGGATCAAATCAGATGTTAGTGTAAGGGCAGGTGGCAATTAAGTCAATTACCCTGCCCCACTTAATGCAAGTGACATGATGCTACACCATAATATTCTCCTTCTGCCTCAAAGGGAAAAATGGGGATAATATTAGCACCTGCCTCCCTGGGCTGCTGTTAGGATAAGACATTTGCGATAATATTTATAAAGCACTTAGCATGTTGCCTGGCACATAGTAGGTACTTAATAAATGTTTATTTTCCTTCTTTTGTCAGGTAAGAGCAATTGATGAGAGATGTGAACAAGCTCTAGGCATCAATCAGGCTTTAGACCGTGTGGAAAGTTTTTGATCAATTTTGAAGTGTTTGAAAGCCATTGGATGAAGTAAAATGACACCACACAGGGTGTGTTTGGATTGATTGAGGGACTTGGTCATGTCCTGTGAACATGTCTAAAATCAATAAACTAATTTGGAGTCTGTACCCAAGTCTGATAGCTTAGGGTAGAAACTTCCAGCCAAGCCCCTGAAAAGGAGTGGGGATGGGGGGCTGTGAGGAGGAAAAGCTCCCAGTCCTTGGCTCTAGCCTTAGCCTCAGTTTTGATCTGACTCCTCCTTCACCCCTTCTGTGGTCAGAGCTTTGTGATCTTCAAAGAGTCCGGACGACTTTTGAACTTCCTATTTGGTGTCTTAGAAGTGCTTGCCTTGGGAGCCGAGGAAGCGAGGAAAGGCAGATTAAAGATTCTGCAGAAAGCAAAGCAAACAAGCTATACCATACCTAAGGGAAGCATCTTCAGGATTCCAGCAAAAGGACTTTAGAAGCTGTGAGTTACTCCCTTGACCATGTGTGGGCTCTCTAAACTGGAGTATACATTCTCCTGAAGTCTATGTATTTGTGGGAAAATGTGTCATAGACCTTTGGGAGAAATGTTTATTATCAATGGTTCTTAATATACCAAGTTAGGTGGTTGCTGTTCAGTCACTTTTCAGTTGTGTCTGACACTTTGTGACCCCATTTGGACTTTTCTTGGGAAAGATACTGGAGTGGTTTGTCATTTCCTTCTCCAACTCATTTTACAGATGGGAAAACTGAGGCAAACAGCATTAAGTAACTTGCCCAGGGTCACACAGCTAGTAAATGTCTAAGGTTGGATTTCAACTCAGGAAGATAAGTCTTCCTGACTCCAAATTTGGTGCTATATCCGCTCACTGTGCCACCTAGCTGTCCCCAACTTAGTAAATACAATTTTCTGAAAGCTAATTAATTCTGGCTGACTAATGCATGTCAATTGATAACCAATGGGGGAAACATACCAGAGGAGGCTTGTGACCTATCATGATAGAAAGATAATTCCCAGCCACTCAGGGCTATACCTAGAACCCATATGGGTAGATGTAATGGCCTCCCTCAGGGGACCTAGCCAGAAAGTTGGAGTGAGGTTTGGGAGAGTGGCTCCAGAACAAATACTCTTTATGTAAAGTGTTTTACAAACCCTAAAATGCAAACAATCTTTTCTGTTTTTTTGCTTTTGTTGTCTCTAGTTCAAAGTGGTTCACTAGATTTGGGCTTAGTTTGGGACTAGGAATTCCTTTCCCCTTGGACTGGGCTCAGGGCTTACTAGTGAATACCCTTCATCTCTCAGTCTGACTCAGGACTTCAGTGGGTCCCTATCACCATCACTCAGGTGGGCCAAGATCTCAGCATAGCAATCACACCTCCGTGACCTGGGGGCAGAGATACTGTCACCCAGAATAGCCCAGCCTGGTGGGGCAGACAGCAGGGCAAAGTGAAGAGGGAGATGGTCTTGAAACCAGCACATCTTGATTCAAATCTCACCTCCAAAACTTACTACCTCAAGTCGCTAAAGTTCTCTGAATCTCAGTTTACTCATTTGTAAAGTGAATCTAAAAGTTCCTACATTTCTTGCCTCCAAGGATTATGGTAAGGAAGGTAAGAGCTTTGTAAATCTTAAAGCATTGTACTGATGGGAATCATTACTGAGAGGCTGTGGCTGAAGGGGAAAACATCTGAGTTTGGGGTAGCAAGGTGGTGCAGTGGATAGAGCACTGGCTCTGGGGTCAGGAGGATCCAAGTTCAAATCCAGCCTCAGACATTTACTAGCTGTGTGATCCTGGGCAAGTCACTTAACCCCAATTGCCTCCAAAAAAAAAGAATCTGAATTCAAGTCCTGATTTTGTCATTTACCAGATTGTGATCCTGGACAAGTCATTTTACCTGCTATATACCATCATAGATTTAGGGCTAAAACAGACCTAAGAAGTCATCTAGTCTAACTCCCTCATCTTATAGATGAGGAAATGCAGGCCAAGCAACAATTAGTGATTTGTCTAGGATGTCGCAGTTAGTAGGTAGAAGAAGTGACAGTTGAACTCATGACCTCTGGTTCCAGATTCCCGGCTCTTCCTTCCATCTCCACCACACTGCCTCTTAGCTTCTTCCTTTGTAAGACAGAGTACTAATTGCTGTATTCCCAACCCACATAGTGGGTCACATAGAAAATGTTTTGTAAAGCTTAAAGTCAATTAGAGATGGGGACTGTCATCAGACTGTCATCAGGCTTTAGAGACTGTTTAGTTATTTGACAAGTGGGTAGACCCAGGGAGGGAAAGGGAGGCCTTCAAAGTCGCAGAGAGAGAGTTAGTGGCAAAGCAGGGATCTGGTAAGGGCCCAAGGTCTTTGCTGCCACCTGGGATGCTTTCTTTGCCACCAGTACCAGACTTCCCAGGTAACTCCTGCCCCTTGACTGCTTTCTGCTAATCTGCTCTCTAACAGCCAGTGGTTATTATTTGTGCTTCGTTCTTGAAGAGGACCATGACGTCAGGGAGGCGATGCCAGGACGGGCAGGTGAATCAGGTTTAAGTGAGGCAGAGCTGTGCAAAGTTGCCAGACTCACTTTCTTCTCCAGAGCCATGTGGGTCCAGTGGCTAGATATAGATCAGGACAACTGGAGATGGCCCGCTAGGACATGTATTGATGACTCTACAACATTATTCATTCATTTGTTCATTCGGTCCACAGATATTTCTTGAGCATTTATTATGGGCAATGCATTGTACCAGATATTGTAGGAGGATGTAAAGATGATGATGATATGGTCCTGTGGCAGGTAAGCGGCCCAGTGGAAAGAACTCTGTCTATGGAGTCGGGAAAACCTAAGATCAAATGTGGCCTCAGAAATTTACTAGCTATGTGATCATGGGGACGTCATCTAACCGTTTTCTGCCTCAGTATCCTCAACAGTGATATGGGGATAATAATAGTACCTACCTCCCAGAGCTGTGACCATCCAATGAGATATTTTTTAACGTCCTTAATGCAGTGTCTGGCACATAGTTGTTGTTGCTTGTCCTTGCCAGCTAGCCACATCTTCTGAGATGTGTCTACAGCAGTGCGGTTGGGCTGGTCTGAGCCATCCCCACTTCCCTCATACACACCCTGTCATAAAATCATCAACTCACAGATCTAGGGTTGGGAGAGACCCTGAAAGTCATTGAATCAGTGGTATCAAACTCAAATAGGATCCATACCCAGTGGCATATTGACTTAGAAAACCACAAATAAACATTGTCTATGTTTTATTGTATTTTAATTCTTTTAAACATTTCCTCATTGTATTTTGATCTGGTTTGTCTCCACACTGCATGGGGCCCAAGGGCCACAAGTTTATTACCTTTGGTTTAATCTAAGCTTTCCATTCCTACCACTTCTGATCCCCTTTGGGACTACTGAGACAGCCAAGCTGGATCACTGAGCTTTCTGCAGCCCCTCCTTGTCCCATGCGTTATATCTACGAATGAAGGTAGTGCTAGGTGGTGGGTGGGGAAGCTTTCTGCTTCCACAGTTCTGTTAATGGCCACACCCTAAGCTCCAGGTTAATTTGTAAACTCTGGTCCATCCCTGGGGACATTTCTCTCTGGCCGTTCCTCATTCCTTTGAACTTATCTCAAGCTAGTACAGTTTGAGGATGGCTCATGGTGCTGGTTCCTTCCAAGGATTTCTGGATCTTTTCCTTGCCTGGATGATGCAACCTAGCCCAGTCCAGGCCAGCCCATCTGTCCATTCTCTTGGCTCTGGACACTAACAGACCTTGGGACCAGGGCAGCAGAATTTCCTCCTTCTTCCTCCTCTTCCAAATAATAGACATAGTGTGGCATAGTAGAAAGATCCCTGGTTTTTAAGTCAGAGGACCCAATGCTCTCACAACTATTGTTATTTTACCTTTCTGGGCCTCAGTTTCTTCATCTGTAAAATCAAAGTATTTAGCTTAATTGCCTCTATGGTCCCTTCCAGCTCCAAATCTATGATCTTATGCAGGGCATCCCAAAAGTCTCAGTGCCATTTTAAGCTTGAATAACTTATTCTAACTGTGCTGGTTAGTAAGCCCTGTCACATGCCACCATCCTAGTCCCCTACTCTGCAGTGGGGCAGAGTGCTATAGTGTGGATAGAGTGTATGGGTAGAAGTTTATGTAATGTTAGCTGAAGGACATTGGGAAGTCTCCTCTCCCCTCCAACAAAAATATCTCTTCCAGCATGGTAAATATCGCAATTAATGATTCATTATTAGACTAAGAGGGCTGGGAAGACTCTTATCCCACACTCACATTTTATAGAGGAGCAAACTGAAGTCTCGAGAGTGGGGCATGTCTTGCCTAAGGTGACAGAGCCTTTTAGAGGCAGACCCAGTTCTTCCCACTCCAGGACTCTGTCCACCAGCCCAATCTGCCTAATTATTATTCTGTGGATCATGGATTTAGAGCTGGAAGGAACCTTGGAAGGTATCTAGTTGAAGCCTCGTATTTTGTAGATGAAGAAAGGGAGGCCGGAGAAGCTAAGTGACTAGCTCCAGCTTTCAGAAACACACCCGAGTTGGGACTCAAACTCACTCCAATTCTAGTGCCCTTTCTACTGTACCACACTGAGATCCAATCTTGATGGCATTTTAAAGTTTAGAAAACCTTTTCCTTACAACAGCCCTCCAGTTCTGGAACCACAAATTGTGATCAAATCAGCTCTGCTATTATTGCTTATGTTAATCTATTGCCCTATGACCCCCCCCCTTTCCCCTTTTGTAACTTTCCAGACTAAAGTGCCACTCCTTGGCCACCACTACATTTGTATGTAATCTAGCCCATTAGAAAGTAAGTTTCCTGAGAGCAAGGGTCTTCCTTAACTTTTGCATTTGTGTCTCCATCACTTTACACAGAACTTGGCACCTGGAGAGAGAAAAGAGGAGCACCAAGAGAGCAATCTAGAGGGGAATAGTGCTCATACTTGCCCCAGGACTAAAGGAAATGAAACTGAGATGGGGCCAGTTCTGTCCTCCTAGAGGGTGCTCAGGGCAAGGAGACAGGCCAGCAAACATTTTATCCTCCAATAGAGGAGGCTGAGGCAACCTGGCAGCCCAACCTTGAAGGTATACCCACCATTGAAAAGGGAGGATTCAGAAAGTGAGTGATGAGAGAATATAACAAAGGGGGCCAAAACTCCAAAGATTCCAAGAGAGAACCTTTAATAAAATCCCAGAGCAGAAACAGCTAAATTAACAAAGAAGATCCTAAAGTCAGAAAGAAGAATGAGTAGTAAATCCTCAAAGGTGACATAAACTGTCTGAATAAATAATTAAAAAACAAAGGAAAGTAAGGCAATCCTTAATGAAATGCAGAATACTATGGACTCCCAAGGAGCATGGAACATTCCAGAATGGTTCAAAAGAGAAATGAAATCCACAAAAGAAGAATTTAGAAATATAGGTCAAATTTAGAGCTCTCAATGAAGAATTTTAAAACTCAATTAGCAGATTAGAAAAAAAAATGAATCTATAATGGAGAATTTCTTTAAAGAAGTGAGAGACAAATATGTTTGGAATATAACAATATTGAAGAGGAGGGAAATTTTGTAGAAGAGTATCAAAAGGCAAAAGGTTAAAGGTAAAAAGTTTAAAGAAGAAATGAGCTTTATACAGGGCAAAATGGTTGACTTTGAAAACAGGATGTGCAGAGATAACTAAAGGATCAAAGGTCTCCCAGAAGAAAGCAAATTAAAAGAATTTGAGCATAATAATGCAGGAAATGCTACAAGAAGACTGTCCAGAACTTCTGCATACAGAAAACAAAGCACCATGGGAGAGACTCCACCGACTATCTACAGAAAAAAATTAAATACCAAGATATAATGGTTAAATTAAATGATTTCAATGACTAATAACAAATCCTGCAAGCAACTAGGACAAGTTTCAAAGATAAAGGTGGGAACTCTGAGTAACAGAATATAATCCCACAGTCATGAGAAAAGGCTGTAGGAGATGAAATAGTATGCTCTGAAAAGTGATGGAAATCTAATGTAGCCCATAATGACATACTGCAAACTTGAAGTCAACTAACAATGAAGAAAGACGGACATTCAAGAACAGAAAGATATTTGAGGCATTCCTGCATAAATAAAATGCTATAAGCAGAATATTGACTTGCAAACATTTCGAATAACAGAGCAACAAGAACACAAGGAGAGTAAAAAAGTATGATTGCTAAGGGAAGGTAGCCTGTTTAAATGTTATTTTAAAAAGAAAGAAAGAAGATCGATGCAGAGATGACAGTTGGACTTATTGGGAAGAAGAACAATCGGGGCAGGGCAGGGGGGATAGAATTGAACCAACTGAGCCATGGAATTTGAGATATGGTAATTTCTTCCATACAGCACTGCTTTAATACTTCTAAGAGTGAGACACAGCAGGAAAAAGGGATGATGGAGAACTACCTATTAAAGTAAGAACCTGGGCAATTTTTTTTTTAGTAGAAGCTAAATTCCAGTTTTTCAGAAGTTTTAATTCCATGAAGAACACAGAAAGGTTAAAGAAGGAATGAATAAGAATAGTAAGATTTCAGAATAGACTAGAAGGAAAGAGAGCTGATGAAGAGAACAAAGCAAAGAAAAACTTCCTAGAAAAAGGATGTAATAAAGAACTAAAAGTTGGAGATAAGTAAAGGGTAGATTTTGAAATAACCACTTAATAGAGAGAATAAAGAGAAACAAAGGGACAAAAGAAGAGAAGAAATAGATAACTAAATAATTTTAAAAAGAAATCAACAACTTAAATAAGACCCTGAAAATAATGAAGGGGAAGACAAATGAGATGAAGGTGGGGGAGAAAAGAACCAATGGGAATAGAGTTGCATAAAAGTTGTTTAGGCAAAAATAATAAAAGGAAAATTATTGACAGATGAAGAAAGGAATTTGTAAAAATTTCTTAAAAATACTAAAGAAAATTGTAGGAAAACCCAAACCTAACTCTCATAACTTGTAAAGGTGAATGGATTAAACAATTTAACAAAATAAAAGCATGGTAGAGAGGATAAGAAAACAAAACGCCACAATTTGTCACTTAGAAGAAATACATTTAAAAAGCAGCAACACATAGATTCAAAATGAAAGAACGGAGTGAAATGTATCTTGTATCAGCAGAATAAAAAAAAGCAGTTGTAAAAAAATTTACAACATCAATAGAGATAAAGGAGTTATAGGCAGCAAACTGATAACATTTTTTTTTTACTTTTCCTCATACACAGAACTCAATTTTAAATTTTTCTCCAATTACATGTTAAAGCAATTTTTAAACTTTTTTTAGTTTTTAGTTCTAAATTCTATCCTTTCCTTCCTCCCTTGCTCCCTTCCTTCCCTCCCTCAGATCGTAAGGATCAGATCTAGGTTATATGTATGCAATCATGTAAAAGATTTCATATTAGTCATTTTGTACAGGAAGACTCAAATAAAAGAAAAAGAAAGCAAGTGAAAAATAGCATGCTTCAGTCTGTATTCAAACAATATTAGTTCTTTCTCTGGAGGATATGCTTTATCATTAGTCCTTTGGGATTATCTTGGATCATTGTATTGCTAAGAATAACTAAGTCATTCAGAGTTCATAGAATACTATTGCTGTTACTGGATACAATGTTCTTCTGGTTCTATTCATGTCACTTTGCAAAACTGATATCGACATTAAAAATATGTTCACCAAATAACAACTAAATCAAAAAATGAAAAGTTGAATTGAGAAAAGACAAATAGCAACACTTAGTAGGAGGTGCCAACATTCTTTTCTCTGGATTGGACTAGTCTAACAGAAATATAAAATGAAAAACATGAAACTAAACAAACTATTGGAAAATTTAGACCCAGAAGATTTTTGGCATTTTCTGAATAGAAACCTTAAGGACTATGTGCATTTCTTTTTAGCATCACATGACATATTTACAAAAAACCCAGAATATATACTATGGCACAGAGAAATTAGTATTTCTGCTTTTTGCATTTATTTATAAATACATCTTTTACAGACCACAGGATAGGAAATGGATCTGTGATTTCATTGGGAATAGCAAATTCTATGATGACTAAGTTCCTTCTATCAACACAGGTTGATACTATCTCTGTAACTGATACTCTTAGAAAGTTGTCTAGGGCACTGAGAGCTTAAGTAACTTGTTTAGGTTCACACAACTACAATGTATTAAAGGCAGGACTTGAACCCAAGTCTTCCCAACTCTAAAGCCAGCTTTCTATCCACTATACTGTGTGCCTTTCATATTTCCTTACTGATCATAATTCAAGAAAAATTGTATTCAATATAGAGAACAAAAGCAAATGCCACAGACATAAATGAAGTCTTAATAGTGACATCCTAAGCAACTAATGGGTCAAAGAACAAATCATAGGGACAATAATTATGTGAAAGACAATGATCATGATGTGACAGTATATCAAAATTTGTGATATGCATCCCAAAGCTGTCTTCAAAGAAAAATTATATCATTAAAAATACATGAACAAAAATAGAAGAGATAGGATTAATGAATCGAGTGAGCAGTTTTCAAGTTAGAAAACCAAGAAACAGAAAACCGAAATAATCACAAAAGAATCTTGAAAATTAAAGGAGAAATAGGTTGGAAACCAAAAAATTTGTAGACCTGAATGACAAAACTAGTATTATCTTCAAAAATACTAATGAAGTCATAAACTTTTAGTCAAAAGAGGGAAGAAAATTAAATTGGCATAATAAAAAATTAACAAGGAGATAAAATATAAAGTACTTGGCAAACTTTAGAGAGCTATGGAAATATGCTATGATAATGCCAGTTGTTACCATTATTCAACTTTCCTTCCCACATAGGAATGATGATCTGTAATCACAGATTATGTGCCTCAGATTTGGAAAAGGTCCAACCTATACCTGAAAAAGTCTCTCTTCTACACTATCTCTGCTGTGTGATCATTTCAGAATCAATTGGATTTGGAGTCTGAGAATGTGGATTTGAATGCAAGATAGGGTAAATTATTTAACTTTTCTGGGCCTCAGTTTCCTCATCTATAAAATGAAGAAATTGGATTAAGATTCTTTCCAATTCAAAAACTTGCAAACCAGTAAGCTTGCTGTTGATTTCTGGAAAATTCTAGAAAGGATTATTTAACAGTGGTTTTTAGGCAGTTAGAAATTAAAGTAGTAGCCAGAACAGGTTCACTAAGAAGCCATATTGAGATCATCTCTTTCTGTTGCTAACAGGATTACTAGCTTGATGAATCACAGAAATGTCATTGGTATAGCACAGTGCCTTACATGTAGCCTGTGCTTAAATGCTTGATGTAATTCAATTTAACAAACATTTATTTTTAAATTACTTTTTTCTCCCAATTACTTCTATTTTCTTTCCCTTCCACCTCCTCCCCACCCTGAAATTGAGGAAAAAAAGAACATCCTTATAACAAATATGTCTAATCAAACAAAACAAATTCCCATTGGCCCTGTGCAAAAATGTACCTCTTGTTCTGTATCTCGAGTCCATCAACTCTCCATCAGCAGACGGGGACCGTGCTTTGACATTGGTCCTCTGGAATTGTGTTTTGTCATTGTTGTCCATTTTTTTCCTCCTGGTTCTGTTCTCTTCACACTGCATCAGTTCATACAAGTCTTCCTAGGTTTCTCTGAAACCATCATTTTCATAATTTCTTGTAGCACACCCATATTCCATCACATTTCTACACCATCACTTGTTTATCCACTCCCCAGTTGATGGGCACCCCTTGGTTCCCAGTTCTTTGCCACCACATAAAGAATTGCTCTAAATGTTTGTACGTGTGGGTCTTCTTCCTCTTTCTTTGATCTCTCTGGGTCGACAGATATTTGTCGAGTGCCAACTATGTGCCAGGTACCAGGCTAGGCATTGGGAGATGTGGAAACAAAGCCAGAATGGTCTCTGAACTGGAGGATCTTGTTTTCTACTGATGAATTCAGCCAAAGTTCTATTGCCAAATTGCTAACATTCTTTTAGCCAAATGTCCTGTGATGTCCCTAGGGCCAAGGTAGGAAAACACTGCTTTACCCTGCCTTTCTCTCAAGGGTATTGTGAAGATCTGGTGAAGACTAGGATGGATGGCAAAGCACTATGGAAAGGCCTCTGTCCCCTGCAAACACCAGGAGAAATGCCAGGTAGTGTTATTCTCTTCTGTTCCTTTAAGACTGAAAGGCTCTGTGCTGAGTGTTATTGCCTCTCCTGGTCAAAGGGTAGTGTTAAGGGGAGCACCTTATCTGCCCCTCTAGGAAGCTGTCTCCCTATGGCCCTCGATGGACTGGGGAGAAGGACGGGGGGGAGGAGAACAGGAATGGAATGAGGGCACTAAATCAGCCCTCTCATTCACTTTCTTCCCAGGGACAACTGTGGGTGAAAGGAGAAAAGTCTGTTTGAATTTTAGGTTGGGCTTACACTGGAGAGGGGATGGAGCACCTGAGGTTGGGATCCCTGGTGCCAAGTTTGCTGACCAGTCAGAACTGCCTGGACTCAGTAAAGAGGAGGAAGAGGAAACAGGAGTCAATGTCGTACCATGAACAAGTCTTGAAGACCTGGGTTCTAATTCCGGCTGTTGCATAGGTTGGGTTTCCTCATCTGTAAAATGAGTAGGGGATTTCCAGCCACATGGCTCTGGGGTCTGCTGCTGGAAGAGGGCCTGTGCACTCAAGTATTAGATCCTTTGGAGCAGAACAGCAGGGCTGATGTGGCCAGCTCTTCCAGGGCCCTAGTCCAGCTCCTCCTTATTGCTAAGTCTGGTGCACATGGCTGAGTCAGAAAATCATGATTCCATACCCAGTCCTGCTACTAATTCATAGTGTGACATGAGACAAGTGCCTGCCTCAAAGTGGGCCTCAGTTTACCTCTCTATACAATGAACGGGGTATTCTCTAAACTCTGACATTCAGTGGTTCTAAGATTCTATTTGTTTGTATCTATCAAATATGCCACACATTCATCAAGGGTAGGGACCATGGTCAGATGTCATCAGGAGAACTTTGTTCAGTTCCGGGCACCTCATTTTTGGAAGAGAAAAGGTCATGTACAGAAAAGGGCACAAGGATGGGGACAAGGCCATGAATTATGTCAAATGGGGCTCAGTTTAAGGAAGTGGGGATGTTCGGCCAGAAGAAAAGAAGACTTAAGAGGGTTGGAATAGCTGCCTCCAAGTACTGAAAGGATTAGCATCACATTGAAGAGGGATTAGCCCTGTTTGCTTGGTTCCAGAGGGTAGAACTGGGTGCAGGGAGTGGATGGTGCAGAGAAGAAGATGTGATCTTCGACTGAAGGAAGATGTTCCTAACAACTGCAATAATTCCAGAGTGGAATGTGCTGCTTCATGAAGAAGTGAGTTCTTAATCTTTGGGAGTATTCCAGATTCAGGGTGAACATACAATAGGAATGTTGTAGTTGCAATTTCTGGTGAACTATGGAAATGACCACTGAGGTCTCTTCCCTACCTGAGATTCCCAAGAATTTTGTTGAGCTTTGGCATGGAATGGGTAGAAGCAAGGGAGGTGGGGGGGGGGCTAATAGCGATGTTTTAGGGTTTGGGGAAAAGCCTGTGCATCCAGCAGTAAGCTTGGCATCTGGCTAAAAGATGGAAGGAAAACAAGGGTCATTAATTAACCATCCTAGCTGGTCAGGATGGCTAAAATTCCACTATTAGAATTTTATTCCCTTAAGTAATGCACGGTTCTTGTTCCCCCCACCTCCAGGTTCTCCTCTACAAGGCCATTGCCCCTGGCAGGAGCCCTGATCTCCATGCATTCATCTGACCCTGCCATGAAGGGCTTGTGTCAGTCTCAGACCTGCAGATTGGGGGGTCTGGGGGAGTGTGGTCCTGATTTCACCTCTCTGCCTGGGGAGTAGGGAAACTCTCTTCCTTAGTGGTCAGTCCCCAATTAATGAGTGGCCAGCCTGAAACTGGGCCTGGTGAAAGTGAGAGAGGCCAGAAGTTGGGAGGGCAGGGCAAGTAGGAGGCCTTCTGCAGGAGTGATTCAGGGGGTAAGAGGCAAGTCTGGTTGTTAATTGACTTTGAGATAGGCAGACAGATAAGGACTTTTATCCCTACCATGACTCCCCAGCACCGCAGGAGCATTCACAGAAGGGCACACACCCAGGCCTACACCTGGACCTGGGCGTTGTGCGTACACAGCGCAAACAACAGGGTTCTCCAGGCAGGCACAGGCAGACACTCCATGTCAGAGATTGTGCGTATGTGGCAGGAGGGAGGCTGGGGGTGAGGGGTCCTGCTTGCTAGTTTTGATGGGCAGTGGGACAGATAGCAACTGAAGTGGAAGGCAGGGCCCTAGAGAGAGGAGAAGAAGGAACACAGAAGAAGCTGGTGTTCAGGATGAAGGTCTAGGTCTGCCTTATTTATCTTTCCTTAGGCGAGGATAATAGAAAGCTGGATCCAGGGGTATTCAGTACAACTCAAACATTTGTTAAGCGCCCAATTAGTGCAAGAGGGTAGTGGAGAGACAGCCAGCACCCAGGAGCCCTGAAGATCTGGGTTCAAGTTCTGCCTCTAATACAACCTCTCAGTGCCTCCAGGCAAATATCTGGGTGGCATAGTTCACAGAGTGGCAAACTTGGGGTCAGAAAGACCTGAGTTCAGATTCTACCTCAGACATTTACTGGATAACCCTTGGCAAATCACTTAATTTCCTTCTGTCTCAGTTTTCTCTTCCATAAAGTGGGTCTAACAATAACACATACCTCATAGGGTTGTTGTGAGGGTCAAATGAGACCACACAAGAAGCATACAAGTGTAAACTATTGTTATTTTGATGAGTTGGCGATCTGAAGGGGTGGAGGGAGTTGTGATGCCTGGAATTCTCCACACTGAAGTCATAAAAAGTGGACTCAAAAATGTTGGCAAAGCATGTTTAGATATGAAGCAGTCCCTGCCCTGAAGGAGGTGACAGCCTCATAAGGAGATGAGACAAGGGCATTAAAGAACCATAATAGAAAGCAAATCATGATGACAGCTGCTGCCTTTCTTCACAACCATGCTGGAAGGTGGAATTCAGACGTTATCTTCTCCATTTAACAGCCAAGGACACTGAGGCACACAGAGATGGGAAGTGATTTGTCCAGGCTTATACATGGAGTGGCAGAGTTTATGGGATTTGAATGTAGATGCCAGAAGTTAGACAAGAAAGGATAAGGGGTCCAAAGAAAATCAGAGGGCCATATATCAATAGCTGGAAGGCATCTCATTTTCTCATTTTACAGCTGAAGAAACTGAGATCTGGCCCTGGAGATATGAAGTGATTTGCCTAAAATATGTAGATAAGTAATGGGATGGGATTACTGATTACTGATGGGATTCGATCTCAGGTCCTCCTCACTCCAGTGCTAGTGGTCTTTGCTCATTTTCAGCTGGAAGGATTCAAGACGTCTTTATAGGGAGAGCAGCCTCTGAGCTGGGACTTGGAGAAAGGGCAGAATCTCAGTAGGTAGATAAGGTGGGGGTGCATCACAAGTATAGAAGGCATTATTTATGAATGCAGGAAGCTGGAGTGGGTAGGACCAGATTTTTGCTGTTTTTCAGTCATGTCTGACTCTTCGTGACCCTCTTTGGGGTTTTCTTGGCAGAGATAATAGAGTGGTTTGCCATTTCCTTCTATAACCCATTTTACAGCTGAGGAAACTAAGGCAAACAGGGTTAAGGGACTTGGCCAGGGTCACATGGCTAATAAGTATCTAAGGCCAGATTTGAACTCAGGAAGATGAAATCTTTTTGACTCCAGGCCTGACGCTCTATGCACTGCAACACCTAGTGGCCCTAGCACCAGTTTAAGAAAGGGTTAATTATGATCCATGAGCAATTTGGAACTATGCCCAAAAGGCTATAAATCTGTGCATACCCTTTGACCTAGCAATAGCACTTCTAGGTCTGTATGCCAAAGAAATCATAAAAAGGGAAAAGGACCCAGATAGAAAAACATATTTATAGCAGCTCTTTTTGTGGTGGCCAAGAATTAGAAATTGAGGGGATGTCCAGTTGGAAAATGGCTGAACAAGTTGTGGTATATGAACGTAATGGAATACTGTTGTGCTGTAAGAAATGATGAGCAGGCAGATTTCAGGAAAACCTGGAAAGACTAACATGAACTGATGCTGAGTGAAGTGAGCAGAACCAGGAAAACATTGTACACAGTAACAGCAGAATTGTGCAATGATCAGCTATGATGGACTTAGCTCTTCTCAGCAATGCAATGATCCAAGACAATTCCAAAAGACTCATGATGGAAAATGCTATCCACATCCAAAGAAAGAATTTTGGAGTCTGAATGCAGATTGAAGCAGACTATTTTCACTTTTTTGTGGTTTTTTCCCCTTTTGCTCTGATTCTGCTTTCCCAACATGACTAATGTGGAAATGTGTTTCACATGATTGTGCATGTATAACCTATATCAGATTGCTTGCTGTCTCAGGGAGGGGGCAGGGAGGGAGAAAAATTTGGAACTCAAAATCTTACAAAAAATGAATGTTGAAAACTCTTTTTACCTGTAATTGGGAAAAAATAAAATACTGTTAAGTACAAAAAAGAAAAGAAAGGGTTAATCATACAGGGTGACCAGAGAGTGGTATGAAAGCTTTTGAGTAGGGACATGAAGTAGTCAGATCTCTGTCCTAGGAAGATTGTTTTGGTAACTGTGGGGAGGATGGACTGGAGAAGGCAAGAAAATGGGGCCACAGAGAATGCTTAGGAAGTTATTGTAATAGCCCAGGGGAGAAAGGATGGCAGGGCTAGGGCAGGGAGCAAATGCAAAGAGATCTTATGAAGGTAGGGGTATATGGTCAGGACTTACCAACAATTAACAATTACCCTCCCCAATCCCTTTCTTCACAACAATACTTCAAGATACAAGGTGCAAGTATTATTGTTATTCATTTTAAACAGAAAGTTGGTCTGTTCTGCCAAGGGGGGTTGGGAGAGCTGGAATTAGTGTGTTTACTTCCTTCACAAATGTTAGAATAGTTTTTTCTTCTCTTGCCAGGCTTGAGGGGGTATGAACCCCCTTTTCTTCTTCATCTCAAATCTTTGGCAGGATAACTCTGCCCCCAGGCTTGGCAACAGCCCCGACAGATTTAGGGGGCAGTCATTTTTGATACAAGTCAAAGCCTTATTGCCCCAAGCCTGTGGTTTGAGAGAATTTGGGAGTAAGAACAGTAAGGGATCAAGTGGTCAGTTTCAGGTCACCCCTAAAACTGCCAGGAAAAGAGAGACAGAGAAAGACGGTGATAGAGGAAGAAGAACAGTAAAGTGAAGGGAAGGAGAAAGAGAATATAGTGGATTAAGCACTTACTACAGCTCATTTGGTTCTCATAACAACTCTGGGAGGTAGATACTATTATTATCCCTGTTATTGTTGTTGTTTGCTTTTTTACAGTTGGGGAAACTGAGGCAGATGGCAGTTAAATGACTTCTCCAAGGTCACACAGCAAGTAAGTGTCTGAGATGAGATTTGAACTCAGGTCTTCTTGACTCTAGGCCCAGTGCTCTAACCACTGCTCCATCTCGATTCCCCACGATCACCCAGAACCATGTCAGAGTCAGGATTCGAACCCAAAAATTTTGTTTTGACTCCAAATCCAGTGCTCTTTCCATTCTAACACTTTGCTGGGGGTTGGGGACAGTGTGAGTTTTAGGAAAACTTTCTGTTAAAAATCAGTGATGATTCTTTGCAAGGCCTTCCACAAATCGGCTCTCCCATGCTCCACCGGGCTCTTTGCCCTAGCTGGAATGCCCTCCCTGTTTCCTCGCACACAGCCGATCGATTGCCCCCAGCTCCCCAGCTGGTCAGGACCCAGGCCCCAGCTCATCCATGAAGTCTTCCTTCCCTGACTCTTCCAGCCTGAACTGTCTTCTTCCCTTCCTGACCTCTCATAATATTCTCAGCCAGACCTGTGCAAGTCAACACTTGATTCTCTCCCAACTGGGATTATTCTCTCATTAACAAATCATGGAACTTTCTAGCCTAGAGGGGCTCTAGAGATCATCAGGTCCATTTCCACCACCCCCTTCCATTTTACAGATGGGGAAACCAAGGCCCAAAGAGCTAAGATAACTTGCCCAAGGCCACAGAGGAGGTTAGGAGGAGAGCTGAGATTAGAAGGGAGGTCTTCTGATTCTTTATCCAATTCCATGGGCATGAGTCACACGAAGTCTCACCAGACTGTGAAGTCTCTGAGGATGGAGATCTGCCTACTCCCTTCTGAGTCCTCCTGGGTGCCCTACACAGGGTTGGAGAGAATATCGATGAATACTGGTTAATTGACTAGGAATGAGACTCCTTGGTTGACTGGCCTGAGGCCTGGACAGACCTCAGGAGTATGGGCCTGCAAAGTACCTGGTGAGGGCCTGGCCCATTGCACAAGCCCGGTACCCTGAGGCTGCCTGAATGCTGTCTGGCAGGTCCCAATCGCTCAGCACTTCCCAGTCAGGGTGGGAGGGATACAGCCAGGGGGGGATTAATTAGGCCTCGTGCCTGTCTCTCCGCCTGGCTGCCTGTTCCTGGGGTGGCTGGGGGAGACCTTCTGGGCCTCATTATGGAGGCAGATTCCCCATCCTGGCTCTGCTCCCTGGAAGGAGAGATGATCAGCCTTTGATTGTAGCCTCTAGTCTGCTGGGCTGGGCTCCCTGGTTTGTGGAGTTTTACAGCCAGCCAGAGAAATTTAACTCTCCACGCCTGTGGAGTGTAGAAGGCACTGAGCTGGGACCAAGAAGGGGCACCCGGTGGAATCGGGGCGGAGACACTGGAGAGTGTGTGATGTGGGGCAGACCTCTCTGAGCTTCAGCTTCCTGTAAAGTTGGAGGCAATCTTCGAGCCTCCTCTGTCTCAAGACTGCTGTGAGGAAAACACTTGGCCAGCCAATCAATCAACACGCATTTATTAAGCACCTACAATGTGCCAGGCATTGGGCTAAGCCCTGGGACACAAAGAAAGGCAAAAACATGGTCCCTGACCTCAAGGAGCTTACTATCCAGTTGGGGAGATAGCTTGTCAATGACTAGGTCTGTGTAACATGAAAGGAAAATGGAAGGTACAACCTTACCCTGTTCGTGAAATGGGAATTATTCCATTTGTTTATTCATGTACCTGGGAGTTCTATTAAGAAGAGGAAGAGAAAATGGGCAAGATTGTCTTCAGCTGATGGAGGGTGAGGAGGGCAGGTGGCTGTCTAAGCAGGAGGAAAGGGGGTGGCTGTCTGCTTCTCTGCCTGCCTGCATGTTGCAGCAGGAGGGGGACACATGGTACAACTCCCTCATCTGGTCAAGAGCTCCTACTCTCACAGGGTGGGTCCCGTAGGGCTCCCAATGCTACCAAGGAGAGGACAAATCTTCGTGGAGCAGTTCATTGTCTTTTGGTCATTTTAGTTGTGACTGACTCTGTGATCCCATTTGAGGTCTTCTTGGGGCCAAGAAAATCCTACATGGGGTCATGAAGAATCGGACATGACTGAAAAATGACTAACCGACAGTGGGCAAAGATACCGGAGTGGTTTGCTATTTCCTTCTCCAGCTTATTTTACAGATGAGGAAACTGAGGCAAACAGGGTGAAGTGACTTGCCCAGGGTCACACAGTTAATAAGTATCTGAGGCCAGATTTGAACTCAGGTCTTGCTGACTCCAGGCTGGGAGCGCTATCCACTAGGCCACAGTTAAAGGACAGAAACAGACAGAATAAACAAGAGGGCCAGCTCCAATGGGATTCACTACCAGGGCTGAATGAGTTTTCCCAGATGGGTCTGGGGCAATCGCAGTAGGCTTCCTTGGGGAGGCAGGAGTTTAAAACAGTTGTTACTTTTCCTGACAGAAGCTTAGTCTTATAGACAGTCTGTTAATTCTAGTAACATAGGACCTGGGTTCCAGTCCTATTCCTGATGCTCAGTGTGACCTTGAGGAAGTTAGTTAACCTCTCTGGGCTTCAATTTTTTCATCTGTAAAATGTGAGAGTTAGACTAGATGGCCTCTGAGGACCCTTCTTGCTCTGATTCTGTGATCCTGGGTCCAGAATCCTCTACTCACTGACCCAGCCTCACAGCATGCCCCAGTCTGGGGGATCCCACTCTTGGGAGCAATAGTACTCCTAGGAGCCTGGAGATCTGGCTTCTAGTCTTTGCTTTGCCACTAAGTTGCTGTGTGACCTTGGGTAAGACCTCTCTCCTCTCTGGGCCTCTTTCCCCATCTATAAAACGAAAGGGTCAAACTCAGTGGTCTCTCAGATCCCTTCTAGCTTTCACAGCCTCTGTTCCCCTGGATGCTTCTCTTAGCTCTCTTTCCACTGTCCCCAAGGACTCCTATCAGTATTCAGAGGGAGAAGGAGGATCCCCTCCTCTTTTCCCCCTCCCTTCTGTACGAAAATCATAGCATAGAAAATATTCCTTGGGGACAGGTTGGAGACTTGCCAGGGACTGTTTGCCAAGTTTTGCTTCTCACTCCCTGGGGGGGAGGTGGGGAGAGGGAGGAGGCTCTTCCTCAGCTGTGGAGGAGGGGTGCAAGAGAGTGGTGGATGCCTTGGGCTACCCTCACCCCTACCCCCATCCTCCTCAAGAACTCATACAGTGCAGCACAGACCGGCAGAGCCCCTGGGCAGAGAGACCTGGCTGGAGATAGGGGTGAGGGGTGCCAGCTCAGCCCCTGGCTCTCAGAGCAGAGCAGAGCAGGAGGGGAGGTTCGGTTCACCTACCTCCCCACTTCAAACGTGGAGATACCCTCGGGAAGGAGGGGTCCTACCTTAGGCACTAGTGAAACTCACAAATTTGGGGCCAACTAGGTGAGGGGGAGCTGGGAGGCCCAAGACTTTAGCTCGAGTGTTGGCGCCCTTCCTCGTCTCTAATTAGCTAAAAGACCTTGGGCAAGTTGCCTCCTGGAATCATAGGATCTGGAGCTGGCCTCAGTCCTACCTTCTTCTTTTACAGTGGAGGAAACAGAGAGAAAGCTACTTATCCAAGATCACACGGCTTGTGAGTAGCTAACTCAGGATTCAAATCCAGGTCCTCCAAGCTTGCAACGAGCTGGTCCTATCTTTCAGGTTTTAAAATGCCCCAGCCGAGCTAAAGGATCTTTAAACTCCTCTCTGACTCTGACCAGCTATGGTTCTAATACAAATCTAGGAAGAATCTTGAGTGTGGAGTGAGAAGACTTGGGTTCATTTTGAGCCTGCTTGAGTAGCTTTGAGACCTTGGAAAAGTCACTTGATCTTCCTGAGACTCAGTTCCTTCCTCATAAAATCAGAGCCTTTAATATTTTATATTCCAAAACCCCTCTCAGCTTGGACATTCCATGTTCTAATGTTCCACCCGGTTCTGACATCTTGTGTTCTAAGAGCCCTCTGCAGCTCTGATGTCCTGCGTTCCCCCCCAACTCTGACATTCCTGTTCTAAGGCTCCTTCCAGCTTTGACATTCCAGATTCTAAGGCCCCTTCCACCTCAGCTCTCCCATTCTATGACTTCAACTGAAGACAGACACAAAGATGTGGAAATAGAGAGCGAAAGGAGGAAGCAGGAAGAAGAGGATGTAGCAGGGAGCTGGCTGAGAAGTGACTGGTAGTCCAGGAGGAAGGAGCAGGGCTCTGAAGGGGAGCTGGGAGGGAGAGAGGCACACCAAAGTTTTTCCTCCACTTCACACTTGGCCTGGGCCAACCCGGGGTCATGTATAGTCCCCCTCTGGGCTGGCCAATCTGCGGCCCTTTGGGTGCTCAGCCTAGAGTACAGAGAGAAGCTTTTTAGGCTCCTGTTTTCCAGGTCTCCTTCTGCCTAGTTGGGAAATTGTCTCTTTCTGGACTTTTTCAGCTGGGGGGCAGTAGGGCAGAGCTGGATGGGGCATGGGCCATCTGGGTCCTGGGAGTCTTTAAATCCTCCCCAGTCCCAATCTTTACTGCTGGAACATAAGCTACATTTGCATTGAGGGGCTGGGGAGAGTGATCACTGTCATCCAATCTCTGGAGTGTTGCCAAGTGGAAGAAGGATTTCTTCTCCTTGGTCTCAGAGGGCAGTACCAGGAACAGTGTCAGTGGGGAGGAGATGGAGATGAGGGGAAAGTACAAAGGGACAGATTCCAGCTCATTCTTAAGGGAAGCAAAGGGAAGATTCCTTAAGGATTGGAGCTATCTGACTAAAGAGTGAGCTGTCTGGTATGATAATGAGTTCTCTGTCTTGGGGAGAGTTCTTCAGTCAGCGGCTGTGTGGCCACTCTTCAGAGGATTTCTCCAGAAGGTAAAGGTTGGTGTAGATGGTATCTGAGGACCCTTTCAGCTCTGGATTGGGGGAGTCTATGGACCCCATCAGTGAGTTGTGCTTTCCCTCCCTTAATGATTGAGGGAATCTTCAGGTCTTCCATTAGTGGTCCTAGCTCTGGTTTATGCCTGGCAGCACCCCACTGTCCTGCCCAGCTCAGATTCTAGCCAATGGGTCTCTTTGTGATCTGCATTCAACTCTGGGGAGAAGTCTGCTCCTCCTTCTTGACCAAAATGGGGGAAGCACAAACAGGCCTGGAAAAGTCATCTGGTCTGACCTTTGGGAAGGGCCACCTCCAAGCATGGATACCCTGTTCTTTTCCTAAGTCCCACCTAGAAGATTTAGCGTTAGAAGCAATCTTAGGGACCATTACGTACAATCTCTACATCTTATAGATTCAATTAAAAAAAGTTTTGATTCAGAACAGGGAAAGTGAGGACCACAGAAGGGAAGTAACTTGGCTGAGATCACAATTCTTTAAGCTGAAGAGCTCTCCATTTACATTGTATATTTGAATGCATGGACATGGAAAACAATCCATTTACATTGTATATCTTGTGTGCACTGACACGGGAGACAGTCAGTTTACATTGTATATCTTGTGTGCACAAACAGGGAAGACAATCGGTTTACATTGTATATCTTGTGTGCACGGACATGGAAGACAAGATATTACATTGTATATCTCATATGCATGGACATAGAAGATAACCTGCATGTGTCTCCCCCATCAGAATGTAACTTCATTGAAGGCAGCGATCATGTTTTTTTGTTTTTTTTTTTAACTTTCTTTGTCTCCCAAGTGCTGAGCACAGTGCCTGACACAGGCCATTCCAAAGGCCTCATGATGAAAAATGCCGCCCACTTCAGGAGAAAGAACTGACCAATTCTGAGTGTAGATGGAAGCATATTGCTTTCGCTTTCGTTATTTTTCTTGCTTTTCTTTACAACAGGCTATGTGGAAATGTGTTTTGTATGACTTCATATGTATAATTGTGTGGATCATAGCATGGAACTAAAATAAAAAACCCCTTTTTTAAAATCAATGTTTGTTGACTGACCACAGCACATTGGTTTCCCTGGGAAGGGAGATCCCAGGAAGTCCCTGAGAGGTCCATTCTGATATGCCTGTCCAGCAAAGGCTTTTCAGTACCATCTTCAATTGAAACCCACTTCCCCTTCTCTCTGGCTTCCCATGGGGGGCAACAGCTGGGCCTCCTCCTTAAGGAAACCCTGAGTTGGTGGGCCCTTCCCTCAGGCCCTGGAACACCTGGGGGGCCCCTCACCAAGACGAGCTTGAGGACTGACTGGCTTCCAAATGAAGGGAGTAGCTGAGAAGCTGCAAGTCAGTGAGTCAGCCTCCCTCCTCCACCACCTCTTCTCCAGGCAAAACAACCTGAGGGTTCTCTTATACTTTCCTCCCAAGACCCATTTTCAGTCCCTTTAATCATCCCTGTTCATCCTCTCTGGAGCCGCCCCAGCTCCTCGGAGTCCTTTCCAGAGCTCAGCGAGTGACCAAAAAACTATTAAGGGCTGACTCATAGAGGACATTAGGGATTGCACCTCTTACTTCATCCCAGAATCATGTTGGCTTTCTCCCCAAGGGAACCACATCACTGACTCACAGACCACATGTGATCAACCAGGACCCCAAGTCTTGTTCTTTAGGAGTGATAACTGGCATTTATATGGCCCTTTGGAGTTGGCAAAGTGCCTTATATTATCTCATTTGTGTTTCACAACAACCTTGGGAGGTAGGTGCAGTATCGTTATTCCCATTTTGCAGATGGAGAAACTGAGTCAGAGAGGGATTCAATGACTTGTGTATGGTCGAAGAGGCAGAGTTTGAATCCTGACGCCAGGCCTAGCACTCCTGCTATGCTGTAGTGCCACCTGCTGTGCCTGGTCAGCCTTCTATCATCTTGCTTTTGCACCCTCGGGTCCTTGGTCCCCTAAGTATGACCCCTAGTACTCGTCACCATTGAATTTCAGCCTGCTTTATAAAGCCATTTTCCCAAGTCAATCAGAGATCCACCTGCACACACACACACACACGCACGCACGCACGCACGCACACACACACACACACACACACACTACACAGAATTTGAAATCAGAAGACCTGGCTTCAAGGCCTAGCTCAGCTATTGGATTACTTCTCTTCCCTCTGCCTCAGTTTCCTTCTTTTTTCAAAGGACTAAGCTGGACAGCAAAATAGAACTAAATAGTGCTGGGCTTGCAGTCAGCAAGGCCTGAATTTAAAACTGACCTCTGACAATGTACTAGCTATGTGACCTTAGACAAGTCACTTAACTTCAGTTTCCTCACCTATAAAGTGGAGATAATAATAGCCCCTACCTCCCAGGGATGTTGTGAAGATGCAATGAGATAATAATTGCAAAGCACTTGGGACAGTGCCTGGCACATAGTAGGTACTCTATAAATGTTATAGTGGTGATGATGAAAATGATGATGATGATGATGATGACTTCTAAGGTGCTTTATTGCTCTAATATTATTCTGAATCATTGAATGTCACTACTGTCTTCTAGGAATTGGGTGCAGGTCAAGCCTTGGCTTGAGTCTTTAATACAGAAACAGGAAGGATGGCATTCAAGGCCCTCCTAGACTTGCCCTAATCAATCTCGCAAGCCTTGTCTCCCATTCTTCCCCTCTCTGACTAGGAGTCCTCTTGGACCCCAGAACACAAACTGTCTCATGCAGCTCTTTGACTTGGAAGTCCCTCCCACATCCCACATCTTCTACTTTGATTCCTTGCCGCTTCCATCCCACATCCTCTTAAGTCCCAGATCAAGTATTATCTCCCCTAAGATTCCCTGATCCTCCAGCCCTCAGGGACCTCTCCCTCCTGGGAACACCCTGTATCAGCAACTGAGCCCATGCCCCCACACAGTGTTTGAGCAATCTTTTTATACATATCTCTAACATTCGAGACTTTCTATGCTCTGACTCCCACCCACCTTTGTGGTCTCATTTAATAATGCTCCCCACTCATACTCTCCAACACTGTCAAATTACTCTACTAGCTTCTCTTTAAACATGGCATTCCGCCTTCCTCCTCCATACTCTTATATAAGTATTTTCCTGGCCCTGCAGTGCATTCCTTCCTCCCCTACTGATCCCAGAATCCTTAGCTTCCTTCCAAACACAACCCTAGGTGGTACCTTGGCATGTAATAAACATTTCAATGCTTTTTATCTCATTCATTCATTTGTTCACTCATTCACTTCTGACTCCATGAGGACTTTTCCTGATCCTACCTATTACTAGTTCTTTCTCTTAAAATTACTTCATATGACTTAGTATTTACCTACTGGAATACATGTTTTCCCACTGGGTAGAATGTATAGTCTTTAAGGGTAGGGACTATTTTTCATCTTGCCTTAGTAGCTCCAGCACCGACTGGGCTGCTTGGAAATGTGCTTAATTAATATTAATTTAATCTCCTTTCCTGCAACCATGGTGTGTTGAGCTGAAAAGAATGTCTAAGATCAACCTCAGGGAACCTCAGAGAGCACAGTGCCTGCCTGGAATACACTAGGTGTTTAATAAGTGCTGGTTGATGAATTGGTCATGTAATCGAACCCCCCCCCCCATTTTATGGAGGAGAAAACTGAGATTCTGAAATAAGAAAAGTTTTGCCCAAAATAACATAGGGCTTAGTCACAAGGCTGGTACTCAGACTTAGGACTCTTTTTGGGAATCTGCCATTTGGAGGTCACATGGCTTTGGTGGTCCAGTGCAAAGGGGCCAGGATTTAGAGTTAAGAGTCCTAAGTTTGAATCAGAGCCCTACATTTGCTGACTCTGTGAATTGGAACAAATCCCTTCAACTCTCTGATCCTCATTTTCCCCCACCTAAAAGTAATATTATGCCATCTCTACATAGCTATATTTGAGAGGATAAGTGTAAATCCAGAGCAGTTCTAAGCCTAGGGAGCTCGGTGCTAGCAAGGATCTGGGGCAAAGGATGAAGGTTTAAAGCTGTGTCTCCCTCTACTTGTTTTGGTTTGGGTTTGTTTTTTGCCTCCCTCTCTCCCTTTCACTTGCATGGCAGACCCAAAGGATCCTAAAAAGTTGAAAAAAAAACCCAACTAAGGGGATTCGGATCCAGCCAGTCTTTGGCTGGTATGTTGAAAGTCGGTCCCTAAAAATTATCTCAGCAGGGTATAGATTGGCAAAATTGGGAGCTCAAGACTTTCTAAACCTAGATTGGCTAAAGGCTTGGGATACAGAGACACTGCTCCTGGTGACCAAGAAATAGGTTCAGAGTTAGACTAAGCGATTGGCTAGCTGGTCCTTCTGTAGTACAAAAAATTGGAGTCTTAGAGGTGAAGACTTCTTCTGGAGAGAAAAACCTTGCAGAGCAAAACCTCTGGGGACCAACAGATCTCTTGTCTTTTGGAAGAAATGCAGCTGAAGCGTTTTCCCTAGTCTGTTGGCAGGGTGTGTGAAGGGCCTGTCTCTTTCATCAAAAGAGCTGAAGTTTAAGTCTCTGGGCTTTAGGTTAAATTAGAGTTGGAAGAACCTATTCGGAGAAGAGGCAGCCCTTCTCCTAAGGATCCTCGTTGACACCCAGAAGCTGGTAGCAGAAGGAAATTCCACAATCCTATACCCATGCACGACAGGGCCAGGAGAGTACTGCCTGGCAGAGCCTACATACCATTTGCCGGCTGTGTGACCCTGGGCAAATCATTTAACCTGCTTGCCTCAGTTTTCTCAATTGTAAAATGAGAATAACAGCCCAGCGTCATAGGGTCGTTGTGGGGGTTAAATGAGATAGTATTTGTAAAGCTCAATACCTGGCGCATTATAGATGGTGTGTAAATGCTTATTCCTTTGCCTTTCCCCTCCACCCCCCTCTCAGAGGAAGTAGGTCCAGTAGGACCTTACCAGACATTAATAAAAGACACTGGTAACATTAGAGATGTGAGTAGTCCCTCCACAGCTGCATCCTGGTCAAGTGTTTCCTATCGGCATATCCTAACCATGTAAGTTCATTACAGGAATGATCTCCCTACACATATGTGCTCCCTACACATATCGACTTTTTCCCTTGGATACTATGAATACTTGTGTGACAATATATGTCTCAGGTTTATGGGAGAAAACGTTCTGTTGCTACTTTTCTAACCATGGTATTTCATTAAAAGTCTTTAACTTTGAACTAATTGTGTCCTCTGGCTGACTAGTAAAAGCAAACACTTGGTGGGGGCTCCTGAGCAATTATTGTTTTTGAGTGGATGCAGACCCACAGAGTACCTTGCACCTGGGTTTAACTTTTTGGAGGGCCCCATGGTGGGGTGAGGGGAGTGTACCCTCAGGTAGAAATAAAGCATGTTGTGACATTGTGACTCTGATCCCTGAGTTACTCAATATTGCATGCCAGCAGAGCAGGGAGAGGTAAGGAGAACGCTTATTTTACATGTGATGAAAACTGAGGCTCCAGAAGCGATTTGCTTAAGGTCGCACAGCAAATTGGTGATAATGCTGGGCCCAAAGCCCAAATCTCTTGGTTCCCAGGTTAGAGGGCTTGCATGGATACTTTGCAAACTTGAAAACTCTATATAAATACGTGTGTCTACTGCCCTGGGCTGCCAATCTGCCAGGACTCCTCCCCTTTGCAAAACACACTTTTGTTTGTACCTCTCCTACACTGTAAGAGCTGAAAGAAGGAACTTCAGAGATCCTCTCATGCAAACGCCTTATTTTATAGATGAGGAAATTGAGGCTTAGTGAGGGAAAGGGACTTGCCTGAGGTTATTTTGAAGCTAGAGCCTGGATGGAAAGAATTTTGATTTGCAGTCCCAGGACCTGGGTTCAACCTTTGGCTCTGCAGTAGTTAACCTACCACTTTGGGAGCTTGGCTTAGTTCCTAAACTTCCCTTGCAAGGCCATCTCCAGTCGTCCTTATCCATATCGGGCCACTGGACCCAGATGGTTCTAGATGAGAAAGTGAGGCTGGTGACTCCGCACAGCCCTCCCTCACTTAAATCCAACTCACTTGCAAGTGATGGCATCACCTCCCTGATGTCATGGTTCTCTTCGAGAACGAAGGACAAATAGCAAGCTTCTTTTAGCCACATCTCTCGAACGAGGGGACTAGACTAGAGGAATCCTGAAGTTACTTAGTTCTAGCTCCAAACAGATAAGGATCACCCTGGGTTTCCTGACTCCCAGACCAGCAGAGTTTCCATCGCATCCCAGTCTCACATACTTCCCCTTCACACACCATCTCATCTTGCTGGTCTCATCCTTCATCAGAACTGTAACTAGGAAGGTGACACCAGGGCTTTGTCCTAGGGTGCTAAATTGAGGAGACCCACATTTTTTTCCTCGTGGAGTTCCCAAGACCACAGTTGCCAGCTGAGTCCTCTACCAGCCTGTGCCTTACAGTGTGACCCAGCTCCCTCACCTAGCCCTATCCCATAGTTCATAGCTGTGCCCCACTCCTGGGGACCTACCTTTTCTCACCCCTATGGGGATAACGATAGGCCTCTTGGCAACAATCCACCCTCTCCTGGCACAACTACAGATACAATTGTACTGTGCTGCTACTGTAGTGGCTGCCCCTTGGACATTGAACCGTACCCTGCCCCTCTACCAATAGCTTTTACCTGAGAGAGAGGAGGGGTTCCTAGTTATTCTTTCTCCTCATCTCTGGTTTTTAGCTCCCAGGGTCAGGCTTGTACAGATGCTCCTTCCTCTCCCACCCTCAGCCCAAGCATGGGCAGAACCCTGCCCACTGAAGGCCCCTGGTAAATGTTTGCTGAGTGTAACCCAGGTGAGGTCCTTCCTTCACCACCTCCCTCCACCCTCCCACTCTCTTCATCTCAAGAAAGGTCACGAAGATATTTTTATATTTATTACAAACAGAGTTTTCATGTAAACAATCCAGTCATTTACAAAAAATAAATATTTGGAATGAATGTAGTGCTGTAACAAATAATTTATATACAGGGAGAAGGAGATAAGGCACTTTTTAACTTCATGCCAGTCTTTGGTTTAGTTTAAGGGAAAGGTAACAATGTCTTGAAGGGCGAAACAGGGACAGAGTTGTGCAAAGGTGCCGGATAGAGAAATGGATGAATGACAAATGGACAAGCAAGGCCTCCTGGCCCTGGGGGTGACTTTGGTACCCAGAATTCCCCATTACCAGCCTCCTCTGAAGTTTTAAATGAACACACAGATGGGGTGGATGGAATGTGGGCTGTATTTCTTTAAAAGGAGTCTCAGAGGGCAGCCCTGGGCTTCCTCCTCAGTCTGTGCTGAAATCAGCTACCTCTAGTGAAGAGGAAAGGGGGCCTAGGATGGGCAGCTGTCAGTGCTGCTCCTGAATGTCAGGCACATCCTAGGCTGAGGCTGCAGTTACCTCCCTGATTCAGTGGCTTCACTCAGCATCCATGATGTGATGCGATGTGATTGATGTGATATGATGTGATGTGATGTTTTTTCTCTCTCTCTCAATAAAGAGATATAGCTGGATCCATCAAGATGGAAGCAAGATCTGGTTAGACCAGACAGGGAAGTATACTCCTGGTGGTCAGAGTCTCATACCTAGATCTGTGTCTCCCACTGCACAAAGGGACTTAGACACAGTAGGGCCTCAGTAGGATAGAAGATCTAAGGCTGAAAGGGGCCTTAGAGATTATCTGGTCCACCCCCACCCCACCTCCCTTGATGTTTCAGAAAGAGAAGCTAGAGTCCAAGGAGAGAATGGGATTTGCCCCAAAATTATATAGTTAGTAAGTACCAGAGTCAGGATTTGAACTCAGGGTCCTCTGATTCCACATGAGTTCTTCTCCCACTTTATCAAATAGTCCTCTGAAGGAATGAAAGAAGGAACACAGTGCAGAAAAGCATCTTGGTTGATGAGAAACGTTGGAAGAAGAGCAAGGAGGAGAAATAACACTCCAGGGTAGGTTTTCCTGCTGCAGGCTGGGCTGACTTTGGGGTTCCGGGCCAAACTGTCCAAGTGTACCCCATGAGTTTGCACAATCCACCATGGATCCCTCTAAGAGTCGCCCAGGACAAGTGAGATGTTCTAGGGTCCCCATGAGACTCTGCCAGTCCCAGCAGCAGCTTCACGTCGGAGGAAGGGAGCCAGAGTGTCCAGTGTCCAGCACTGTCTCCACCCTCTATGCCTGACTCCATTCTCCCACATGCCCATGCGCTGCTCCTCCAACTTCCTTCCTTTGTGCATCTACCTAGGCCAGGAGCTTGGAAGTCCTTGGGAGCCTGGGGTTCTTCAGGCCAATGCTGCTCTCTTCTATTTTTTATCAATTCCTCCTCTGAGACAGCAGATTGGGTCTGGAGCCTCCAGGAGACTTGCGCTGCCACTGAGCTAAGTAGACCCGGGATTTGGCGATGTCCCTGTGAATAGAAAGGGGCTGCCTTAGAAACTTGTACACCCAGGCCTTGGAAACAGTACAACAGCACATCATAAACTTAACTCTGGGAAAAGGCCCCACCTATAAAGGCAGTGAGGTCTGAACCCAGTCTTCCCAAGAGGATGTTAGACACAAGCTCATATGGCTAAGTGTCACAACTGGAGTGCTAGGCTTGAGTTGGGACATTTCCTAACTATGTGAATATGAGGTGGGATTTGAGGTGGGCCTTCTCTCCATCAATATCACTATGAAGATACAAGAAGAGGAGCAAGGGGAGATAACATGAGAAAGACTGTTTAAGGCCATATTATGGAAGGCCTTGAATACCAAATTTAGGAATTTGGATTAAAGAATAGAAGTTCCTTGAGGGCAGAGACTATTTCTTTCTTTTTCTTTTTTCTTTTCTTTCTTTCTTTTTTTTTTAACCCATTGTGCCTAGATTTTTTTTTCTTTTTGGGCTGGATGCATCATTTCGTTAGTGTAGGGATCCCCAAGATGAGGAAACCCTCTCTATCAATACAGATCAGTAATTACTCTGAAATTCAGAGTCCTAAATAGTTGTCTGGGGGCACTGAGAGGTTAAGTGAGCCGTCCAGCGTCATAGAGCCAGAATTTATCATAAATGGGACCAAATCACACTCTTTTTCACTCCAAGGCTAGTGCTATACCCAATACACCACAGCTGTCTCACTACCTAGGTAATAATAGGTAATTCAGTTCAATGAACATTTATTAAGCTCCTACTACATTCCAGGCACTGTGCTGAGAAATGGGGACAACAAAAGAGGCAAAAGACCTGCCCTTAATGAGCTTAATCAATGTCTGTCAAATTCAATTAAATTGACGTGTTCCCAAGGATGATGTGAACTCTGGATAGGGATAGCCAAGGAAAATTAACAAGTCATTGAAGAGAATCACAGAATCTCAGAGGCCAACTAGTCTGATGTGAAGACAAATCTCCTCTACAACGTTCTCAACAAGCGGTCATCCAAACCCAGTTTGAATACCTCTAGAAACGGAGAGCTCACCATCTTCTGAGCCAGCCCAGTCTTAGAATGGCTCAAATTGTTAGGACTGGGTTTTTTTTAGGACTTTAAAAAAATTGTTGTATTGACCTAGTTCCTGCCTGTCTGCCATTTCAATTTAATTGGAAAAGGATTTATTGTTCCTACTACAACGTGCTAAGAAGGTACTTGGGATACGAAGACAAAACTGGGCAGTGCCTTTCCTCAGGGAGCTTATATATCATCTGGGCGATCCTATAACCTGTACACGAAAATGTGAATGCTATATATGGTTATTTATCTATCTACACATGTATATATGTGTATTTACAAAGCATGTCTGTAGATATACATATATGTATATATACATACATACACTATGTATACATACATGCATGTGTATATATATATATATATATATATATATATATATATATATATAAAATGAAATAATTTTGTGGCATGGGGGGAAATAGCTAAAAAATTAGGGCTGACAGAAAAGCCATCTCTAAAAGGGAGACTTCTCCTTGTTGCTCCCAGTTCTTTCCTCTGGGGCCAAGTAGAACAAATCTTATCTACATTCCATGGTAGCTAGGTGGCTTAGTGGATAAAGCACTGGACCTGGAGTCAAGATAGACCTGAGTTCAAACCCAGCCTCAGAAACTTACATAACTGGGTGACTTTTGGCAAATCACTTAACTGCTCTGAGCCTCAGTTGTGTCATCTGTGAACTCGGGATAATAATAGTCCTTCCCTCCCAGGATTGTTGTAAGGACTTTGCAAACTTTAAAGTGCTAAATAAATGCTAGTATTATTAGTTTTCCACATGAGAGCCCGTCTAATACTAGAAGACAATTTTCACAGCCTCTCTAAATCTCTTATTCCTCAGGCTCAACACCCCTTGGTTCCCTCATCCAGTCCCCTTATGAGCTAATCTCTGGCTCTGCCTTCTCTGGATACCCAGTGACCTTCCCAAAACTTGGCAGTCAGACTGCTCATGGAGCTGAAGATGTTCCAACCAGAACTGGGCCAAGCAGGACCATCAGAACTCACCTTAGTGCCCTAAGGAGCCTGCTGCTTGCATCTATCCTTGTGTCTTGAAGCAGAGGCGTTGCTGAAGGCCCACTGTGGGAGGGCATCTTTGGCTTAGCCAGAAGGTACCTGAGGGAAAGAGGGTCCGTGTGACTGGTTGGTGCTAGGGACATCTGGCATCAGGCTTAGTTCACCAGGGGAACTACTAGGGGCAGCCCTAGCCCTGGGCAGGTCAGGCAGTTTGGGAGCTCCAGCCCTTGGCTACCCAGAGCATGTGAATGTTTCCCTGCACTTGAGAACCCTCCCAGGTGTGTGTGTATTCACTTGGAAGTGGAGAAGGGAGGAGGGAGAAGGAGGAAACTCTGAGTTACCAGGAATCAAGAATCTGTTTTCCGTTTCTAAAAAAGGAAGGTCATTCCTTATCCTTCCCATAATCTATCAACAAAGGCAGTGTCCAGCATGGGCTGCCTCCCTGCCTCAGCAGAAGTGAGTTCAAATCCCTTTCCTACCACTTACTACCTTTGGGACCTTCAGCAATTCACTTAACCTCTCTGGGCCTTGATTTCCTCATCTGTAAAATGGGTGGTTGGACTAGCTGGCCTCTGAGATGCCTTTCTGCTCTAAATCTCCAATCTTGTAATGCGGTTGTAGAGATGGTCAGAAACAGCTCTGTGACCTTTCAGGTGCCTGAAACAGTGCCCAGGGAGGATCTAGTCCTCCATCAGCCCCTAACATGCGACCCACTACATGGTAGGTGTTTTTTAAATGCTCATTAGTTTAAATTGACATGACTTTTTCTTGTTTTACAATGAGGAAACTGAGTCACAGAGCATCAGCAAGGTTCATGAAGCCTCAGAAGAGCTTGTCATAGAGCTAGGGGTCAGAGTGACTCCTGACTCCCGGCCCAGAACTCTCCATGAGAATGCACTGTATGTCTTAAACAACCTGTTCTTCCAGCTCTCCATCCCTCTACCACAGGCTCCTGAGGACTTCCTGGAGGAGGCAGAAAAAGCCAATAGTTCTAAGATTCCAAGGACCTCGATGACTACCCCATCCCATTCATTTGTGTAATAGAGGGCTTTTCTAGCCTTCGCACACAGTGGAGATCATGCTACACTAAGAATCAAGAAGAGCTGAGTTCGAATCCTGCCTCAGACATACTATGGGATCTTTGTCAAGTCACCCTCTGAATCTCAGTTTCTTCATCTATAAAATGGGAGTACTGATAGGACCTACCTCCCAGGGTTACTGTAAGGAAAATGGGAATATTTATACAGTGCTTTGCAAACCTTCAAACACCATATAAATGCTATAATGATAATAATAACTAACATTGATTTGGCCCTTGCTGTATGTTAGTGTCTCGTATGATCCTCCTAACAACCCTGGGAGGGAGATGCTATTATCCCTACTTTATAGATGAGGAAACTGAGGCATACAGAGGTTAAGCGACTTTCTAGGGGGTTACAGAGCTAGTGAATGTCTGAGGCTGGATTTGAACCCAGGTCTTTCTGACTCCAGACCCAGCCCTCTCTCCATTGGATCACCTAGCTGCCATTACTTATTGTCGTTGTGGTTCTTATTATTATCATTGGCATCCTCCTCCTCCCAGCATCTTTGTGAGACAGACGGGGCGTTATTAGCTTCATCTGACAGAAAAGGAACCTGCCACTCAGAGGGGTTAGGTGATTTGTCCAAGGTCATGCCGCTAAGTGGAGGAGTTGGGATGAGAAGCCAGGCCTCCCGATCCCTCCCCTTGCCACTGAGCCACAGGCTGCTCATCAGATGTGGTAGGAGATATTGACATGCTCTCCCCATACTCTCCCCAACTCCACTCCCCCAGTTTCTACCTATAAAAGCCCAGGAAGTCATTGCTGAGGAAGCTGGGTCCCAACCTCCCCCCAGCCCCGGGAGTGGCCTGACCTTTGCTAAGGCTAACATTCTACCTGGGCTCCCTACTTCCAAAATAGGGTATTAACAAGAACTCTGCAGCCTTTAAGGGGCCAGCCTGGGGAAGATAAGACAGCTCCTGGCTGTCAGAGAAGATTCTGCTGTTGAGTACAGAAGGGTGCCTCAGCTCTGAGTCCCCCGGTGAGCCCCCTTCCTTGGCCTCCAGAGTCCAGCCCTGCCCTCAGCTTTGGGGCCCAGAGCACCCCGATGTTGGTCCCTGCCTGCAGCAGGCCCTCACCTTGGCTGAGAAAGGTGACAGAAGGTGGCACAGGTGTGGTCTCTGGAGCTGGCACATTCACACCTGCTCAGGGCTCGGCGGCGGCGTCGCCTTGGCGGGTTTCCCAGGCCATAAGGAGTGGTCTGTCTGTTAGCATGAGGAGAAAGGGAGAGGAAGAGAAGATGAGAAGGAGAGAGACAGGATGACAATCCAGTAAGCCGGGGTTCCGTGAGTAAAGGGATTTGACAAAGCACCCTAAGGTGGCTGTCAGCAGGGGAGCCAAGAGAATGGAGGAAGCCTCCAGCTGGAAACAGGGAGGTAAAGAGGGCATGGATACCTCACAAGCTCAGGAAAGTACTCTCTAACCCGCACTCCACCCAGCTCAGGCTTCCTTTTCTCTGGGCCCCTGCTGGCACACAGGGAGAAGAGAAGGCTTGAGGGTACTGGGGCAAAGACCTGAGAGGAAGGTTCAAACCCTATGTTGGAGCTTATTCCCTGCATTATCTGAGGGTCATAGGGTCATGGAAGGAGATCAGATCCTATCTAGCCAAACCTCATTTTACAAATGAGCAAACCAAAGCCCAAGGAGTTTAAATGACTTGCCCAAAGTCAGTCACACAGGTAACAGGTAATTCGTGGTGGTGGGATTTGAACTCACTTTATGTTCCCTGGACTCAATTTCCTGCTCTGAAAAATGAAAGGATTAGACTAGATGGGCTTTGAGGCTTTCCAGCTCTACATTCCAGGGGGATAGATCAGCAGCCTCAGAATCTTGGGCAATCGACTACTAGTTCTGACCCTGACTAGTTGTGTGACCATGGATGAGCCACATGACTCTCTGGGGCCTCAGTATTCTCATCAGTGCAGTAGGGAGAGGGAGGCTAGATCCTGGGTTTAGAGAGGGAAAAGACCTTAGAGGTTCATCTCATCCAATCCCCTTGTTTTACAAATGGGGAAACTGAGGTTAAGTTGCTCAAGGCATCAGGTAGGAAGTATCTGAGATGGATTTGAACCCAGATCTATTTCTAAGAGTACTGTCAGCTCTGAACTTCAAGCATTCTATGAACAGCAGAGGGAGCCCAGGCATGGCCCCAGCCATTGCCCCAGGGTATATTTGAGAGCATTCTCCAACTCGTGGGTGGCCACCTTCCCCAGCAGGCTCAGGTCAGGGGTCAGGGGCTGCTTGCCTACATTGGCTTGCCAGTCTGTGCCTTCTAGTGATTCAGGGCTCCTGGGGTAACCTTATCATCTGCTGGGGGTGGGGGAGGGAGGTGCAGTAATTACGCAAAGGGTCACCGATCAATCAAGCATTGATTAATTATGATAACAGTGATTTAGCAGCCCTAGGCCAACCCTCTCCCCAGCGCACAGAAGGGAGAATCAGCAATTCTGCACCTCTCCCAAACCCACCTCCGGTGGTGGGCATGCTGGCTCACAGACAGGGCTCTGCCTTCTCATTACTGCCAGAAAGAAAGCAGCCAAGTTCCCTGCCGAGTTTCTCTCTCAGCTCTCACCCTGGCAAAGAGGGAACTCCTGGCAACCCAGGTGAGCCCACACCCAGGGTGCTGGGCCTCTGTTTGGTCTGCTAAGGCAGAGACAACAACAGAGTCACGTGGGGCAGCAAGGTCGCCCAGGCTGGGCTGGCAGTAAGCTGGCTGTGGGTGGAGAATGGGCAGTGAACAGGGCTGGCTTTCTCACAGTGAGGGCTGGGCTGATCTGGGCTGGGAGACAGTCACTACATTTTGCAAGACGGTGTGTGTGTGTGTATGTGTGTGTGTGTGTGTGTGTATGTATGTATGTTCTGCATATGTGTAACTGTGTGTCTATGTATGTATGCATATCTCTCTGTATTTGTGTGTGTGTGCGTGTGTGTGTGCTTGTGTGTGCATGTGTGTGTGTTTGTGTGTGTCTGTATGTGTGTGCATGTGTGCGTGTGTGTGCATATGTTGTGTGTCTGTATGTGCATGTGCGTGTGTGTGTGTGTGTGTGAATTCCATGGCCCTTGGTGGGACAAAGAAAGGACAGATCAGGATTAAGTCTGGTTCAGAGTAGTGGGGTAGTGACCCCACGTAGTGACCTCTCATAGCTCACAGACCCACAGAAACTGGCCTGGCACTTTCTAGCCACAAAGTTGGCATTTGATGTAGCCAGAGTCACTTAGATAGCAAGCAAGGACTGGCAAGGACACCGTCCAGCAGTAAAAGGATTTTGGCTGAGATTAAACATCTATCTATATGGAAGCTAAGAGCTCCTTCTTGGTCAGGTGGCAAAGACTGCCTTTTGCAAATACGCAGAAAGCCACTTAGAATCCTAAACTGTCCCAGCAGGTGTGGGTCTCAAAGTTCATCTTGTTTACTTAGATAGCACTACGGACAGAGCACTGACCTGGACTCAGGAAGACCTGAGTTCAAATCCGGCCTCAGACTTGCTATCTATGTGGCCCTGTCCAAGTCACTTAAACTGTCTGCCTCAGTTTCCTCAACTGTACAAATGGGGATAATAAGAGCACCTACATTGCAGGATTGTTGTGAGGACCAAATGAGATAATATATGCTCAGTTCTTTGCAAACTTCAAAGTGCTATATATATATATGCTAGCTATTATTATTAATATAATTAATCATATTAATTATTATTAGCCATGATTATTATTTACAGATCAGAAAACTGTGGCCCAGGAAAAGGAATTGACTTGCCCAAGGTCAAAACTTTAAGCATGTAGTAGATCCACACCCCAGGTCTTTGGACTCTTGGCATTATTGCCTCAGTGGGATAAAATAGAAAAAAGCCCTGAGCCTGGAGTCAGGAGACCTGAGTTTGAACCCCAGCCCTGACATTTAAGATCAGAGGGTTAAAGATTTAGAGCTAGAAGGAACCTCAGAACTCATTTAGTTCAACCTTTTCATTTTACAGATGGGAAAACTGAGGCTCAGCATTGTTAAGTGGTCTGCCCAAAGTCACACAGAGAGGAAATAGCAAAGGCAGCATTAGAACTCAGGTCATTTGACTGCATAGCCATGATTTGAGTCTCAGTTTTCCCATAGAGTAGGGGATAATCACCACACAGTATCTACCTTAAAGGAGTATTGTGAGGAAAATGCCACAGAAGTAAGAGTTGGCATTAGTAGCAGTATTAGTAGTATTTTCTGGGGCTTTGAATTTCGAGACTCTTTCTGGCTTTTTTCTTCTTTAATAAAAATCTGCCAGGCAAGCAAGGCTGATCTAAAGGCCAGCTCCCAACGGGAGCCATGGCTCTCTCTAGCTTCTCCATCCTGGACCCTCACACAGGTTAAGAACACATTGTCCAAATTCACCAGCTTGCCATGGGTACCCACTTACCCTGGCGTGTTCACCCAGATGATGTCCAAGTGGCAAAAGTAGACACATTCCTTGTCCAGCCAGCTGTTGCAGGAACATCTCTTGATGCGCAAGTGGCTGTTTGGGGCTCCTGCGGCAAGCGCGGATCCCAGAGGCAGATGGCCCTTCCCTACACAAGCGAACCAAGGATTGGAGAAGAACAACAACTCACATGTCTATGGTGCGTAAAGTTTCCAAAGTGCTTCCCTCATAGTCACCCCCTGGACTGGGGAGCAGGAATACTACTTCTCTCATTTTACAAAGGAGGAGGCAGATTAGGTAGGGTCCATGCCTTGTCTACCATTATTTGCCAAGCTAACGACCTGCCTCCGAATCCAGGACTGTTTCTACTGTACCCAGGCTGTCTCTCCAGGAGAAATGGGTCAGTTGTGGTAGCTCCTCCCTTTGCCACCCCTGGAATGTAAACGGGGCTGGAGCCTCCCTGCAGAGGATTAGGGCCATCCCGGCCTGCCTGGCAGGTCTTATTGTAGCAGCCAGCAATGTGCTGGCTCTGTCAGGGCTATAAAGGCCCTCCCTTGCATAATCTAGGAAGTTAGAAAGTTCATGCCACAGCCCCAAACATTAAGTTGAAGGGGGTAAACACCCACGTAATGCCTGCGACCAGGAAGCAGGCAGCAAGAGACCCCTGGGAAGGAGGCATTGCCATTGCCTGTTGCATGAGCGTCCGAGAAGGAGGGGGGTGGCTGGCCACTCACTTGCCGGCACACATCTTTACATGCATTCATGCATACGCACAACACTCAGAAGAACCTTTGGCCAGGATCAGGGAGCAGCCGATTCTATGCAAATGGGCACTCCAGTGCGGCATCGCTGGTGGCCCCAGCTTCTTCCCAGGGCTGCATTCTCCCCCTCCCCAACCCCCAGTTTGTGCACTGGCCACAAGGGTGTAAGAGGAAGCAGAGCCCTGGGATCTCGTGCTAGGCTAGGTGGTCCCTATTCTCCCAGCCACTCAAGTGATAGGCTGCTAACTCCCAAGGGAGTCCCTGTAAGTAGAAGGCTGGATTACAGCCTCATGAGATTAGTTTATGAAGGGAGATCAAGGCAAGGGTGCAAAAGCAAGGGGCAGCTATGGCTGGTGGAGGTGGGATAGAAATTGCAAGCGAGACAGTAGGAGAGAGTCAGAAACTGAGACAATCGGAGCACGAACAGCCGGGGAGGGACAACAGATGCACAGACATAGAGGGAGAGAGAGACCAGCGAATACAGGCAGATGCACAGGCAGCCAGAGACAGGTAGACACAGAGAAAGAAGCATATGGACAGATGCAGAGAAACAGAGAGACAGGCACAGAGACATATACGGACAGATGCGCAGGCAGGGAGAGAGAGTGAGATATAGAGACAGACAGATGCAGAGACAGGCACAGAGACACACAGAGACAGATGCGCAGACACACAGAGAGAGCGAGGCACACAGAGACAGAGACAGATGAAGAGAGAGAGAGACAGGCACAGAGACACACACGGACAGATGCGCAGACACGCAGAGCGGGTGAGACACAGAGAGACAGATACAGAGACAGATGCAGAAGCACAGAGAGGCAGGCACAGAGACACACACAGACAGATGCCCAGACACGCTAGGAGAACGGGGCACACAGAGACAGAGACAGATGCAGGGACAAACACGGGCTAAGACAGATGCATAGACAGTGACAGGCGCAGATGCACCGACGGGCAGCAGCTCCACATGCAGCAGAGAGCTTCAGAAAGACACGCAGAGACAAACGCACAGGCAGAGAGAGACAGGGGTGCGGAGTCAGGGAGAATCTCTGATCAGCTAGGGATGGCGAGAACCAGACGCATGCAGAGAGGGCGCAGGGCCCAGGGGGGAGGGCAGGGGCGCTGCGGGGATCCCAGAGCTAGGTTGCCAGGCTCGGTGCCTCTCCTGGGAGTGCTGAGCTGGGAACCGGATCTCACCTTCGTGCAGGACGAACAGTAGGGTGAGCGCCACGGAGCACCAGCGGACAGAAGGGGTGACCATGGCGAAGCCAGGAGCAGCACTGGGAACGAGATATCGGGAGCGAGAGAGCGCGGCTGGCAGGCTGGACTGACTGCAGCCACCTGTCACTCTCAGAGCCAGGAGCCCTCTCTGAGCGCCCAGGCTGCACCTCTCGATCTCTTATAGCCGCGCGTGCGGGGAGAGCGCCCCGCCCCTGCCGTGGGCTGGGGCTCGCCCTGCAAACCTGGCTCTCGAGCCAGTCCGGGCAGCCCCCCCCCTTCCCCTCCCACCGGGTTCATTCCAGCGCCACAGCTCACCCAGCCCGCGCCGCCTCCCCTTCCCTCCCCTCCTTCCCCTCTCCTTCCCTAGGCTCCCTGGCTCGCCCTGGGCCCCAGGAGCTCAGCACCTCCCCGTGCACCCTGGCTCACCAACCGATCTGTCCACACGCTGGTTGGAGGCCCCGGGGTGGGGGTGCAGAGGCAGCGAACCTGTCCTGAAAAGCCCATGCGACTTCCAAAAAGGAGATCTGTTGAGACACACTGTGACGCTGGGAAATCTGAGCCTCAGTTTCCTCACCTGTCAAGTGCTGGAGTTGAGTGGGATGATCTCTAAGAACCGTTCCAGATTTGACTTTCTGTGTTCCATGTTCTAAGGTCTCTCCCAGGCTTGGCCTGCTAAATGCTAAATGTAAGGTTCCTTCTAATGTTCCACTTTTTAGATTCCAAGGTCCCTTCTATAGCTAACATTCTAGGTTCTGAGACTCTTTCCAACTCTAACACTCTGTGTTCTAAGACAAGGGGTTCCAGATCCAGGAACAGATTTCAGGAGGTATGAACTTGGAAGGGGAAAAAAATCCTTATTTTCCCTAACCTTTGCCGTAATTCTCTGTGTTTTTCTTAGAAGGGGTCCATACACTTCACCAGGCTGCCAAAGGGAAACTTGCCACATAGAGAAATGAAGAATCCTTGATTTAGTGGTCTCTTCCAGCTCTGACTTTCTTTGTTCTGTATCCTAAGAACCTTTCCAGTTCAGACACACTCCCTAATCCTGTGATTGGGAGATGGAGAGGGTGAGGAAAGTAGATGGGGGAGAACCTCCTCTCAGATGACGAAGGAGCAGGGCTTCAGGAAGGACCCTGGGGATCTATAAAGCAAAGGCTTCTTTCAGAGCGTCCCTCAGGAAGTTAAAACATTCCCTCACTAGTGGAAAGAACACTGATCTGAGAGTAAGGAGGCTTGGCTCCCTTCCCACTGACAAGAGGCCAGCCCTAATGCCCATGTGCCCTTATACAAGCCACTGCTTCTCTCTGGGCCTCAGTTTCTCAATTTGTAAAATGTCCTAGCCACCCTATTAGATTGTAAGTTTCTCGAAAGCAAGGAATGTATTGTTTTTCATCTTCCTTTCTCTCAGGGCTGAGAACAGCATCTGGCACATGGCAGGAAATCACTGTTTGTTGAATTAAATTGAGAGGATTGGAAAATCTTTGAGGTCCTTTCTAGTTTAAACTTTCTCAACTTGCCCCAGCTATGGCGGGGGCCAGGGGAGGGGTGGGGGGAAGGAGGGCTTGTTGGAGAGAGAAGAGAATTGTCAGGAAAGGCTGGGGAAGGGGTGTAAAAGAAGAGAGAGAACTTAAGAAGGGCAGGAGATGAAGGAGAGAAGGGGAATCTAGAGGAGAGAGGTGAGTTGGGGAGTGGGGGGGGGAGCTTCAGGGGAGAAGAAGAAGGATGTTCTGTTCTGTCTACAGGACAGAGGAGGAGCTATAAGAGAAGGCTAAAAAGGGAAACCCCAAGGGGCTGCAGGAAAGGGAGAGGGATGCCTAGGGCTAGGTTGGGGGAAGTCAGGTTTTCAAGGTTATCCTCAGAAAATCATGCCTTATTAATTTTTCTGTAGCGGGCCAAGAGCCCTACATGGAGGGCTTCCAGCAAAGCAACATCAGATCTAGGTCTCCTAAGAGAAGGGATTGGTATCTACAGTTCAGAAGGAAAGATTGAGGTCTGCTTTTGCATGAAGCCTAGAAGCAAGAATTTTATTTCTATAATGCTTTAAGGCTTAAAGCTCTTTCCTTGCAGCAGTCCTGGGAGGGAGGGTCTAAAGCATTATTATTCCCGTTTTAGAGATGATGACACTGAGGCCAGGAGAGGTTAGGTAACCACTGGTAAGTGCCAGAGCCAGGAATCAGATCCAGGTTTCCAGATTCCCCCTACTCACCAAATGATGCTGCAGGCTGTCTTTATAATGGTCTTTGGGAAGACTTGAGCTAAGGAGGAAAAGATACACTGTCTGAATGACTTTCTCTGAAAAGGAAGGCTCTGAGGGACAAAGAAGATCGTTCCTCCCTCCCAGACTCAGTCCCCTAGATTTGCATGGACCTGAAAGATAGTGTCGCAGTCCTGGGGGATAAGGCTAAGGGAAGTAGGGGACAGAGAAGGACTTCCCAATGAATCCTGTGGGGAAACAATCCTGCCCATTGAGGAAGCCCAAAGATAGGAAAAAAGGGGGTTGTTGGGTCTGCATCTGTGGATGTGATGTCTCCTTAGAGACAGCTATTCCTGTTCCTTGGAGCTCCACTGTGGGGGAGAGAACCAGGCCCTGTGGGCTGAGTCGGGAGAGCAGCCAGGCCTACCCAGCTAGGCTGACCCTAGTGCATCAATAACTTTTATTTGCCTTTGTCATTTATGAGGGGAGTGTTTATGGCAACAAAAACACAGGAGATTACAATTCTTCTAGATAAAGAGGCAGCTAGGGGGTATAGTGAATGGAGCCCTAAGTTTGGAATTATTCGGGGCAAACCTGCGTTTGAATCTTACCTAAGATACTTGCTTACTAACTGGCCCTTAATGAGTGTTCTCTCTATCTCTCTTTATCTTTCTTTCTCTCCTTCCCTCCCTACTCTCTTTCTCCTTCTCTTCCTTCTCTCCCTCTCTCCTCCCCTCCCCTCCTCTCCTCTCTTCTCCTCTCTTCCTCTCTCTTCTTCTCTCTTCCTTTCTTCTCTCTTCCTCCTCCTCTCCTCTTCCTCTTCTCTCTCCACAAGTCACTTAACCTCCCTGTGCCCCAGTTCCCCCTCTGTAAAATAATGGAGTGGCACCAATGCTCTGTGGACTCTAAGATTCATTTTGGCTCTTAATCTATGATTCTCTGATCAACCTTGTGTGTGTGTGCATGTGCATGTGTGTGTGTGTGTCCATGTGGGCAGGATGAGCCTGGTTTGGCAAATGTGGGACACCACTAGGCAGCAGTGTTCTGGCACAGAGCAAGAAGCATTTAGAAGGGAGAGTATAACTGGGCTGAAGTTAGGAGGTGGGCCTTCCTTGGGCGGGGGCATGTTGCAGTGCGCCTAATGGTGGGGTTGGGAAGCCTAATCCAGCCTAGGCAGCTTGGCAAAGGGAGGAGGCAGGGATAGGGCTCCAGGACAGACAGACCCAGGAGCACAACAAGAGCTGCTAACCTCTGACTGCTCTTTCAGCTAGAGGTTGCCAGCTGAGCTGCTAGAGGGAGCCTGTGTCTTACCTAAACTTTGTTATCCTCTGGTCTCAGTTCAGGACTCTGTATGCAGTGAGTGATTAATAAATACCCATGAAATTGAATCCAGCAGTTGCCCATCTTACCCAGCTCGCCCTGCTCTCCTCGTTTCTGTACACGTTTCTGTACACCTCCTCATGCTGGGCATATGTTCTCTCCTCATCGCCCCCTACTGAAACACCTCTCTTCCTTCCTGGTCCAGTTCAGGTGCCATTGTCTCCTCATGAAGCCTTTGCTGATAATACTGGAGAGAGGAGATACTGGAAGCAGAGAGACCAACAAACTGGCCATGTTTACCCTGAAGAAGAGAAGACTGGGGTCAGAGAGGCATGATGGCTGTCCTCAAATCTTTGAAGGGTTCTCATGGACAAGGCAGGAGTGGAATGGACAGGGCTGGCCCCTAAGCCAGGAAGATCAGGGTTCAAGCCTCACCTCTGACACATCCTGGCTGTGTAATCTGAACCTCTCAGTTCCCTAGGCAACTCTCTAAGACCATCAGTTACCAAGAAGGTGCTGCCTTGCCTTGGTAGAGGGAGCTTCCTCTCCTGGGAGTTCCCTATGCCAGTGAAATAGCAGCAGGTTCAATCCTAGTCCCTCATGTAGAAGAAGGATTAGCCAAATTCTGCTTGGCTCCAGAGGGCAGAACTGGGAGCAGAGATAGTTACAGTTTTCCTAACTTTAGGTTACTAACAAGTGGAGCTGTCCAAAAGTGCTCCAGGAAGTAGTGAATTCTCGTCATTGGAGGTCTGTAAGAGTCAAGTGAATGACTCTTTGGCAGTTATATTGCGATGAGGATTCTTGGCCAGGTTTAGTTTGGTCCTGAGTATCTCTGAAGTCCCTTTACACACTGGGATTCTGGAATCCCCCAGCAGTGAAAGTGATCTCTCTCTGCTTAAATTTTCCTAGAGTCCTTTATCTGGATCTTGCCTTTGTCCTTAATCCATACTACCTTATTCCACACTTATTTATGTATATTTTATATCTTGTGTATATTTATGTACATTTTAAATCTCTTAGACTATAAGCACTTTGAGGGTAGGGAATATGTCATTTCTCATCTTTGCATGCTTGGGACCAAGCATAGAGCCAAGTCAGTGCATAACAGATGCTTAATAAAGCTAATAAGACACATTACATCATAAGCTCTTGAGGGCAGGGACTGTCTTTTGCCTCTTTGTATCACCAGCACTTAGCACAGTGCCTGGCACATAGTGGGTGCTTAATAAATGTTTATTGAATTGAGTGGATTAGACAGTGACTGATAGGGTCTGAGCTAGTTGCTCTGAGGTCTCTGCCCCAATTCCTATTTTGCTGTGTGACTTTGAGCAGCTCCCTTCCCCTCTCTGGGCCCCAGTAACGAGGCCTCTTGTAAAGAAAAGCTCAGTGTGAAGACAGAAATCCTTTCAGGACATGAGGAACCAATGGCAAAGCAGGGGGAGGGCCAGAGTGAAGGCTTCTTAGCGTCTAATCTTGGTACAAATGCTTCCAGCCTGGAGAGGACAATAGGAGAGCTGGAAGCCTAGAGTCTGGGAAACATAATAGGTGACTTAATTGCTAGGAGAGGAGGGGAGGAAAGCCTGGCCCGGCTTGGAGGGGGTGACGCCACCAGCACTGGCGATACCAGCTCGCTGGCCCCTAGAGCCTTGTAGGGGATGGACCTGAGATCTGGGCCGGCCCGGCCCAGCTCCGATTTCTCCACTTCTATCCTGCTCCAGGTGATTGGATGAAGAAAGCATATTCTTGAAATGGAGATGGCAAAGCTGAGCCGACCAGGCCTTGTAAGACAGAAAAGTTACGGGAAAAGGACTCATGCTATTGGAGAGAGGAGATTTCCAGGTAGAGGGAATTAAATGGAGTTAAGTATACACCCTCCAGCGCCTGGGTGCTTTCGAGGTCCATGTGGGAGCTAAACAAAGGGGCAGGAACAGGGGAACTTATGTCTACCAGAACAAAGATAGAATTTCTTTGCACCCAAAATAGTTTGGCTCCTAAGTGCCAAAGGGGGTGGTGTCCCTGAGAAGATACTTGGAGAGAAGGATGATTTGACTGAAAAGGCCCTGGCTTTTGAGTCTGAAAACCTGGGTTCTAATCCTGACTCTGCTTTTTATTTAGCTGTGTGACCTTTGGCAGTTCACTTTCCTGCCATGAGTTTCTGTAAAATGAGGGGGTTCAGCTAAGTCATCTTTGAGGTCCCTTTTTCTAACCTGTATATATGTTTTGTATGTAATTGATTGTTTTTGCCTTTCTTTGTATCTCTAGCTTAGCATAGTACCTGGCATACAATAGGTGCTTAATAAATGCTTGTTGACTGATTGAGTAAATCATTGGAAGAGGATGCTCTTGATGTGTTCTTAGAGTAAGATCTGACCTGAACACATTCCATGGTCTGGGCTCAACCCTAAGGACCCCATGATTTCCTAAGAAGTCTGCACTGAATCCTCTTCTGTGCCTGGGAGATGATTGGGAGAGGAAATGACTCCAGAGGTTCAAGAGACTGACTCCTTTCCCCAGTTCCTCTCTATAGGTGGGATTCCTTAGTATCCATTAGGGTTTGAGGAGGCAGATGTCACAGGGCCAAAGGGCACATTCATTGATGAACCCATGGAGAAGGGGCTAGTAGGCTCCTACTGTCCATTCATAAATATGGACAGTAGAGTCGCTGGAAGAGGCCATAGAGGATATCGAGATTCTGGAGAAAGAAGGTCCTTAATGCCTTGCTAGGTACTCAGGACAGGAAGAAGTGGTGCTCTCTGTTTGGGGACTACATTTCCCATTTCACTCAGCTAGGCTCTGCTCCCAAAAGAACCATGCTCCTCCAAATCTCCCTATACTGCATTTTACAGCCAGGGACCTGAGATCCAGGGAATTTACATTGCTAGTAAGTTATGAGGGTAGAGAGACCATATGAATTTACACTCACTCATTTAGCAATCAGGACAACTCATTTTCAGTCCGGGGGTTCCAATGCTGAGCCAATGAATCCCCCCAGGCAATGGAGACATTTAGGTCCAGAGGTGCTGTTATGGAGGGAGCAGGGAATGAGACTCCCTACCTCAGTAGGGAAGATGGCTAGAGAGGACCATTTCTGTAAGGTAAATAGCACGATCGCTAAGTAGATCATGAAGCCAGTGGTTTGGTTTCCATGTCCCATTGGGATCTGGGAACAGAAAACAAACCAGGAAAATGTCCAGGTGCTCTCGGGGTGGCTAGTGGAGTAGGCACAAAGACCTAAACTTGAGAAGATGCATGTGGTGGATAGAGTCTCCCGCCAGGTGTTGAAACATCTGGGTTCTAGGCCCAGCTCTGTCCCTGGCTCAGGTAATGATAACTAGCATTTCTATAGTGCTTGAAGGCCTGCAAAACACTTTATCTAGGTTAACTCAAGCAAGCCATTTTCTTTTTCAGTTAATTTTCTCTATTAAATGAAGGTGTTGCCAGTAGATAAGTGGTCAGAGGGTATGAGCAAATGGTTTTTAGGACATGAAACATCCTTATAAAAATGCTCTAAAGCCAAAACAATAAGATAAATGTAAATTAAAGTCATGTTGAGAGGCAAAGGTGATAAATGACAGACAGTGTAGAGAGAAGGGGCCATGGGAACTCAGGCACACCAATACACCCTTGGTGGAATGGTGACTCAGTATGAAATTTCTGGAAAACAATTTAACCGCCTGATAGCAGTCACTAGAGTGAGTGCCATTTACTCTAGTGATCCCACTGCTGGGCATTTACCCTAAAGAGACCAAAGACAGAGAAGAAATTGCCACATTTACCAAAACACTCACGGCAACACTTTCTATGTTAGCAAGAAATTGGAAACAACGAAACAGGCACCCATTGATGGGACTGAAAAAATGTGGTATGTGGAGTAGCATTGGGCCATAAGGTAAAGAGATGTCTAGATAAAGTATGTATTGAGTACTTACTATGTACTTGGCTCTGTACTAAGTGCTGGTAATACAAATACAAGTAAACAAGACAGTCCCAGCCTCCAAGGAGTTTACATTCTAATGAGGGAAGAGATAGCTCAAGGAAAGGGGACTGGAAAAAGTGAGAAAAGAGGACTGGAACAGGGGCGTAATGAGGAGATGGCCAGAAATATAATGAAGAAGAAGAAGAAGAAGAAGAAGAAGAAGAAGAAGAAGAAGAAGAAGAAGAAGAAGAAGAAGAAGATGATGATGATGATGAAGAAGGAGGAGGAGGAAGATGAGGGGGAGGAGGAGGAGAAGGAGGAGAAGGAAGAAAGAGGAGGAGAAGAAGGAGGAGAAGAAGAAAAAGGAAGAGAAGAAGAAGAAGGAGAAGAAGAAGAAGGAGAAGAAGAAGAAGGAGAAGAAGAAGGAGAAGGAGGAGAAGGAAGGAGAAGGAGGAGGCGGATTCAGAGAAACTTGGGAAGAGTTGGATAAATTGATGCAAATCAAAGTAAGCAGAAACAGGAAAATAACAAAGAATAACACACATCATGACCACAACAATAAAAAGGAGAACAACATTAAAGCCATCAGAATTCTGAGCAACACATTGCTCCTTCTTAAGGCTAGAGGGATGGCAATGAAACATACCTCTCTTCCCCATAGAGAGGTGATGGACTAGTGGTGTGGAATGAGGCATTTGTAGATAGACAGGAGCAATGAATCAGTTTGTTTTGCTTAACTGTTTCTTTGTTACAGAAGAGATTACCATAATACGTGACCATGAGAAGGGAAGAGGAGGGGAGACTCATACATCAGGGTTTTGAGATGTGGGGTAGTTCTGAGGGTAGGTGGTATTAGGACATGTGTGGATATAAAAAAAGCATCAGTAAAACATCTCAGAAATTAAATGAAAGAGTTCGTTTATTCAACAGGCATTTCTTCAGTGCCTACTCTGTTCCAGGCACAGTGCTAAGCATTGAGAATTCAAGCACAAAAAAGGCCACAGGTCTTGCCTTCAAGGAGTTTATATTCTATTGAGACACACAAGCGCATGTAAGCACACACAAGTTTGACACAGAGGAAAAGAGTGCTTTGTTTGGGGGTCAGAGGGTCTGGCTCTTCTATCTTTTATTTATGTGATTCTGTCTAAGCCACTTTGAGCCTCAGTTTCTTCATTTGTAAAACAAGAGGATTGGACCAGATGGTCACTAAAGTCCCTCTCATCTTTAATGCTATGATACGATACTATGATGGTCATCAGGCACGCACTGGAGCCAGCTCGTATCTGGCTGGGGAGGGCTGATTGCGAAATTTTCTGCGTGAGCATTTACACCTCGGAAATCAGCAGGCTATAAATTGGGTCTTGATTTATTGTTTTGTTGATTTCTAGACTTTGGAAAGTGATGGAGAAAATGTTAATGATGCAGATGAAACTTTAAAATGTGCTCTGCGTATTTTCCGGAGAGCCAGATGTTCAACATTTACCAGCCCATCCATGGCGATAATACACGCATGCACAGATACATGCAGATATAGGGGTAGGGACTAGACCTGTGATTTCACGGCTATGAGGCATTCTCAGGTGAGTAATTCCCTCTCTCCATCCAGGCCAGCACTTTCTCTGCAACTTATAGTCTCAGAGACATGCCTAGAACACAAATAGCTTCACTGACTTGACATGGTCACATAGTCAGTCTACAATAGAGGCTGGATTTGACCAAGTTTTCTTGACCCCTGATCCCGCTCTCTATCCATTAAGGCCCGCTGCCTCTGATAGGCACACACGAACACATGCAAACATATGCATATCAGAAGCATTTGCACACACACAAGGACACATAATCGTGCTGCATTTTTCTTTTCTTTTTTTTTTTCCACGATCAGACCTGCCCAGAGAGTAGAGAACACAGGTTTTCACTGGCCCATCCTGCTCCTCAGCAAGGCTGCCCTTCCCCTTCCCCTCTGGGAAAAGGTGAGTTATGGGCAGGTCAAAATAAAATATTTCGTTTTCAAATTAAATGCCAGCTAAAAAATATTCCCAGTGCAGTAGAGTCATTAATGTAGATTCCTACCCAGAGGGCAAGAAAAACTTCCCAGCCTGGCAGACCTGTAACTCCATAAAGGCGTTCTGAGTGTCATTGGGTGCACTCGCCCTACCCCATGTAGCTGGTCTCAGGCCCCCATCTGAAGCAGGAGCCAGACTGATGTGGAGGGAGAGCCATAGGTGGAGAGCAGGGGTAACCTAGATCGGCCTCCTATCTGTGCCACTGCAGGCAGATGCCTCCCCAGGCTGAGACTTATTTTCCCCATCCGCCCATGAAGGATCCCTCCCACATCTCTTTGTTGATGAGTCTGAGGGAGTAGGGAGGCACCATTACAGTAGGGTGTGAGGCGGTTCATTGCCAGTGCTGCTGTTGCCATGGATCTCAGGGGGTTTATGATGCTGAGCCCATGGGAGAGTGCAGCTAGGCAGCTTATTAGGTAGGTTGTATGGGGAGCAGCTTCCAGCTGGGACAAGCTCTAGGCTGCTCCCACTCTCCCAGAGGGGCTTGGGCAAGGAGGCTCCCAGGTTCACCTGCTACAGCTGCTGTCTTCAAAGCCCTCTGACTCACCCCAGAGACCATGAAGGCCTAGGAAGGAAGAGGGCCCTCCCTGGCTCTCCCAGCTGCCACCACTGGCTCCAGCTGTGATAATCTCAGGGGTGAGCCAGTGGGCATTCCAGCCCTCCCACAAGATTCTAGTTTGCTTTGGCCCAGAGTCCTCCTCTCCCCCATTCCAAAGCGGCCAGGGGGAGAAAGGCTGTCCTTCTTGTCCTCTGAAGAGGGAGTAGGCTACTTCTCAGATGTTCACTAAGGTCCCTTTTGGCTCTAAATACCATCGTGCCACGAGCCTTAGGCTGCTGCCCAGTACCTGTTTCTTCTGTGGGATCATTGATGGGACAGGGCGCCAGTATCCTCTTGTCTTCTGTCTTTGGCTAGGTGAGCTGTCAATCATTCCTTCAACAGCCTGCTGATGGCTGAGCTACGCAATGACACTGGTGGAGAGAGTAAAGGGAGCAGGCTGAGCAGAGGGATGGTATCCTTATCCTTCAAATAAAAAGAACTTTGGATAATGTTGGTAGTCAGAAGATTTGGGTTTAGATCCTGGCTTTGCCAGGATTCTAGCTTTGTGACCTTGAGTAAGTCATTTACTAGTGGAAAGAATGATGGCTCTGGAGCCAGAGGACCTGGATTCAAATTTTACCTCTGACTACTGCTGTTGATGTGACCTTAAGCGAATCACTTAACCTCCATGGTTTCCTAGGGGGCCAGGCAGTGCAGTGGTTAGAGCACCTGTCCTTGAGTCAGGAAGATCTGAGCTACTTACTCACATAGTAAGTAAGACTGGGCAAGTCACTTAACCTCTGTCTGACTCAGTTTCCTTAACTGTAAAATGGGGATCATAATAGCATCTACCTCCCAAGTTGTTGTGAGGATCACATGAGATAATAATTGTAAAGCACTTAGCTCAGTGCCTGGCATACAGTAGGTGCTACATAAATGCTTCTTCTCTTTTCTACTTGCTCCTCATCTGTAAAACCTCAGTTTCCTCATCTGTAAAATGAGTGGGTTTGGCCTAGATGGCTTCTGAGGTCCCTTGACTATAGAGGTCTAGTTCTATGACCTTCCCTTGGGCTTAATTTCCCCCTCTACAGGACGAGTCCTGGATTTGGGATCTCTAAGGTGTCTTGCCCCTGCCATTCTCTGAATCTGCAGCATGAGCCTCATCAAGAGGAGGCTGGTGAGTCACTGCTTAGAGATGTCTCAGAGGAGAGGCCCTCTCACAGATGGGCTCGACAAAGTGGGCTGAGATCTGCAACTTTGAGATCATGTGACCCTTTCCAGAGTCCACTTTACTATGAAATCCTTACAGACAGCACTGACCCGCCCCTTATCTCCTGGGGCCACGGCTTCCTCCTCTGGAGGAGATCTGAGTGGTAACAGGCACCCTGGGCAAAATGGTGCCTTAGCCCAAGGGAAGTCGTCTCTAATGGGTGGGGGAGATTTTAGACAGGGTGGCAGGCTGATGGGAGACATAATTTGGAGGGCATGAGGACCTCTCTAGTATTCATATCAAATGCCCACTGCATCTGAGAATAATCGATCTATCATAGGCATTTATTAAGCTTCTTCTCTGTGCTAGGCACTGTGCTAAGGTCTACCTTGCCTGAGTGCCAATGGCCTTAGATCTTCCCCTGCTCAGCCAAACCTGAAAACAAAGGGCTTCCTCAGTCTCTTCTCCATCCCTCTCTCTATTTACATGGCAAGAAACAGAGTTGGGTTTGAGCCACTGCAGATGATCCTCGGAGAAGGTCTCAATACTCGTGGGAGACAGGCACCAAGGAGCCAATGAACATCGGTCTCTCTGATCTTCTCCATCCACCCCTCCATAAGCAATTCAGTCAATACATGTTTCCTGAGTACCCACAGGACAGAAGGCCCTGTGCTTCACTCCAGGGGAGGGGGACACAATGACGGTGATGAACAACAGACTTCTTGCCCCTGACGAGCAAGCTCAAAGTCTAGTAAGACACGAATGGTGTAGAGCCAAGAGTTCTGGAGTCAGAAGACTGGACTTGGAGCCCCGGATCCACTGGGCAAACTGTGGGGGAGTGGCTTCCTTCTCTGAGCCTCAGTTTCTGCATCTCTAAAATAGAGGAGTAGGACTAGATATCTGAGAGTCCTGCCAGATTTCACAATCTGTTAGTGTGTGAAAAGATAAGTAGCCATGTGTGATCAGTGCCATGTAAGGGTTACAGGAGTTGAGGTAGGCTTCTTGCAGGAAGTGGGAGGTAAGATGGAGAGAAGGAAGAACCTTCCAACTGGAGAAGTCCTTAGTCCTATCCAGTCCAATCCCTATATTAGACAGAGGAGAAGACTAAGAGGAAGAGGAAGAAGAAAAGAAGAGGAAGAAGAGAGAAGAGGAAGGAGAGAGAATGAGAAGAGGAAGAAGAGAAAAAGAAGAGAAAGAGGAAGAAGAAGAAGAGGAGGAGGAGGAAGGAGAAGAGGAAGAGGAGAAAAGAAGAGGAAGAAAAAAGGAGGAGAAGTTTGGAAAGAAGAAGTTACTTACATAAAGTCACACACAGCAATAAGGTAAACAGAAATAGGGATGGTACAAGGAGAGAGGCTGGGGTAGAAAGCTTGTGGATGGGGACAAGGGGAAATTAGGCTGAAAAATTAGTAGGAGGACTTGAGTGTCAAACTCAGGAATATTGACTTTAGCTGGCAGGCAGTGGGGAGTCATTGAAGGCTCCCGAAGGTGATGGGCACCTCCTCAGTATCAGAATCAGCATTGGGTTTTACTAGGGTAGACACCATCACTAAAGGAGGCAGTGTAATGTAAATTGCCCCAGCCTGGAAGCCTGGGTTCTAGGCCCAGCTTGGATGCAGACTGAATGATTTTGGGCTGATTTACTTTACTTCTATGAGCTTCGCTTTCACCATCTGTAAAATCAAGGATTTCAACCAGATGATCTCTAAGGATCTTCCCAGCTCTGACATTCCATATTCTAAGGGCCGTTCCAGCTCTAACATTCTGTACTCCAAGATCCTTGGCATTCTCTGTTCTAAGGACACTCTCAGCTCTGACATCCTGTGTTCTAAGGCCCCACCCAGCTCTGACATTCCATATTCTAAGGGCTCTTCTAACATTCCATGCTCTAAGATCCCTCCCAGCTCTGACATTCTGTGTTCTAAGGGCCCTCCCAGCTCTGACATCCTGTGGTCTAAGATCCTTTCTAGCATTCTAAGAGCTCGTGATTCTTGGAGGGTCTGGTGATGAAGTATGCTTTGAGCATACGTGACAAATTTGTAAGAGATCAGTAGTGATCCTGTGAGTCAAGAGCATAGGATTTCAATCTAGAAAGGCCCCTTAGGGATCTGCTGGTTCAGCTCTCTTGTTTTACAGGGTGGAGCCAGAGAGGCCCAAAGTCACAGAAGTTACGAGAAGCAGAGCCAGGATTCGAATTCAGGTGTGATGGAAGAATTCCAGAGGCTCCCAAGGAATGGTTCTTCCCTAATACAGAAGCCTCAGGTCCACTGTTGGGCTTCCTTTGGCCCAGGCCCTCCCTGTCTAGGGCCTGCTAGCACCCCACAAGGAGCAGATGGCAGGGAATTAGGGGCAGGGAGAGGAGTCAGAGCAAGAGGCTCTTGTTTATGGGCAGGGGCAGATGAATAGGCCCAGGTTTGTGGGGTGAGGTGAGGGATGACTAAAGGGCCTGTGGGGGGAATGAGATGGGTGTGGTCCCCCAGGAAGGGGAGGAATTCTCTGGAGTGGTACAAAGGAGGCTTAGTGGGCTGGGATGGACCCATGGCCTGGACCAGTTGGGGATCCCTGCCTTCACAGTGCCTGACAGTGTCCCCTGGAGAGGGGAGCTGAGGAAGGCCCCAGGCCTGAGTCATCCCCAACGAGACCGGACAGGGTTCAGGGCAAGCCTGTGGCTGAGGGGTGGCCCTGATGACCTCATAGCGCTTTTCATCTGGGACATGTAAGGAGCTGCCAGCTAGGGTGGGATCTAGGGAAAGACCATTGTCTCCTGATGGGGTCCCCTTGGGAGTTCCTGCTGCCAAGGTGGGGCACTCCCTTCCTCCATCCCCTCCGCCCCTGACAGCCTGCTCCTTGAGTCCTGAGATGACCGCCCTCTTAGAACCTTTCACTGGATTCCCCAAGGCTTCGTGTGGGGAAAAGAAACCCATAGGAGGCTTGTGCAGAGCATGGAAGTCAGCCCAGGTGTGGGGCCTCAGCCTCCACTCTGCTACTTAGAGCATCCTAGAATTTCACACTAGGAGGGGCCTCAGATGTATTCTGGTCCAAACATGGGGAAACAGGCCTAGAGAAGCCCCAAGGTCAGCTGAGCTGGCTTAGCCAGGATCACACAGGTGACAAATACCAGAGCCAGGATTCCAGACCAAATCCTTTCACTCTGAAGCCAAGGCGTTTCCCTTCCTTTGCCTTCATTTCCCCATCTGTAAAACAATGTGATCCCTCAGGTCATTCCCCACTCCTTTGTTCTAGGATTCTTCTCTGCCTCTTGCTTCTGATAGCCAGAGACCAGATGTCCTGATGGCTTTTATGGGAGCTCTGCCACATCACAGGCACTGTGCCTCCCTTATAACTGGATTCTGGCCCTGGAGAAGAAGAGATCCAACTCTGTGTGGTAGCAGCGAGGAGGGAGAGGAAGAAAGGTACTGTCATCTCTTCAGCATTTTCTGAATTTCTAGGGAGAAGTTGGTTGAGGGATCTGAGAGGCAAAGGACTCTGTGTGTGTGTGTGTGTGTGTGTGTGTGTGTGTGTGTGTGTGTGTGTGTGTGTGTGGCCAATATGGGAAAGACTCCTCTACCGAGCACATAAAGGCCCCCCCCCCACCATTCCTGACCAGCCTTAAAGCCTATTCCTCTTCATATTGGCCTTGATTTCTCCCCAAGCCCAGTTAGAAGTGGACCCTGCTCTGAACCTCCACAGTATACTAACCTCCTCCTCTTCCATGTCTGTGTCTGATCCCCGATTGTGCCCTCCAAACTATGACCACCCTGTGGATGGGGACCACTACTCTTCTATTATAACATCTCCTCTTGCCCTGAGTTCAGCACCTGGCACCCAGCGAGAGCTGAATGGATACTTGGAAACTGCAGCTAAGGTGGGCAGGTCCCCAATTCAGTTGTAGTGATGCAACAGGCCCTGTCTTCAGAGATGTTAAATTTTAATAGCAGGAAAAACTTGGACACAAATAACTGTGGCCTATGGGAGAGGGAAATAGGCCCAGGCAGATATTGGAGGGATTGTTACATTCTCAGCGTGAGCATTTACTTCTCAGAAACCAGCAAACACTACAAATCCCGGCAGGATTTATTGTTTTGCTGCCTGCCTAGACTTAAGAAAGAGATGGAGAAAATGGGAATAATGCCATTTAAATGTAAAAATGAGTCATGCTTTTTGGAGAGCCCATTGTTAAATATTTACCAGCTCATCTATGATTAGGCCCTAACTTTGGGGATCCTACAATGTTCAGTGTAGAGGAGACTGAGGCAAAGTGTTCTGAGGAAGAGGAAAAGCCTGAGTATAAGCTGATATATGTTTAACAACCAGCTTTCCAAAAAAAATGTATGCACAATATATTTTAAATTTGAATATGCATTATTTACACTCTTTCCATCACTTTCTTAAGTCCAGATGATCCCCAAAGCAAGGAATCGGGCCTTGCCTTGTAGCACTCACACCAAAAGTTTAACAGTAGACTCTAGCATATCCCTTCCTGTGGAGAGAGAGGTCATTTTTACCTGAATATATGTTGGCATGAGGGGAGTTGAGTTAGGGAAGGCTTTGTAGAGTTGGCAGGACCTGATCTGAGATCCGAAGAAAGGAAAGGATCTCAATAATGGAGGGGGGGGGGGGGGAGTGGAATAAGAAGGGAGGCTGTTCTAGGAAGGAGCAAAGGCACACAGAGGACTGGAAGCAAACAGAATGGAGGAGTCCAGTTTGCTAGAATGACAGGACGCATCTGGGAAAGTGGGCTGGAGTCAGACGATAGATGGCCTTGAATGCCAAGATAGAGAGGTCATCTTTTATTTGGGAAGCCACTGAAAGGTACCAAGTAGAGGGGTGATGGACTTGGAAGAGGAAGATGGTCCTTTTTGATCAGGGGAGGGGCCTCCCCAGCTTCTTCAAACCTCTCCTTCTATAGGGGGCCAAGCCCAGGGTCCTACCTAAGCCCATCCCTCACACTGAGGCTGTTGGGGCCTGGGCTCAAAGCCAAGGCCAGAGCCAGGTCAACGGCCTCCCATGTGTCCTTCGGTGGCTATAAAGGGAGGAAGGATTCCGAGGAAGGAAGTGGGTTCTGGAGGCCTCAGCCAACCCACTGCAAGCCCGGCAGCCTGCCCACAGCCTCAGTAATGCCTGACCGATGAATTCAGTGCAATGCTAAGCTTCCCATCTAGGAGGTGTGGGGGAAACTTTATCAGTCTTGATAAGGGAGGTCCTATATAAACAGCGCCTCTGTGGCCTCACTACCCAAGGCAGACAGAGAGGCCCTGGGCTCTCCATCCCACCCTCACACCCCCCCTCCCCTCCGCTCCCACAGAGTCCCTGAAAGAGGCTCTACCTCTGACCTTCCCACAGCCACCCCCATGCCCACACTCACTAGAGGTGAAGTAGAGGCTGCCAGGGTGTCCTGGAAAAGGCCGGGAACCTGGAATCAGAGGGCCTAGCCCTTTGGAGCCTCAGTCATCCCTGCTGAAAAATGGGAATGATGATAGTTATCAGTAATACTCATGCTTTCTGCCTTGAGGAACTGTAGTAAGGCAGAGCCTTGTACATACCCCAAAGTGCTTTTTGCCCACATGAATGTGAAGGGGCAGTTCCATTGGTAGAGCTGATGTAACACTGTTCTGAAGACAGGAAGACCCAAGTTCAAATCCTGCTTTAGAAAGTTGTGTGGCTGATTCTTTTCTATGAAGCGGAGTTGATAATAATACCTTACAGAGCTGTCGTGAGGGCCAAATGACATAATGGATAGAAGTGTCCGGCAAACTTTAAAACTCTTCATAAATATTAACCATTATCTTTATTATTCAATCCCATCTCTCTGGAACTCAGTTTCCTTATCTGGAAAATGGAGATAACAAAATTAGCGGTACCTAACCCCTTGTTGTTGTGAGGAAAGTGTTTTGTAAACTGCAAAGTGTTCCAGGAGTGTGGGTTGTGATCTCAATAACAATGGTTCTTATGATGCGCTCGTTCAAGGCCACACAGTCAGTCCTGGGTATTGGCTCAGAGCCGGAGCCTAACATTCACTGTGAGTCAACAGCTAATAGAATTAATTCCATCTTAGCTGCAGGAAGAGGGACATGACGTCCAGAACATGAGGAGCAAGCATCTTACTGCTCTCTGCCCTGGTCAGAATACACGTGGGATTTTTCGTTTGGGTCCCATATTTTAGCAGGGACATTGGTAAGTTGAGTTGCATGCCAAGGAGGACAGTTAGGCTGGCGGGGAATTATGAAAACAGCAGATCTACGAAGCATTGCACAAAACTGGAGCAGAGGTTTTTTGGTTTGTTTGTTTTTGATTTTTACAAAGGGTGTCATTTAATGATAATAATCTCAATCGTTAGCATTTATAGAGTTTTAGAGCTTTATAAAACATCTTCTTTGATCCCCCAATAACCCTGGTAGGTAGATGCTATCCCCACTTTACAGATGAGGAGATGGAGGCAAACAGAGGTTAAGTGACTTGCACAAGGTCACCCAGCCAGGAAGTGTTGAAGGTTGGATTTGAACCTATGTCTTTCTGGCTGCGAGAAGCACCAAGCAGCCTCACTCAGCCCTTGCTACAAGGCAGGCTAAATTGCATGATACAAAGAAAGGTCAAAGAGACAGCTTGTCATTCAAACCTGTGCCCTCCAACTCCAAAGGAGGAAGTATGGTCCAGTGGAAAGAGCACCATCAAAAGGGTCTGGTGCCTATTACCTCTGTAACCTGAGGCAAATTATTTATTCTGGGGTCTCAGTTTTCTCATCTGTAAAATGAGCTCCTTTTGGCTTTAGAATTCCTTAGAATTCTGGCTGAGTTCCGTGTTTCCTTCTAGCTTTAGAGTTAAGATCGTCTGATTTTAGACCCAATGGTCTTTCTATTACTCTGTATTGTTGTTGTTTGGGAGAGCAGGAGATATAATTTCATCGGTGGAGGAAACTCCCTTTACCAGTGCAGGTCAGCCCCCTTCTGTACGACTTAAAGAGAATCTCCTGGCGTCACTGCACGTTAAGTGACTTATCCATGGGCATACAGCCAGTAGTGGGCAAAGGAAGGATTTGAATCTAGGTCTTCCTAACTCCAAGATCTCCTCTCTCTTCGCTGCACTGCGTTGTCTCTTCCAATTCTGAAACAGTCTGTGAAATGGGGAGAAAAGCAGAGAAGAACTGAGATTTACCATTCCCCACAGCACCCATGATTCCATTTGCCTTCAATCCATCAGTGCATTTATTATGTCAGGTTGTGCCAGGGCTTTGGGGAGGGGACCCAAAAAAGGCAGAGGCATGGATCTTACCTGCAGCGAGGTGGAGGGGGCAGGCAAGATAGTCCTAGATGAAGAGATGAGACTTACACACAAAACATCAAGGCTGTGCTCAGGGCTGATGAGGAAGGTAGTCGGTTCTGAAGGAGTTCCGGAGGGAGATCCCAGAAACTTAAAACAAAAGTTATAAACTTCCAGGAAAGACCCTGAAAATTTTGGTGCTTCTTGACCCCAGAAAGTTTGAATCTATCATTGCTTCGAAGGAAGAACACCTTCTCTGCGAAAAGAGACATAGGAGGGCAAGAAGGAGCTGGCCAAGAGGAAGCTTTGAATTGTATCCACATAGGTCAGTGAGCCCCCAGTAGTGGGACTACCATTTAACAGGGCAGCAGGCAACAGAAGAACAGAAGTGACTCCAATTTGGCATCCTTTCAGAGACGTCTCTGGGCCAGATGACGGTACAGGTGATGTATGGAGATGAGCATGCCAACAGTCTTCTTAGGCGTTGAGAGTGGGCTTCCTGGTCTGTGGGGGAACCCAGGGGATGCCAGCTAAAGATTAAATTGGCCAGGGGCCTGAGGTCCTAGCCAGTGGAGGATGGAGAGAATCTATTACTTCGGAGGAAGCATGGTACAGTGGGACCAACAGAGGTCAGAGGGCCTGAGTTCAAATCCCACCTCTGCCATACACTACCGGTGTGATCTTGGGCAAGTGTTTTAACCTCCCAGGCCCCAGCTTCCTCTTTTTCAAGAGGAGGGGGTTGAACTAAACAGCCTCTGAGATGCCTTCCAGTTCTAAATCTAAGGGCCTGTGATTCTCAATTACTAGCAGCTTTCTTTTATTTCTGTATTTGCCTTCCTCCTTCTGAATAAATCCTAGAAAGTGGATGCCTATGGTGGGGAAGGAGTGAGGACAGTGGGAAATTAACACATATATAGGTAGTGCTTTAAGATTTTCAAAGTATTTTTCTCCATATTATATCATTTGATCACCACAACCCTCTGGGGGTAGGTTCTATAGGTATCATTAACTCCCGTTTTCCAGATAGGCAAACTGAGGCTCAGAAGCTTAATAACATGTACACTGAATCATACGGCTAGTGAATGGCAGAGCCAGAATTCAAACCCAGGTCTCTCCTGACTCCCAAGTACAGCCTTTTTCCACAATTAAAGAAGGAGCAAATTCTAGGTGGCACCGTGGATAGAGCACCAGGCCTAGAATTAGGAAGACTTGGGTTCAAATGTGGCTTTAGATACTTCCTAGCTGTGTGTTTTTAAGCGAGTCACTTAATTTCTGTCTGCCTCAGTTTCCTTATCTGTAAAATGGGGACAATAATAGCATCTACCTCCCAGGGTTGTCGTGAAGATCAAAGGAGATAATATTTATAAAGTACTTAGCATATTGCTTGGCATACAGTAGGTGCTATATAAATAACACTTATTATTTTTACTATTAATCGTTATAGTCCGGTACAACGATACAGTGGGCAGTAGCAGGAGAAATGGGAAGGAACCCTGAGCCTGGAGGCCAAGGCCCAAGGATGCTCAGGGACCAGGATGTTTAGGAGACTCTGGAGCCTGATAAGGGATTGATGGATGGAGTTAAGAAATGATGAAAGCAGCAGGCCCCAAAGAAAGCATGCCCTGGGTTGGTTCCGGAAAGGAGCTGGTGCCCTGGGAAAAAGAGGTCACAAGCAAAGCCAGGTCCTTTACAATGCCCACATTGATATAATCAGTTAAGATCAGAAAGAGATGAGGAGGAGAAGGAGGACGAGGAGGAGGAGGAAGAGGAGGATGAAGAAGACGAAAAGGAAAAGAAGAAGAAAAAGAGGAGGAAGAAGAAGAGGATAAAGAAGAAAAGGAAAAGAGGAAGAAGAAGAAAAAAAAGAAGAGGATGAGGAAGAGGAAGAGGAAAAGAAGAAGAAAAAGAAGAAGATGAGGAAGAGGAAGAAAAGAAGAAGAGGGAGAAGAATGTTAAAGAAGAAAGAGAGGGAGGTGGATGGGGAGAAGCAGGAGATGGGAGGAAGGAAGAAATGAGAAAAACTAGAGGAGGAGATTGGCATGGTTTTAGTGCCTGACCCTGAGCCTCTGAGCCCAGTGCACTGAGTCCTGCATCCCATATGTGCACTGGAGGCACGGTCCCAGCAATCTCTGTTTAGCCTCTACGTTTCTGAGCAGCAGTCCGCTTGGCGTGACCCCGTTGGGATGGTGCCATCTGTGGGCCCAGAGGAATTCTGGGGCCTGGGGGTGGGAGAGGGTCTACAGTATGACCACACCTGTGCATGCTGGAGGGAAGACAGTTCTGAAATCAGGAGCTAGAAGGGATCCTGGGGAGACCATCCAGAACAAGCCCTCATTTTCCAGGTGATAATATGAGAGAGAGCTTTAAGGCTTACAAAGCACTTTATAAATATTATCTTATTTAATCCTCACAACCATGCTGGGAAGTAGGTGCTATTATTATCCCCATTTTACAGATGAGGAAAACGAGGAAATTGAAACAGACAGAGGTTAAGTGACTTGCCCAGGGTCACATAGCTAGGGAGTATCTCAGAAACAAGGAGGGGGGGGGAGAGAGAGAGAGAGAGAGACAGAGACAGAGACAGAGACAGAGACAAGGACAGAGTGTTGCCCAGAGTCACACAGGAAGTTAAGTAGAAGGAGCAGGATTTGAACCCAGGTTTTCCAGAGCCAGTGCTCTTTAGGCCTTCTGGAGGTAGGAGTCATAGAAACTGGGGAGGTTGAGGAACTAGAATGCCAGGGTATGTGAAGAGGACATGGATGGGGTAGAGGAAAAGACTTTGCTCCAGGTACTGAACTTAGCCAGGAGGAAAAAGTGACGTGGAGGCCCTTTGGTGACAGTGACCAGGATCTGAACAGGATGAAGTGACCTAGAAGGACCATGGTTGTCCAGTGATGGAGGCAGAGGTTGGCTCTGAAAGCAGCAGATGGGAGTACAGAATATGGTCACCTGCTTCTGAGTTCTGTGTAATGAGGGAATGTGAAGGAAGGAGCAGCATGCCTGTGAGAGAGTGCCAAGACAAAGGGCATCTTCCAGCGAAGGCTTCAGGCAACGGAGCAGCAGCAGCTGGAAGGAAGCCCTCCCCAGGAAGAAGGGCTCTGTAACCACATAGGAGGGTTCTGGGGCAGAGAGAGCCCGAGAGGATAGCGACTGACAATGGCTAGGGCTCTCTTCATTATGGATTAATTAGAGAGGGGGCAGATGCTGGCACTGGAGGACTTTCTCATAGTCTCTTTTGTCTTACTGTGAGCTGATCCTCAGCGCCTGTCCAGGGGGTGCAGTTTCCCAGGCAAGGTATTGGAGACCTCAGGGTCTCAGGATGCTCAGGGTGAGCAAGCTGAACTTGGGAGATGGGGGTGGCAATCACAGGACCTTGGGGAAAGTAAGGTGACAGCCCAAGGGGCAGCCTTTGTGCCACTGTGGTGGTTGTGGGAAGAAACATGTAGCTCCGTGGATGTGAGTGCCTGGGCCAAAGCCCCCACTGCAGCATGTTAGTTCCTGCTTTCTGTGTGTCCTTCACTCTATTCTAGTCCTTGACCCCAACTTTGTTGGAGTGGTGACCCTGAGAAGGGCCTCCCTTCACTTGAGGGTTGGAAAGTTGGTCTGGAAATGCCAAATGCCATGTAAATGACCACTCCTTGGTTCTCAGAGCAAAGCAAAAGGGTCCCAGACCTAGCAGGTACAATCCTGGGCATAATAAGTACGTGTACCAGGCATGTTGTAGGAAGGCGCATCTGAGTCCTGCCAGTACTTCAAAGCCCAGATCAAGGCCACCTCTTTCTTGGAGCTCTCCCGGATTTCTCCCCAGAGTACCTTTAGCTTTTCCTCCTCTGGCCTCTCGAAGCCCTTTCTGGCTGTGCCATTTTCCTGGTCCTCCACACACCTGGCCGGGCAGCAATTCTATCTGGCTCTTCTCTGTGTCTTCCTCATCCAGGGACAAGGTCTCACCCAGAGGAGAGGCAGCGTGGGATGACGCATCGCCCGCTAGCTCTGGACTCACAGTCAATTCCTGTGCCACAAGGAAGTTGTCTTGGAGCCAGAAGGGACCTCAGAGATCCCTGAGACCAATTTCCTTCTTTTTTTTTCTTTTTCTTTTTTGACAGGGCAATTGGGGTTAAGTGACTTGCCCAAGGTCACACAGCTAGTACATGTGTCAAGTGTCTGAGGCTGGATTTGAACTCAGGTCCTCCTGACTCCAGGGCCTTTGCTCTACTCACTGCAGACCAATTTCCTTCTTTTCCAGCGGAGGAAAATGAGGCCCAGAGAAGGCCTGGGATTTGCTCAAGGTCCCCCAGGTGGTAAGCATCATGGGAAACAGGATTCAAATGAACGGGCTCCTTACAAGGTGTGCAGCTGTGGGCAAACCGCTGGACCTGTCTTTACTGCTTATGACATGGGGCGGGGCTCCTGACTTTGTGATCGCTACAGCACATTGTAAATGCTTGGGAAATGTTCAGTGATTGATTGACTATAGTCCCTTTAAGCTCTGAATCTCTTGATACCGTGAGTAAATGCTCGATTCAATGCTTTTTTGTGTGCATGAGTGTGTGCGTGCATGTGTGCACATGTGTATGCACACGTGTGTGCATGTGCATGTGTGCATGCGTGAGTGCGTGTGTACATATGTGTGTGCATGTGCATGTGTGCGTGCATGAGCACATGTGTACGTGTGTGTACGTGTGTGTGTGTGTGTGTGTGTGTGTGTGTGTGTGTGTGATGGAAAAAGCCTTGGTTTGGCAGTCAGGAAACCGGAGTTCAAGTTCACCGTCAGGGTCTGCCACTGGCCCTCTGTGTGACCTTGGATAACCCGTTGTTCGTCCAGCTCTGCCATCTGAGGGCTTGGGTTTTCCTCTTCCTAAGAGGCAAAGATCTGCCCGAGAGTGCCAGCTTCAAAGGCTAGTCCCCATTTCTTCTCCAGTCCCCAATCCCCTTCCCCACCTCTGTCGTCTTAGACAAAAGATTCGTTTTAAGTCTCTTTTGTTCATCCTGGAGATGGGCGGGCAGAGGAGGGCAGAGAGAGCTCTATCTTGCCTGGTTTTGGAAAAACAAAAACAAAAGCCATGGGGTGATCCAAAGGCCTCCCTGAAGAATGAGTGTACACCCCTGGGGGGTGAAGGGTATAGGGGGCCCTTCAGCCTTCCTGGGGAGAGGAGCAGCCTCCTCTATCCACAGCTGCTCCGGGCAGCCTGGCTGCTGGGCAGCCCTTGCTGGCGGAGGAACCTCCTCGTACCAATTTTGGTAATAGCGCGCTACGTGACTAGAGGCTGAGTCAGCCGAGAGGAATGAGTGGGGACGCTTTGTTCTCCCAGCCATGCTGTAATATGAACGTGCCTGATGGACCAAGCCAGCTCTTGGCAGAGAGGGAGACAGAGGTTAATGAGTGACATAATTGTGTATCTAGAAATGCCACCCGGCCAGGAATGAAAGCGATGTAGGGCAGAGACAATGCCTGCCTTGCGGCCCCGCTGTCCCCTGGGAAGTACAGTGGCCCTTCCTGGATGGGACAGGCCTAGCCAGCCCCACGCCACGGCCCCATCCCACACCACATATGGAGGTCTGGCTGCAGGCCAGGCCGGGAGCAGATGGGCTCTGCTTTGGCCTTACCTCACTCCTGCCCTGGACAGGCTGAGGGAGGGGGCTGGGTGGGCAGCGAGAGAAGGTACAGAGTACCTTGGGCAGTGGGGGTGGGACAAGAGAGACCACCAGGCCCATTTGGCCTGAAACATCCCATTCTGGGTCAAGTGGCAGCTGAAGTTTGAGTCGGGAGTGATGGGTTCTAGTCTAGCTCCTTTAGTCATTTCTAACTCAGGGCCTTAGGTTAGCATCTGAAAAATGGGAATGCTCATCCTGGCCCTGACTTTTTCCCAGGGATGTTTTGAGTTAGTTAATGGGTATAGTGTGTCACAGAATCATAGAATGTCAGAGGCAGAAGAATCCTTTAGAAACCCACTTCCCAACCCCCTCATTTTACAGAGATGCCATAACAAGAAAAATGTTCTCAAGGATACACATAAATGGCAGGCAGAGCCAGGATGGAAACTCCAGCCATGGGATCCTAGGCTTTCCAGCCAGAAGGGACCTTTAGATAGCAGAGAGGCTGACTTCCTTATTTTAGAGATAGGAAAAATGAGACCCTGAAAAGCTAAGGGGGCTTGCCAGGGTTCTACACCTTAAGCGGCTGGATTTGGACCCAGCTGCTTTGACACTAAATCTAGCGTTCTTTCCAATATACACGGTGGCTTCGCCTCCAGAGTATCTTCTAAGGGAACAACTTCCCCTCTTGCTTGGGGCTTTGGATCAGGCCCCTGATATGAAGACATTTGCTGATGGCTTTGTGGGGACACCTCCCTAGCAGAGTGCTTCACGTAGACACCAGAGGACTTAGCTTCACCTTTTATCACTTATGGCTGTATGATCATGGGCAAAAGGTGAAAAGCAAGCAGACTTGGAGTCAGGGGACCTGGATGCAAATTCCTGCTCAGGGGATCCTATGAGCCCCAGAATTTGTCTTCCTTATGCAACTGGAACAGTATTACAGCCTGGAGGTTTGTGTGTGAGGGAGCTTTGGTTCTGGATTTAGCACCAGCAATTCCTCTTACCCTGAGGTGGGGGTTCAGGGGCAGTGTTTTGGGGTTAGGGGAGAGACTTCGATTCAAGAATACTTGGGTCCAAATCCTATTAACTTCTCTGGGTCTCAGTTTCCTCACCTCCAAGGGGGCTCAACTCCAAGACCTCTGTGGTCCCTTCCTGCCCCAAATGTACCATCTCATGTCCCCTAATCCCTGCCTGCTTTGTTATATCCTTTTGTCTGGATTTCTCCAAGAAGGGCTTCCGTTTGAGGGCTATGGGAGAGTGTCAGAGACAGGACTCCTCCCCTGCCCAGGATTGGTCACAAGGAAAAAGCTCTTCTCCATAAAAAAATCACCCCTGAGGGTTGCCCCAACCCCACCCTGCGAAAGCCATAGATTCATCTAGGAATGTCCTTCATGGCCTGCAGGCCCAGAGAGCCAACAGAACCTTCTGGAGTCTGAGTCACAACTAGGGAGGGATGTGGACCTGAAGGGGGAGAATCTGAATGGCACTCCTGAGTTATCCTGGGATTGCCTTCATACTAACATCTACTCATATTTTACTCCCAAAGGTCCTGTAGGAGCCAGTAATATAATGTTTATTAGACCTGTTTTTCAGAGAAGAAATTGAGGCTCAGAGAATGTAAGTGACTTACTGTAGTAGGAAGGCCGAATTTATGATCTCAAATATAATCATGTATATGTTTGAATGGTCCGAAATCGCAAGGTATGAGAGATTCTCTAAGGAGAAAACAACAAGAAATTTATTTAGGCC